>OU015500.1:96218757-96726257 GCA_907164885.2 Dolomedes plantarius | reverse complement strand
CCGTCATATTCGTTTTACGTTATATCTTCAGGCACATCATCGAATTCTGTTTCCTCTTCACCATCACTGTTACTCTGATCCATAAACAAATAATCATCTTCCGTTCCTTCTATATTGTTAGATATACTACATTTTTTAAATGACCTTTGAATCATGTCAGGTTTCATTTCATTCCATGCTTTTATTATCCACTCACACACTTTCTAGGCTGGCCTCCTGTTGAAAATGTTTTTTCACCTTCGAGTATACACGTGTTCCACTGTCGTTTTAAATTTCCCTTGAATGGTTCATTGATGCACACATCTAAAGGCTGAACTAACGGCGTTAATCCGCCTGGAATATCTGCCATGTCTGTGTTACACTCTTTCATCAATTTCTTCGTATTTTCCGTTAGATGGGATCTGAACATGTCCCAAACTAAAAGACCTTTCTGGATTCTTTAACGCACCAAGAATTATTTACTCCCTCATGCATTTCCCTTCACACATATTGTTCCCCTTATCGCTTGTCAATTCAGTATACCATTGTTCGAAATCCTGGGAAAATTGAATGAATGACCTTCGAATGAATGACTTCAAAAGATAAGAGCATCACACATGTACATTTCAGGTTTCTTTGTGAAGGAAAAGGTGAGAGTTATACGGAGAATATACCAAAAAAATTTTAAAAAATGTAATTTAAAATTAAAGGTACGCGTTATACGCTGGAAAATACGGTAACCATAATTTGAGCATAGTGTAGAGTACAAAATTACTTATCATATTGCAGGAGTTATTAAGGATTTTTGCAACTTATGTACTTTCTTGGTTGTTGCAATTGATCCGGGAATATAAATAGACACGTTTACCATAGCTGTTGTAATATGTCAGTTTCATTTACCAGTTTTTCAAAACTAATTTAATTTTTCCTTAAAAAAACTTGTTTAATGTATTCTTACTTAAATCATTTTACATTATACTCGCTTTAAAATAATTCATACTTTACAGCACCTTTGTGCACAGCTTAAAAAGTCTCTGTTCATTCAACAAGACGTCCGAGGTTCGAACCGTGGACTCGGATAAATGTTAAAATTAAAGGGGTATGATACGATATCTGCAATTCTGTACCAATTTTTTTTATGCATGGGCCTTTGAATTACCTTTTAAACAACATTTTCTGTTAAATATATCGAGTTTTTTATCTTTACAGTCGAATTATAGCTTAATTCTTCTATTCGTTTCAATATTTTTCTAAACACTACAATAGTTAGTTAGAATTAGAGCTCAATCTTTGATTTCCCAAATATTTTACAACCTTTAGTTTGTGAATACATCGAGGAATTCACAAGATATCTCATTTTGGTTCTTTATATCATACCAACATGCTCAGTAAACAGTAAAATTACAGGTTATGCTTAAAAATCAAGCCTTAAGGTATATGTACAATTGTAAAACACCATTTTCGGTCCAAATGTGAATTTTTCCTTTCTACAGTAAAATTAAGGATTAGTTATTAATTAAAATTAAAGATTTTACCTATCAATCAATAAAATCCTAAACTTTTTAACATTTATCTAGAATAAAAGCTAAATCTCTTATCCTTCGAATTACTTTTTATTTTTCCGAGAAAATGCCATGAAACACAAAATAAATTGAATTATTTTTTTTAAATGATTTACCAGTATATACAATTGTAAAACACCATTTTCGGTCAAAATATGAATTTTTCCCTTCTACATTAAAAATTTAGGATTAGTTGTTAATTAAAATTAAAGCTCTTACCCATCATTAAATAAAATCCAAATTTTTTTAACATTTATCTAGAAAGAGAGCTAAATCTCTTATCCTTTCGAATTACTTTTAATTTTACCGAGAAAGTGCCATAAAACACAAAATAAATTGAATTTTTAAAAAAATTATTTACCAATATGTACAATTATAAAACACCATTTTGGGTCAAAATATGAAATTTTCCCTTCTATAATAAAAATTAAGGATTAGTTGTTAATTAAAATTAAAGCTCTTACCCATGAATAGATAAAATCCTACATTTTTTAACATTTATCTAGAATGAAAGCTAAATCTCTTATCCTTTCGAATTATTTTTAATTTTACCGAGAAAGTGCCATGAAACACAAAATAAATTAAATTATTTTTTTTTAGATTAATAATCTCAAATAAGTCCTGTTATACCGTAAAACAAAAAAATGCCATGAGATGCTGTTTAAAGGTATTCGTACATTTATTTAAAAAAATATTCACAGTCAATTTATCGATGTTTTCTACAACAGAAGTATAGCTCAATCTTCAAATTTCTAATTCTACTTGAACTTTTTTTTCGACCTTTTTTCGATCTTAACTACGACCCAAGGGACAGTTGCTTCGACATTAATTAAAAGTGATTACAGAAATGTGGTTATTACTGTAAAACCTCGTTTATCCGAAACTCCGGATAATCCGAATCAGATTTGAAGACATTTTTATCTAATGTTCACATTAGATAATAATTTTCAACTACGATAGCAAGAACGTAACTACAAGTAAATATAAGCTTTTTAGTTTAATTCAGTGAACAGTTCCTGCACAGAATGTACAATAAATTATGGTAATAAAATGCTACGGTAATAAAATGGCAATAAAATTAAGAAAGCATTTCTAGACTTACCATTTCTTTGATAAGAAATGATGTGAAAAGTGATTTTTATAGTTTTTAATGTCTTGTTAACAATGCTATGGAATTTTGTTAGAAAACACAGTTTTTTATCGCAATAAACGGTAAGTCTGCTTAGTTAAGGATTTTGTTTTGGTCCCCAAACACCCATATATTACCCCGATTATCCGGATTGTCTATGGTCCCAGTTAGACCGGATAGAAGAGGTTTTACTTTACATTTGCGTTAATTCTTAGTGAATGTCGACGGATTAGATATGCGGCGTCACGTATTGTTTGGTTATCGCGGAGTCATTTTGGAAATAAATATCAAGGCACCATATCTTGATCATCCTTAAAACTATATATAAAATTTCCCAGGTTTACAGTTTCAAGGATTCGTCAGAAAAAGGACGTAAAAACTTGTTTTTGTTCATCAAAACTACTGCTCCAAAGTAATCAACAAGAAAACAACAATAAGAACAAAAAAGAACAGTAGTGATAACCAAGAAGCAAACTATATCCGGCATTAAAAACTCCCTTGATGTTTCTTCAATGATTTCTACTCAAAGAATGTTAATTAGTCAACTGAAGCATGATAGGTACATAATCTACTTTTATCACTGAAGAATATTTTATCGCAATTTAATTAAGCTCGGGAACTATTTTTTCAGGTTGAGAGAAAAATACTTCAACATCTTTTAGCCCTCCGGCGCAGCCTAAGAATTCCGAAATAAATTTTCTGATGAAAAAGTCAGGAATGCGGAAAAAATGTATCTCTTCGATTCAAAAAAATTTCCGTTCCGAATAGAACCGTCTCTGCTTCTTTTATAGATAAGTATAAGAATGTACATTCTAAAAGAAGGCCTTTGAAAAGAATTTTCAAGAGAAATTTGTCCAGGTATATATATATATATATATTATTCCTTTTTAAAATAAATTACCGAAACCAAATCTTGAATTTTGCTTTTCTTTCGGTATGAGTTGCTGCTAGAGTCTTGAACTTTAGTTCAAAAGTTCAGCGCGGTATTGATGAACTAACTGAAAATTTTTTGTGTGTAGATTCAAGTACAATTTTTTGATTGACCAGCTTTCCGAAAACTTATACAACATATTTCGTAAATGTATAAAGCAAAACTACTTTTGAACTTACCTGTCGCCTTAAGTGTAGATTATGATCCAGTTGTTCTGATGGCTAATTATTCTCGTCATACAACATATTTCCTGTCAAAACAATTTATGTCTATTATAAATAACAAATGATAACCATATACAACACACACTCTTTGAGAATAAATCACATACTGAATATAACAAGATTAAAAACACCTTACAGTGAGAGATACATATCAAATTCAATCCCCAAAATACTCGTTATTTAACTGTTATTTACAAAGATTCATAGCTGCGCAACAAACAGCATATATATGAAACATGACTAATAATATTATAAAACATGCCTTATGTAACACATAATAACTGTATAAAACATATTTAAAGACAAATTTTAACTACATGCAAAATGCATCAGGTTGAGTATTAAAAAAACTATGTAGCGTGAAATTATGTTATAGATTGCACATCATCACATTCTCCCTCTTTTCGTCCCCGTTTACAGGGATCTAATTTTTTTTGGCCTTCGTAAACTAAGTTTTAAATTATTTTTCCCAAACCTTTTATTAGTTTATTCAATTCTATACATACCCTAATTTAATCTAAAGTTCTTTTAATTAGCTTTTTAATTTGCTTATATTTTATCTGTTAATGTAATGAGAAATTCTTAGATTAATGTTGTATTAAATGTCTTATTTAATTTTTAATATTTTAACTTCATTCCATGAAACACGTCAGGGAGGTTGCATCACTCGAAGTTGTTGCTGATATCAAATGGTTCGGTTCTGAATGAACAAGACATCGGTTATTGTCTATGTCAACTATGTAATAATAGAAAAATTATATGCTACTTACAATATGTGATATTTGTGAGTAATAACTATAAAGTACACACACACACACACACACACACACACACACACACACACACACACACACATATATATATATATATATATATATATATATATATATATATGAAATGATAACTAAATTCTTGTAAGAATGAGAACTGATCGGTTAAGTCGAACCATGGGTAGTCGTTACCGGAGCATTAGGCGATGGAAGTGGTCGGCGAGTGGAGGCAGTCACTATGGCGAGAAATTAAGATCGGACGCCATGAAAAGAAGATGCAGTTTGGTCAGAGTACAGTTTTTTTATTCTTGGAAATGTTGCTGGACATCTTTTAACAGGATACCTCATTCAGAACAGTCCGAAGGCTGTCGGAACAGCACAGGATGAAACAAAAGAACGTAGCATGTTTTTACGACTCGAGCAGTATGCAAAAAACCCGAGAAAACTTTAGGTTCACACCCTGAGTACGGTCTCGCTGAACTTTTAATTGGTTAAAAATTGACACCTGACTTTAACGCGTCATATGGGGTGATGGTTCATCATGGTTCTCGAACAATCTTATGTAAGCTTCCTGTCCGCACGTGGACTTCGGGGGAAATCTAATAGATAAATTTTGTATATCTAGATCAAAATCAAATTGAGGGATAATGTTCTGTTGCGGTAAGACAAAGTTAATGAAGGGAAAAGTTATTGTTTCATATATATATATATATATATATATATATATATATATATATATATATATATATATATATATATATATATATATATATTTACTCGCATTCAAAGTTTAAAGACCGACAGTATTTCACTCGTTTAAAACCGGAAAATGAAATGCAAAAGCTAAGAGGTGATGTGCATTTGCATAAGGACTTCTGATCAGTAGAAAGTTGACGCATATAAAAAATTCCATAGAGTCATGTTGCACGGCACGTGACAGGGTTGAACTTGATAATAATAGCTTTTCTGAGAAAAGTTAGGGATTAGAAAGTCAGCGTGATCGTTATTGTAAGAAGTTAAAATGAATTGTAATTGTGTTATAGGCGATAGAAATGTCTAGTAGGGTACAATTAGAGGTCTTTACGCGTGGTAGATTAATTGGTAAGCTTGAAACAGGACAAGAAAGGGATGATATAGATGAAGAGTTTTGTATCGCCCATAGCATTGTTTCACGTGTGTGAAAGACCTTCAAAGCAACGGGAACAGCTGTTAAATAGATCAGTGGTGTTTGATCAAAGAAAACGACACCAACAGACGACCAATATGTTGTCCTACAGGCCAAAAGAAACAGACGGCAGACGGCAAGCAATATTGCAAAGCAACTGCAGATGGCGACAGGACTCAAAGTGTCGCGGTTCGCAGTGGTTAGACGTTTGCATATAAGTGACCAATTCGTTCGAAGGCCATAAAGTTGTATCCCACTAACGCCTGCACATCAGAGAAACTATCTAAAAGCCTGTAAGGACCACAATGATTGGACTGCCCAGAAATGGATACGGTACTTTTCACTGACGAGAGTTGCTTCATTCTGACTAGCGATTATGGAAATTAACTAAGCTAGAGAGAGGTGGGAACAAGGTATCATTCAGCAAACGTTACCGAAAGAGATCGGTATGGAGGTGCACGTATCATGTTCTGGAGAGGCATCATGCTAAATGGTCGTACCGGGCTCCACATTTTCGAACGTGGTTCAGTAACAGGAAACCGCTACTGCAGTAAGCTGATCATTTTTCACATACGTGTTTTCGAGAAGCCATTGGTTCTCAGTTACTTTTTATGGATGATTATGCAAGACCTAATCGTGCGTGTGACGTGTTTGGACAGTTGGAAAGTTAGGGTATCACTCGTATGGATAGGCCTGCGAAGTTCCCAGATCTGAATCCAACAGAACGTGTGGGAGTCTCTGGGAAGACATCTTGTGGTACGTATACCTGCACTTCAAAATGAACATGAGATGAAAAGTTCTAAAAGTGTAGTGGACAATGCTATCCCAATAACTCATAGACTATTTCATTTTAAGCATCGTTAGACGCAGCAAATCAACCATTGCAGTTAAGGGACATCATGTCCCCTACTGAACACCACCTCTTTGCATTATTCTGTCTATTTGCATTACTCTAACAAGTTCAAACCAGTTCTTAGTGACTCCTGAAGAAATAAATCCCTTGCCTACGTTACCTGAGAAAAACACCTCGAAACCATTTAGGGCCCGTAAAGCCGATATTATCACATCATCGCCCTATAAAAATAAATTGATTGATATCATTGATAAAAGAACTGCAGCATATACGAAAAAAAACTTTGTTTCCTACAAAAAAAAGGAATAGACCTAAAAGATAAGAAATCAAAGGATAAACAAGGAAAAGGAGATCAAGATAAAAAAGAAAAGGATAAGGAAACTATAAAGGGAAAAGGAAAAAGGCAAAAGGATCCCTACAGGAAGGGGAAAATTAAGGATGGATGAAAATGCAACACTAGTTAAAAAACAGAGAACGAATAAGTCTAATTCTAGCTATAATGATCTCAGCTCATTTGAAGATGAAGAAAAACTTTCTCTCCATGACAGCAGTGATGATAGCATTGATAAAAACGACGCTGAATGCCTTTTTTGTGACATACGGAGAGCAGTGGCGTCAATGTAAAAGGTGTTTCAGGTGGGCCCATGAAGATTGTGGAGCTGACAAACTTTTTTTGTGTAAACAATGGGAAAATGTTGAATCTAAAAACAAAAAGTAAGCAAAACCTGTAGTGTAAACCAACAAATTTGTTTAAAATGTCACTTTTCTTTTTCACCTATTAGTATATATAGGTAACTGTTATCAAATTATTGTGTACATTTTTATTTTTACGAACTTTACAGTAATTCTAATTCATATTTAAAGTTGTAGAATGAGGGTCTCATATTAGGACTACTTTTTTCAGACCCCAAAAATGGAACACTTGTGTTTAAAATTTCATAGAAGAAAATTGCAAGGTTATTTTTATTTTCTGTCATTGTAGTAAAATATATGCATTAAAAGGATATCAAGTTGGTACTATAATCCCTCACTTACTTTACTAGTTATAGATGAAAATAAAAAGGGTTCTCATATTCGGCATACTTATCCTATACGAAGTGCTAGATTTCTAGAAATAGAGGTGCCGGAACAGTAACCTTCCTGGGTGTGTGTTTGTGGGGGGGGGGGGTATTCCAAATTATTGATAAAGAGAGGTACCGGAACGCCGTTCCGGCGCGTTCCGCCTCAAATCTAGCCCTGCCTATACGTACAATATATAATAATTAGCATGACCTGGTAGTCACCTGAAGTAACATTTAAATGAAACGATCCCACACGTTTTATATACTACACGTTATATAAAAATTTAAGACTTAAGAAGAATCGATTGGGAACCTGATTCTTCAATCTAAAACACCCATGGTATAATCACCCATGGTATAATAAGTAACAAAATATTCAAGTACTAGGTGCAAGTTTGCTTCAAATTTGGTGATAATTCAAATGGTTGATTGGTATGATTAGAGGTTGTTTTAACTGGCATTCTTTATTTAGTCATAAAGAACTTTGAGAATTAAAAAGTTTCTAAAATAACCTTTTAGGGCAATATAGGGGGAATATCAAAACATTTTCTAGTCCTGTTATAATGATTAAAATTTTGTATTTTTGGAATGAATAAAATAGCTACCTCGGAGCCATCAATCAGCATTTATATGTTCATAGTCAGCTTGCCAAGTATGAAGTACAATTTGTTTAGGTACAGCTGAATTTTAATTTTAGAGACATTGCGTGGCATTTTGATCATGCTTCAAATAAAAAAGTTTCTAAAGTTTGACGAATGTTGCCCAAGGTTTTGTCTGTATCCCTTATGACCCAGCCGCCAACTGAAGATTTGATTGAATATCCAGTTTGAGATTGCAATTTATAAAATGGGGTTGAGAGCTGCGAGACTTGATCAAATGATCCACTGATAGTTTACAAAATACCGGTCAAAGTGGGCTCAGCCATTCTTGGAAATGTGCCAAACTGTTTGTTCGCCGTTAAGTTAAGATAACTATTATTGGGCACAGGAAAATGAAGGCCTAAACCTTTACGAAGTATACTAAGTAGTTTTTATACTATAAACCTTTACAAGGTTTGTCATAAGTTACTTTTTAAAAACAATATTTTCAAGCACGAAGCAAAAAAGGAACTGTCATATGGGATTCCAAATTCCATAGAAAAATGAACTAAAGAGTCAATTTAAAACACTCTTATGTGTTATGGACCTAAATTTCATGGAGATTGGAGAGCACTGCTATACAAGGATAAGGCACTGCTCTTTTTTTGGTGGTTTTGTACGTCTGAAAACCAAAATTTTTTAAACAAAGGATTTTAAAAATTATTAGAATTGTTAATTGACAAAGTGGTGTCTGCATGAAATTAAGTACCTTATTATTTATGTGCCAAAGTAATATAATAAATAGCAATATTGCGATAGTAATAGCATAAAATTTCTCATTTTATAATGATCGAGAACCAGCTCTTTCTGTAATTCATAAAGAAAATGAGATTATTTTTCTAGTCTATATATATAAAACAGTTCCGTATCTGACTGACTGACTGACATCTAACGCACAGACCAAATCGCTGGATCTAAAGGGCTGAAATTTTGCATGGTGATACTTATAGTGTAGGGGTGCACTAACAAAGATTTTTGAAAAATTCTTAGATTTTTTTAAAGTTAAATTAAGATTTTTTTGTAATTTTTTTAAGTTTGCATTTTAAATAATAATCTGAGGGTTATAAAATTTATGTCACAAGAAAGATCATAAAAATTTCTTTAAAATGAAATCTTTTTCGAATCTTTACTTCCATTTTCTGATTTTTGGTGAATTTTTAAAGATTAATTTTTAGAATTTAATTTATTAAATGCTAATCACGTGGTGTTGAATTAAAGAATGTAATTACTCACCTCTCCATTTCTTTCCACTACAGAATAATTAGGCACTCAGACACACAAAAAAAGAATATCTGAAAGCCGAGGAATTCTAGATTTTAATGAAATTTGACTCACATAAACGCATCTTACATTATGCACTTATATCACTTACATCGATTAAGAAAAAAAGTTTCGTTTGCTGATCACGTGATCTCAGCATTTTTACTAAGTGATAGTCATGGCAGACGACATGTCGCCCGCATTTTCGCAATTGTCTCTTTTCGAGTCATCACGTGGTTCATTTTCTTTTTTTTTATACTTTAAACCAATTTTGCGTCACGTGCATAACAGTGAAATACACAAAAAAATATTTTTTTTCTTGCTAATGAGGCAGACGATTGGACATTATCCAAAAAAATATTAAAATACAGTAAAAGATATCTTCCTTAAATTGCACTATATTAACTGTACTGTATTTTTTTAGTCTGTTTTATTAGATTTAATTTGACTATAATTATTATTTGAATATTATTATTATTTTCTTCTAAATTATTTCGTCTATAAAAATATCCGTTACGATGTTTTTGTCATTTTTTTTTGTTATTATTACATCAATTGCATACATTGATCGTTGTATTTGTTATAAGTAAATAAATAAATAAATATATATATATATATATATATATATATATATATATATATATATATTGGTATTAATTGCATATATTGACCATTGTATATTTAATTTGAATGTACTCCGTTGAGTAGTACGGGTATTCAGTTAGTTTCCCATAAAAAACATGCAAAATCTAATTACTTGTACTTATAAAAACATCTAACTTTGGGCTTAACCTTGTAATACTTTGTGAGGGGCGCTGAAATGCTCTTGAGTAATGAATGTAACTAAAGCAGCTTTTGTAGGAGTGTTGAAGATTTAACGCTCTATTTGAAGGAAAATAAATTAGCTCGGAGGAGAGTAAAGATAATCTCACAATGCATTGAAACTGAAATATAGGCTCAATAGCTGTTTCTGATAGCCTAAAATAGATAGATCGATAGTGAGGATAATCTAGAGGATTTTACACATGACTACGAATCTGTCAAATTTTATAAAGTGTTACGAGACCCTGTGTAACAATGTTTCCCATAACGTTACTTTGAAGCGTGAAATTTAACACGGTTGGCATTAGATTAGAAAAAATGTAGCTCTATATAAAAGTGAAACTCGCGGAAGGGAATATGTCCGAAGAGAATATTTTGCAGGCATTATTACAGGGATTTCGTGGGGATATATTGAAGGAATTGTTTTCTTCGATTGTAAGAATTATATCAGATCCTTGTGAATTAGTCTGAAAAGGAATAAAATTAAAGTACAAAATATCAGATTTTAAGCAAATTTGTAGCAGAAACCCCTGCGTTGTAAAATATTTTATTTTAATCAATACTGATATAATTACTATATGTTAGTGACTGCCTGAAAATTTCTTTAGTTCTGGATTGATATACAGTAATTTGACTAGAGTTTTTATACTTAGCGAGAAGATGTGTGAGAGCATTAAAATAATTTTATGATCAAGAGTTAAACATTTATGCTTGTAACATTCATTTGGTCAGAAAAAATATTTTATCCATCCCGCTTTTCTTTCTTTTTTTCTTTATATATATATATATATATATATATATATATATATATATATATATATATATATATATATATATATATATATATATATATATATATATATATATATATATATATATATATATATATATATTTGTATATATATATATATATATATATATATATATATATATATATATATATATATATATATATATATTTGTATATATATTGTAACGTAGTTAAAAATACGACAAGCGTTTCCCTTTAATTACTTTACTACGCTACCTTAAACACTACAACAACAAAAAGCAAGTATGTACAGCGAGTTAGAATTTACAGTTACATATGTCAGGACGGCTTCGGGTTCACCGACAACGCGGCCTACAGAAGGCCTCTCGGACCAGAGAGCTCCGTCTCTCTCAAACACAAAAACAGATATCTTCTACGTGGAGTATTGGAGGGTCTTCTTTTATACGGTCGGCGAATTCAAAAGCTTTCTCCGGCGTTTTAAGTGCTCGTAAGTGTCCAAAGTTTATGTGATTCCACATGGCGCTATAGTGTCAAAATTCTGGAGAGCCCTCGAACCACTCTGGGATTTATGTTTTCTATAACGTCAGAACCGGCAATTACACGAACTTTATGGCCTCTTATCCTATAACGTCGGAACCGGCCATTACACGAACTTTATGGCCTCTTATCCTAGAGTTTATGAGACCGCTCAGTTTAACATTTCGCCGATAGATGACATGTTCATGTTGAGGGGTAGGAACGGGCATCACATACTTATATAATTACAATTTTCGTGTAGTAATGGAGACAACGTTAATATATATATATATATATATATATATATATATATATATATATATAAATATATATATAAATATATATATATAATCGAAGGAAACAGTGCCTTCAAAATATCCCCACAGAATCTCTGCAATAATGCCTGCAAAATATTCTCTTCGGAAATATTCCTTTCCACGAGTTTTTCTTTTATATAGAGCTACATTTTTCTAATCTAAAGCCAGCCGTGTTAGATTTCGCCCTTCAAAGTAACGTTATGGGAAATATTGTTACACAGGGTCTCGCAACATTTTACAAATCTTGAGAGATTCGTAGTTATGTGTAAAATCCTCTAGATTATCCTCACTATCGATCTATCGATTTTAGGCTATCAGAAACAACTATTGAGCCTATATTTCAGTTTTAATGCATTGTGAAAGTGAATCCTCTTGCGAGCTTATCTTTACTCTCCTCCGAGCTAATTTATTTTCGTTCAAATAGAGCGTTAAATCTTTAACCCTCCTACAAGAGCTGCGTCATTTACATTCATTACTCAAGAGCATTTCAGCGCCACTCACAAAGTATTATAAAGTTAAGCATAAAACTAGGTTTTTTTATAAGTAATTAGATTTTTCATGATTTTTATGGGAAACTAGAAAATTAATCTAATTTTATTCATGAATTACAGAAAGAGCTGGTTTTTGATCGTTATAAAATGAGAAATTTTATTATATTACTATCGCAATATTACTATTTATTATATTTTTTGGTACTTAAATAATAAGGTACTTTAATTTTACGCAGATACTTTAATTTCACGTTGTCTATTAACAAATATAACAATTTTTAAGATCCATTGTTTAAAAAATTTTGGTTTTCAGATGTACAAAAACACCAAAATAAGCGCCTTAATCTCGACATTTGTGAGAAAGTTATTAGTTTCTAAAAACTAATAAGTCTTTTTATACGGTAACTAGCTGAAAACCCGCACTTCGCTACGGAGTACATTCAAAGTAAAAACATCGGTGAATGTATGCAATTAATGCCAATATATATATAATAAATACGACGATCAATGTATATAATTGATGTAAAATATATATATATATTTATAAAAAAATCGTAAGGGATATTTTTATAGACAAAATAATGTAGAAGAAGATATTCAAATTAAATCTAATATAAAGAATACTAAAGAATATAGTACAGTTAATATAGTACAGTTTCTAGAACATTTCTTTTACTGTATTTTAATAGTTTTTTGGATAATGTCCAATCGTCTGCCGCATTAGCAAGAAAAAAAAATTATTTTTTGTCTATTTAGTTTTTATGCACGTGACGATAAATTTATTTAAAGTACCAGAAAAAGAAGTCACGTGATCAGCATTTAATAAATTAAATTCTAAAAATTAATCTTTAAAAATTCACCAAAAATCAGGAAATGAAGGTAAAGATTCGAAAAAGATTTCATTTTAAAGGAATTTTTATGATCTTTCTCGTGATATAAATTTTATAACCCTCAAATTATTATTTTAAATGCAAACATAAAAAAAGTAAAAAAAAACAGCTTAAAAATTTAATTTAAAAAAATCTAAGAAGAATTTTTCAAAAATCTCTCTTAGTGCACCCCTACACTATAAGAAGAATCGCCATGCAAAATTTCAGCCCTTTAGGTCCAGCGGTTTGGTCTGTGCGTTGTATGTCAGTCAGTCAGTGAATGAATGAATGAATGAATGAATGAATGAGTCAGTTACG
Source organism: Dolomedes plantarius (assembly GCA_907164885.2). Taxonomy (NCBI): domain Eukaryota; kingdom Metazoa; phylum Arthropoda; class Arachnida; order Araneae; family Dolomedidae; genus Dolomedes; species Dolomedes plantarius. The sequence goes on along the minus strand of OU015500.1, from coordinate 96,712,580 downwards.
GAACTGTTTTATATATATAGATAAAAGACCAGGTTTCAGTTCTTTTTATGACATATTTAGAGAGACGCATCCACTAACGCCAGGAAAAATATTGTAAAAGGAAATATTTTTCTTTATGGCAATATTTCTACCTCCAGAATTGTGTGTAAAGGAATTGATATGTATCATACGGAAGAAATTACTCAAAGAAAAGAGTTACGGGTTTTCATTAAATTATTGTAAATTATTGTAAAAGTATACATGTCGTATTTGTGCTTCTAAAACTCTTTTTAGATTGTATCTCTTAGTCATGACAAAAATGCCTAACGTGTGTGCTTCTCTCCCCTAGTAAAAGTTTGAATTTTTAACCAAAGTTTAAGATTTTCTGATAAACTAGCTGAAAACCCGCGCTTCGCTACGGAGTACATTCAAATTAAATACAACGGTCAGTGTATGCAATTGATGCCAATATATATATATATATTTATAGTAAATATGACGATCAATGTATACAATTGATGTAGAAAAAAATATATATTTATAAATAAATCGTAAGGGATATTTTTAAAGACCAAAATAATGTCCAATCGTCTGCCGCATTAGCAAGAAATTTTTTTTTGTCTATTTAGTTGTTACGCACGTGACGATAAATTTATTTAAAATACCAGAAAAAGAAATCACGTGATCGGCATTTAATAAATTAAATTCTAAAAATCAATCTTTAAAAATTCACCAAAAATCAGAAAATGGAGGTAAAGATTCGAAAAAGATGTCATTTTAAAGGAATTTTTATGATCTTTCTCGTGATATAAATTTTATAACCCTCAATGTATTATTTTAAATGCAAACGTAAAAAAAGTTACAAAAACAGCTTAAAAATTTAATTTTAAAAAATCTAAGAAGAATTTTTGAAAAATCTTTCTTAGTGCACCTCTACACTATTAGAAGAATCGTCATGCAAAATGTCAGCCCTTTAGGTCCAGAGGTTTGGTCTGTGCGTTGTACGTCAGTCAGTCAGTGAATGAATGAATCAGTCAGTTACGGAACTGTTTTATATATATAGATTACTGAAGCAGTTTTCAGGGAATTAAAAAAAACATGTCGTTAGTAAAAATATTTTTAACGTGATTAATGTGTATTTAAAGAAACAATTTTTTATTTCCTCATCATTATTTCTTCATAACAATATTTATGATAATTTAAAATATAAACATGATTTACCGTAAAAAAAGTCAGCAAATCTTTATACATTTTATTTTGCATTTGACTTTTCAGACTGAAAAATGAACCCTAAACTAAATGTTTTCCATTCGAAATTTTAGACCTAATACTGCAGTTGAAATTCTTGAAATATTTCGCTAGACATAGGAGTTTGCATAACTTGATACTTCTTTCTGATGTCTGATCCTCTTAAAGAAACTTTCAAAAAGAGATGCACTGCCAAATTTAGCCTATGGGAAACTTTAGTGCTAACTTTATTTTCACCAAGTTTAACTGACTCAGTGATGCAATACCAGTCGTCAGTAAACACATCACGGACAGAGAGATGTGACTGGTTTAGAATGCAATACCTAGTCCACAACCCAAAAGAATAAACTTTTATGGTTCTATTCGATAGTTTAAAAGTTATAGAATGATATAATACAAAAAAAAGTAACGAAAGTCAGGATATAACACAATTTTTGAGTAAATACGCTGTTAAGAGTAGAAAAAGCAGTTTTTAAAATTTTCTGGCAACGTTAAATGTTAATTAAGAGTAGGGGAGGGTTGTTAACAGACCCTTCTATTCTGAACTGTTTCCAGAGGATTGGCGATGATTGGTTACGGTCATTTTTTGCGACACGAGGGCTAGTTAGACCGGGACCTACAGCTTAAAGCCGATTCCGAACGGTTACAATCATCCATGCCAACAGTGGGACTCGAACACACAGACAGCGGTACCGAATGCCAGCGCCCTAGCTATTCGGCCATTTCCGGCCAGGATTGGCGATGAAGTTCCATTTAAGTGTTACTCTGTCATATTCAACCCCATGTAGGACTAGGACTCTGAAGTCAGATCTCGGTAATGGATCGGCTCATCTGGAGGCTCCCTATGCCTCTACTTTTAGCCGAATACCAACGACCAAACGCATCACACGAATACCAAACACACGAATCGTTTATACATCGGTGTGGTCAGTGGCTATTTTGCCAAATTGTCTAAAGCAAACGGAAAAGGGGTGGGTGATTACCCTCAGTAGTGGGTGATTACCCTCAGCATATAATTAATCCTCCACCGCAGTGGCTAGAGTTGAAATCCCAGCTAAGCTGTGGAAACTCCTGTGTTGTGCTCTCATGGGAAGTAAGGTGATCAGTTGGTGCTACTATGATAAAAAAGACGACATAAATCTTGATATGTACGGCCTGCCGTTTTGGAAAAAATGCCCTCTCAAGATTTTAAGTATTTAATTTCGACGCCAACGGACCCATTATTTATTAACCAAAGCACTCTGAATATGATGTCTAATACCATAAATGGTTCATTTGACAGCTTACATAATAATGGATGAATTAATCGAGATATCTCTCAACGACGCCATGTCAAAATGACGGCCTTGTCTTAAAGATAAATTGTTTCATCAGAAGAAGTCTTTGCGACAGGACCCTCCCTATTACAGGTCATTAATTACCTCTATCGAAATTTTAAATGGTAATATTGATTAAAATTTTCGCTCAAAAAAGGAGATACCAGTATATGATCGATATCGCTTCTTAGCATTTTTATGTTAAGGTGTGAGAATGCGTAGGATTTTGGGAATTTCTTTGGAACATTGTATTTAGAAATATTTTCTAGAAGCAGTTAAAAAAGAGATATTTATAATTATTATAAAACCGAATAAGTGGGAAAATTTTCTGATTTTTGAAACATTGAATTATGTCTCAAATGTAACGATCCTGTTTTTCATAAATGCTCTTATCCAACACTCTTAAATAAAATATTTCTGTTTGTTTGGATGCATTATTCTTCTTATTTCAAACACTTCTTTATTTGAATTGAGCCCGAAATTTCTACCTTTCCTCTTAGGTGTCATGCTTTTGAGGCTACTAAACCTTGTCCTTATCATCTAGAATTAACCTTTCTATACTATTGTTGCATGGTCGGCACTAGAAAAACAAATGTGTTTATCGATCGTCACGTGAAGACATGAACTACTTAACCCTTCAGCGGGAGCACCAATGCAACAAAGTGCAACATTTTCGTAACTTTGAATGGTTTGTTTGTACATGTAAGGTATGAATGTTCTAAGCAGTTTCTGTTTATAGATACACCCTTTCTAATGTAGGTCTGATTTCCTGACTTTGTATTCTTTTCCATTCATTGTAAGTCGTGATTTAACCGTGGTAAATCATCTATTATTCTGGATTACAATAGCAGGAGTTCGTGTAGTCGATCAAATGTGCAGCTATTACAAGGTATCCCGCATATCACGAAGATGGACAATCTCATTGTTTTTTAGGTTTTTGGACTTAATCTATATATTTAAGTTGCTAAGCCAACTTTTTGGGCAGTCCCTGAGATAAAACTACTGCATCAATTTACTTAATTTTGGTCTTAAACGAAAGATTTGTCAAATTTGGTTTTTGTAACCGCAATTCTTATTAATGAGCTACAATTTACAATTAAAATTTTATTTCTGCGCATTCTCAGTGGCATGTTTAAATTTGTCTTTAGAAACTCACTGTTTCTGCGCATGCTCAGTGACATGTTTTAATGATAAACACATTTATTCCGAGGAGTCTGGCTAGATCTCTCTCTGCCATTTTTATTTTTATGATAATTATGTTTGTGAAATATAAGATTAAACCTGAAGGAAATTGTTTATTTCGCGCTGTTTAATTAGCGATAATTTAGAATTAAAAAATGCTTTATGAAGCGCATGCTCTGTGCCATTTTTAAATCTGGGTTTAGTTACTCACTAAGCTCGAGGCCGCTTGAACATTAATTTGTTTCTGCGCATTGTTATGATTTTCAACATTTAGCAATGATGTGTTCAGTATAATTTGTGTATTAGTACATTTATTTACTATCTAGCCGTCATGTTTTGACGGGTATCAACTAGTAGGAATTAATTCGCTAGTTGTCCTTAGATCCAATAAACCGGACAGTTTTGAAATAAGGCGATTGTATCTGCATCCTTTGACCTTTAATTATAAATATATCTCAATATTATCAACGTTTCATATCTTGTTATTAAACGCAGAATTATTATTTTCAACTTGAGAAAAAGAAGTTCATTATAAAAGGAATAATCAAGGTTGAAAAAGACGTTGCACTTTGTGCCACTCGCGCCTGCTGGTGTTCCAAAAATTGGCGTGCCCGTTGAAGGGTTAAATTCCCTATCTGTTGTAAGTACAGCAACGAACACAATAATATACATTATACTTCCTTTCTAGTCGTAGAGTATAGGTAAGTACTTCTCGAAGCCCCACGACAATGGCCCATGGCAAGTGGCTCAAGTATTATAAAGAGGGATAAAAAACTTCTTTAAGGCATTATCGGACATTAGAATATACTTCTATATTTACTTTAAATAACCGTCGTAGAAAAATTCTAATGTATTAGTGTGCAGTTTACCTTTGTCAACATTCTAAGTTATTGCTCGTTCCTTTTAAGCTTTAAATCAATGATTCTCAACTTTTTATTGTCTACACCCCACTTTGGATGACCTTCAGACCCTTCCCCCCCTTCCCCCTAGGCCTGAAACGTTCTTATATAAATTTCGGAAAACTAAAATTTATAGAAAGTTCAAAATATGCATCAAATGTGTGGTCAAAGTTTATGAGCTCGCTGCATTTCTCACCCAATAAGCCAAACAAAGGCTCGAATTCTGGTGGCGCCGGCTGTGAAAGGAGCCTACGTTAACAGTAAACAACAAAACGACTGTACTATGCTATTGACATCACTATGATACTGCAGTCATAAAATAAGAAATCAGACGATTACAAAAATACGATAACTATCTTATTTATAATGCGATATTTCATGCTGAATTTAGTATTCATTTAAACAAGTCTTGTTATAATACGTTGTACGCATATTTTCTGCTAAACTTCCGCGCCTCTCCTGAATATCACTCATGCCTCCCCAAAAGGGCACCTATTCCCTTAAAAAGGGAATTCAAGAGTTTTAAGCGAAGTACATAAAGCACGCCTGGTATATATATATACCGGGTGCGTCCTAAATTCTTTCAAAGTTAAAAAATTCATAATAATAGAGCAATGCTCGGAAAATTTTTATGTTTGCGCCAATAAGATCAGAGGGACATTGGATTTTTTTTCCATGTAAAAAAAAAAGTTTCCAAAAGTAACCGAAAGAGGGCGCTCGCGCGTCATACTGAGACGTTTTATGCAAATCAGGCAAACTGAAACAGAAAATCAAGCAGATCACAATGACATGAGACTGTGCATTTATTTTAAAGTAACAGATGTTCAACATTACTACCAGCACAAGGTAATAGGCATGCCAGGCGCGTCACTAAGCCCATGACAGCGGATTGTAGTATCGATGGCAGCGACTGTCTGTCGAATGACATTTTTCAGTTCCACCAAAGTGGTTGGGGAGCCCCGGTACACATGAGACTTTATGTATCCCCCCAACTAAAAACTTGCCGGGGTCAAGTCTGGTGATCCTGAGGGCCACTGAACCTTAGTGACTTATAGAACTCAGTCTTCAGTGAAAGATTCCAACAGGAACGTCTTGATATCACGTGAAAAGTGAGGCATGGCACCATCCTGCATGAAGGTGACTACAGGTAAGGCATATCTTTCCAGCAATGCAGACATAACGTGGTCACGCAAAAGCGCCCTCTTTCGGTTACTTTTGGAAAAAAAAATTAACATGGAAAAAAATCCAATGTCCCTCTGATCCTATTCGCCCAAACAGAAAAATTTTCCTAGCATTATTTCTTTTATTACGAATATTTTAACTTTACACGAATTTATGATTCACCCGGTATATATATATATATATATATATATATATATATATATATATATATATATATATATATATATATATATATATATATATATATATATATATACAGGGTGTCCCAAAACGACCGCATAAACTCTGCACAGCTAGATTCCTCGTTGGGAGTACATAAAAACTGCCCAAAGAAGCGTTCCTGTACAATCCATAGTTTACGAGAAAAATACGAAAAACAAAGTATGACGTCACTGCCAGTGCAAGAAAAAACACTTTATTGAACATATCAACAGCATGCACAATTTAAAGCTGATGTTCAAAGGGTCCGCGTGCATGTCGAAACAGGCTTGAGCACGCCGTGGATGGTTGTGATGGTTGAATACCCCATCACGAGTGAAACATGATTCATCAGTCCACGGGATATGTGCAATGAAACCATTATCTGTGTTCTGTTGCTGCAACAGCCATTCACAGAAGGCCACGCGTTCCACGCGTTCATTTGGTTTCAGACCTTGCACGGTTGTGTACCGAAATGGGTGTAGCCTCTCAGACCGTAAAAGCCTGTGCACAGTACTTTTACTCGAAGTCATCTCACGGGCTAATGCGCGTGTGCTTACCTCGGGCGTCTCTTCTACCCGCTGCAGTACTGCATCCGCCTGTGCTACCGTCAGACCGCTCCGCGGTCTTCCAGTATCGTGAAGAATGGCTGTTGGCAAGACGCTTCCCGTATTTCGCGGTCTGTCGTCCAGCCTACGGATGACGTTGACACCGGGAGGACGGCGGGACGGATATCGACGGGCATACTCCCTAGCAGTTCGTAAGGCATTTCCATTACATCGGCCGTACATCAAGTACATGTCGCAGTAGTCACAAACGGAGTACATGGCCACCATACGAAGACTACCGGTAGCTGCAAGATGCAGCCTTTTAAATACCAGTTCAACTGCGACTTAACGTCATTCCATGGCGCGCGCGTATGCATGACGCGATATGCCCTGCGAACGTTTTAAACATTATCGTCTGGAAAGATATGCAAATATTGTTGTTGATATGTCCAATAAAGTGTTTTTTTCTTGCACCGGCAGTGATGTCATACTTTGTTTTTCGTATTTTTCTCGTAAACTATGGATCGTACAGGAACGCTTCTTTGGGCAGTTTTTATGTACTCCCAACGAGGAATGTAGCTGTGCAGAGTTTATGCGGTCGTTTTTGGACACCCTGTATATATATATATATATACACATACACACAGGATGATTATTCTTAAACTGACACTTCTCAGAGTGATTTGTAGCGCGATCTACAATTCGGAATTCCACCAAAATTGATAGAGGGACTAAGGACGACTCGGAAAAGAGTTTCCGTGAAAAACAAATAGTTTCAAAAGTCGCCGATAGGGGAATATATGGCGCTGTTGTAGTCGGAGCACCCGAGAATTTGCATAAAAGGCAAGTAAAATATAAAAATGCAAATTACTGACTACGTAGTCGACAGCAGCGCCAATATTTTGGCTATAAAGTGCGGAATCTGTTGCGCCTTCGCTTTACAGAAGAAAGAGTCATTAGGCGCTTCTTTCCACTTGCATGACCAAATTGCTCTCCGGACCTAACCCTTCTTGTATATTGGTGGAGTTTCGAACTCGGCGGCCCTAAAGGACAACATTTCCCATACTTTGATGAACATGCCTGGTGACATGTTACACTTAGCTGTTGAGAACATAGTGTTCAGGATGCAATGTGTCGTCCACCAGGACTGTGGTCACATTGAAGGAGGGAGAAGTGAATTTGCTGCATAAAGTGGTGTTGCAGTGAAATTCCTTTGTTATTCATTTGTCTGCTTACAACTTTTTCGGTATTCATCCGTTATATTTATAGCCCGAAATACTGGCGTTGCTGTCGACTACATAGTCGTGAATTTGTATTTTGATGTTTAACTTGCCTTTTATGCAAATTCTAGGGTGCGCCGACAACAACAGCGCCATATCTTCCCCTATCGAGTTTTGGAACTAATTTTTTTTTCTCACGGAAACTCTTTCCCATGTTGTCCTTAATCCCTCCGTCAATTTTGGTGGAATTCCGACTGAGAGATAACACAGATGGCTCTGAGTAGTGCTGAGTAGTGCATATTCTAAAAACTGTTATTTTCAAACTTGTGCGCCCCATTTCTTCAAAATTAGCGGTCACAATTTGCTAAAATTTTTCATACATGTATATCTAGTATGTTTATACAATTTTTACCTGAATTTAGTTAAGGCTGCTACTAAGAAATGTACTAAGAAAAAAATCGTATTTCCCTTTTCCTCTTCTTGCAGACTCTTGTGGTGGGAGGAGTCCAGTTAACAGTTCAAGAATTCCACCCCCCTTAGGATTGACATTTTGAGGGATTGTAATGGCTCTCTCTCTATAGGGGAGTTCAGCGCTGCCCCCAAATTTTTTATTTAAAATATATTTTTGTCAACTATTTACAGGTACATATCGGGTGTCCCAAAAATGACCAACGATTTGAAAAATCAATTAAAGAAAAACGAAATGCGATAGAAATGTACGGTTTGCTGCATTCTGCTTGGGTTACCAGGGAATTTATTCATACGAATTTTCAACATTAGTTAAAAAGTTCTTCAACAGATGGCGCTGCTGACTGGAAAACTATAAAACAATGTTTTTAAAATAACCACCATTTGCAGCAACAACGTGGCGCAGTCTGAAGACAAAATTCGCAGACGCCCGTGCAAACATTTCAGTTTGAATGTTCTGACAAGCAGCAGAGATGTATTGTTCCAGTTGTGAATTGTGACGATACGCCTGGTCTTTCAAGTAGTCCCAAAGAAAAGAAATCGCATGGCGTCAAATCTGGCGAATAGGGAGGCCAATCCATGCCACTTTGCGTATGCTTCTATTCGCTGAGAAAATCGAATGCTGCAGCCGAATTGGAAGAATACATCTCTGCTGCTTGTCAGAACATTCAAACTGAAATGTTTTCACGGGCGTCTGCGAATTTTATCCTCAGACTGCGCCACGTTGTTGCTGCAAACGGTGGGTATTTTGAAAACATTGTTTTATAGTTTTTCCCAGTCAGCAGCACCATCTGTTGACGAACTTTGTAACTAATTTTGAAAATTGGGGAGAATAAATTCCCTGGTTACCTAAGCAGAGTGCCGCAAACCGTACATTTCTATCGCCTTTCGTTTTTCTTTAATTGATTTTTCAAACCTTCGGTCATTTTTGGGACACCCGGTAAATGCTGATAATAAAATAAAATTGGTATTGTCAGATAGCCTGAACTTTTCTGTAACTCGCTACAGGATTCATTTTATAAATTTCGTCCACCGAAGGAATTTATGAGTGTTTAAATCACACTATAACAGATTTTTCCCCGAATAATTTACATTTTAAAATATTAATTGCATTAAAAAAAACGAAAAATGTACACAAATGTAAAATTTCTTTCTCTATGACGGAGTACAATTTTTTAAAAAAAATCTTTGAATCCAAGTCTGCAATCCTTGCAGAAATTTTCTCCATAGGTTAACATTGAGGTGAGCGAATCCAATGGGGTTAGTACATAGCAGCCTTAAGTACATATTACTAATCTTTTTACAGCAATTTTTTGTGAAAAAGTTTTATAGAATTTTTTGTACATTACAATACATTTGCCTGAAAAAATATTTTTATGTGAAATATGGTAATTATCTTAGGTGTAGATTAAAGTATATCCTATGGAGAGAATATATATAAATAATTAAATATGCATCTCTTATAGTTTTAAAAATAATCTGCGCGCAATGCATTGACACAATATTCATTATTCCTAAAGCATGGTAAAAAGGTCATCATCTGGCTCTTCTATGAAGATAATGTCATTAGCTGTTGAGGTTCTGTAATGAGTGCTAAAATAAGAAGTGGTGATGATGTTATCGTTTTAAATGGTACAGATAAAGGAAAAATTGGTAAAGTAATCAAAGTTACAATAAATTTTTTTTACATAAAATAATTTCTAATAATCTCCCATCAATTCTGCTTTTATTTTCTAATAGACAAATCTTTGTACAATTCCCCCTAAAACTGGCTTAAATTAATTATAAATTAACTGTTTGACAATACATTATGCTTGGTAGTAAAATCCGTGTATTTTTGCGAGTGCATAGGTGATCTTCCCCCTTAATTGCCTGATAAGATGAACGAGGAGTTTAGAACGGAACAAGACAGTACAGTCTTTGGTCGTTAGTTTTCCCACCCAATTTATGAGACATATTTATTAATATCGGATATGGGTTTAGTGTTATTGTACGACATTTTAAAATTCCATAAATGGCAATTTTTTGTCATGTGTTAAATAATCTGAATACTTCAAGGATGACTGTCTGAAAGTAACAGAGCATAAAAAGCAATGGAAGAATTGGTATTATGGTAAGTGTTTTCTGAAATATTTTAGAGGATTTGAATACAAGATGGGAGATAAGGTATGTTTCAGTGCAAGTTTTGATCCCTTCATCATCTATTTGATTCTACTAGCTATTGATCAACCGCAATATGTTGAACCGCAGTATATAGTAAAAAATATTATTCCTTATTCCCACAGGTATAAAAATTTTGATTTTATACCTAAATTTTATTCTGTAAGAATTTTGGAACATTCTTGGAGCTTTCTTGGCTGATCTTTTATTCTTATTTGAAAAAAGCCAGCTTTGTTTTATCTTCCAAGATTTTATTTTACAGTATTTGGTGAGTCTCAGATGTTACAATTACCATAAGAAAGTGTTACTTTGTGACGGATTTTAAGAGTTTTCCTCAGCCAGCCGATCAGTTTTAAAAGCAGCCGAAAACGAAAAATTGCAAAACATTGGAACATCCTTTTCTTACGTAGCTTGGTATTGAGCTGACCCGGATCTTTAATTACCATTGAGAAATTAAAGTTAAAATGTGTCACAAAGTTGCCCCTCCGAGTGGGGCTACTTTGTGACATCTGTGTTTCCGCCTTGAAATCAAAGAGGGAAAAATTACTTGACACAAAATTAGACAGTAAAACGCTTATCAAAAGCTTTATACACAATTATATATACCTATTACAAATATTGGATAGCTTTATCTATATCTTTGACACCAAAGAGACCTCGGGAGCCAAGGGCAACCATCACTTCTTTAAGAAGATGAGGAAATTCGTCTTTCGGCACATTCTGCTTTTTTCGGGTAGTTTTTGCCATATAGTCAATAATTATTTCTCACCAGTGGTATTTTAGAGGACAAAAAAATGCAACATCGAGCGGCTGGAGGAAGTGGGTAGACATTGTGGGTTATTTTGTGACAGTGTCAAAGTGTCACAAAGTTACCCCGTCACCTTTCGATATTTAGGTTATGTTCTCATATCTCTCGGAAATATCACTACACACACTATATTGCTCGACAATCTAACGAACATATTGATAATACAAAAATTGTGCAGTCGGGGGACCCCCGTCAGGAACGAAGTTCCTTACGTTATTTTTTCAACTCTAAACGTGATTTAATATGTAGATTTCTATTGATTATATTAGTGTATATTTGTCACGCCAAAAAGCGCAGCCCTCTTTTATTCAACCAACTCTCTCTCTCTCTATCTCTATTTTATTAAAATTAAAAATTTTAATATATAAATAAATTATTTTTATTAAAATTAAAAATTTTAATATATAAATTAATTATTTTATTAAAATCAAAAATTTTAATATATAAATTAATTATTTTATTAAAATTAAAAATTTTAATATATAAATTAATTATTTTGATTTAGATGTTACCTAGCATAATTTTTAATCGGATTAATTTTATTATTTAATCACCAACAAAAATAAATTAATGACACAATATAAATCCCACGTGAATTAAAACAATAACAAACAATAAGTTTAAACAGAAAGACGCGATTCCATAGGGACGGTATAAAATCTTTCAAATAAAGCATTTGCAACTGGTCAGAGTTTATATAAACGATCATGCTGAGAGTCATCATGTGGTGGTTGTTTACTGTTGTCATTAAAATGTAGAAATTCTCTTATCTTTTCAAAGCGTTTTAATGACATACATTCTTTTATTACATCATTGCCTATGGCAGGTGACCAATATGCCCTAGTGTTTGGTAGATGTACAATAGACATCATTATACAAATACCAATGTATTGTTTAATTTCTAAATTCGTTACATTGACACACTTTTCTGGGTTTTTTTGCATACTGAATAAATTTGTTTCTTGAACTATATGCTCAATCAAATCTTCTGTAAACAGATAACTAAAAAAATGTAGAGGTGTGTTTAAATTCATAATTTCAGGAGCGAGATTCTCGTCACCTCGGAATAAAATTTGATCATCACTCAGAAGTAAATTAGTTTTCTTCCAGTTGATTGCAGGCTTTGTTCTCCCTGTATTATTTCTATTACTTTTTGGCATGTTCCCACCATTAGTCAGATCAAGAACATCGCTATTATCAAGTAATGATACCTCATCTTCCTAATCACTACTACCATCAAAAATTTCATCACAAACTTTGTTTGGTTTATAATTAGGATCACCTGTGCTACCATCGCTTTAGTTAAGTCCTTCAAAATCTAAAGCTATTTTTTTCAGTTACAATAGAATTCCACCTCCTCCGGTCATAGTTTGCGATCACCTAGTTCACTTTGAGAGAGAGGGCAAATACCTAGGAATTTTCCTCGATAGTCGACTGACGTGGAAGAAAAATATTGAACATAACATTTGAACGGAAATTTTTTTAAAGCCCGTAAGGATATCGTCCACCTCCTGTACCAGAATCAAATGGGTTTAGATAATAAACTACTCTTGTATAAAACAGTACTGCGTCCCATCCTGTTGTTCGCCGTGCCTGTTTGGGGCTCAGCGGCTGACACCCATATTCATCAATTGCAGACAATTCAAAATAAAACACTCCGCGGTATTAGGAAGGCGCCCTGGTACCTTAGAAACGTACTTATTCACAGGGATCTGAGAATCGAACCCATTCGGCAACACATTAAAGATATCGCATCTAAGTTCTACAATACATTATATTCAATAGACAACGAAGAAATAGCTAACCTCCCCGACTACGACCCAAGGGAATACTATAGGCGTCCTAAGGCCACTTTGATTATTCACCCTGGTCTCCTTCCCCTTTCTTAACTTTCCTTCCAACTCTTCTAAATTCTAAATTACAATTGCCGGCGCTTCTGGTTCTGACCTGTTATTTTTTGATGGATCGACCTCAAGACTACCTTCTGATTTTTGCTTATTTGTCTGCCACCTTTTTCTATTTCTATTTATTTATTTATCTATTTAACATCTGCCGTATTAAATTGTTGTAATTTTTATATTTATTTACTTACTTATTTATTACTATTATTAGTATTATTTTTATTATTTTTATTATTTTTTATTTATCTTTTTATTATTTTTATTGTTATTATTATTTTTAACTTTCAAGTCAACACTTTTCTTTAATACTGAGAACGGAAATACAGCCACAAAAAATTATCCATACCGAGGATATGGAGCCCTGCTCTCTGATGCGTCGTTAATGTACCATGTCTATGTCTATGTCTGCCATTCTGAATCAGATCCATCTTCACTATGATCACTTCACGATCTGTTCATAAGTTCCTCAATTTCTTTCTGTGTTAAAAACTTTCTTCCCGTCATTTCCTTAAAAAAATGGCGTAATCACACCATGTATCATTTTTGATACATAAAATTGAAATCATACTTGAATTTTTTATAAAAGATTTAAGAAGTATTTTATTAATAATTATAAAAGCTACCTACCTCTAAAATATATTTATGAAACTTTCAAAGATATAAACTGACTTTAAAATACTGAAAATATAGCAAATACTAAGGCAGGTCTGGTATGAATTGAACGGCTATCTTTTACTGAGATCTCAGTTGTATTCCTGCTGCCATCTATACTACGAAAATGTAACAAACAGTGATTAAAAGCTTTGCTATGATGTTTCAAGATTAATACAAGGTACACAAGTGGATAAAAATTATTGCATTTGAACATAAAGGGGAAAAATAACTTATGTAATAAATTTGATACAGTGTGCAGTAAAGGGTTTTAAAATTGCGGGTAGCGCTTGTGCGGGGATTTGAACCGGGGACCTCTGCAGTACTGCGGAGCATCGGACTGCAGTCCGATGTCCGATGCGATAACCATTCAGCCACAGAGTCCTTGAGAAAAAGCTCTTATGAAGGTGGGATAACGCTTTTTCGTTACGTGACGATTCCTGCCAGTTCACTCTACTGTAAGCCGCGTAAAAGAACTTCGTTCCAAAAATAATTACCTGTCGTTGTTGGTTCTATAAGGTAAAGGCCTTCAGCACACAAAGTTTCCGAAGTTTGAATCAATAGCTTGACAACAGGTTTGCACAATACACTGGCCGGCCAAGCCAAATGGCGCGCAGAAGCCTCGAACACTGACTACAAGGTGTCTCTGTATGTCGGATAAGCTGTTGGTACTGTTCTTTGCCTATCCTGTATCGTGGGCGCAGCGCAAGATCCGAAATACGAAAAAATTACTATGTGTCACAAAGTTACCTCTGCAGTCAAAAAGTAACCTCACCCCGTCTTACGGTATTTTAATTTCCAGCCAGCATCACTCGAAACATTCTTTTCTGCATATCTGATGAATATACTATTTAAATTAATGTAAAGAAAATAGTTTCTTCAAAGATTATACTGCAAAAATATAATTCTACTAATGGATATACAAATTTGATTTAAATTGCAGTTCTGATTCATTTGGTAAAGAGTCTAAAAAAATTCAAACGATCGACTAAAAGCTGGGATTAAACCGTAGTGGTTTCCATTTATTACAATAATATATATTGATTGGAATAGTGCTTAAAAGTATGTTGATAAATATTGAATTAAACATTGATTAAATGAATAATTAACAAAACTAATTGTTGATAATGGATAAAATATTGATTAAAGAAGAAAAAATATTATATATATATATATATACATACACACACACACACAGACATATATATGTGTTTTCAATGATCATTGTTTATATGACATATGTACATGCATCGGCAAGCACTCTCTTGAGATTATTTGCACATCAGGAAAAGCTTTCAACACTGAAGAAATTCTACTGGAATTAATTTTCAGCTTGGAAGGTTATGAATGATGGAATTAATTGCTCGTGATACCCATCTAATATTGCATGACACTTCGATGGCTAGACGTTTTAATTCTATTCTATATTTCTGAGATTAATCATCTAATCAAATGAACAAAGAAGTCTCGGGCACAATAAGACATGCATTGCACTACCAGTATTCTCGGAGGTCATTATTTAGCTCACCAGATCTTGGAGGAAATATTAGATTCATATCGCCAGAAGAAGTATACAGGGACTTCTTTAGCATCATTTTAGAGGTTCCCGGTATTAAAATAATGAATAAACTTGGAATATTTTTAATGCCGGGGGAGATCTTTGTAACATATCGCACTGAAAATTACACATTATAATATCTCCAGCCCTGAACTTTTGCCTGAGAGTGTTATTTTGTAAATAATCACAAGATAAAAGAACTTTTTAGATACCATGTTTTTAAATTTTCTGTTGAATCATATAAACTTGTCAATTCTATGTATAAATAAATACTTAAAAAATTTTTTTTTCATGAGTTATCACATCAGCTTGGAAGAAAATGAAGTTAATTGGAAGTTAACTTACGTTTAACTTTTTGTACCCGTCCCAGCTGATAGATGGCTGCACCAGTCAACAAAACAAGCTTAACTGAAAATGAATTCAAATCTGATTAAAGATGGCTAAAAGTATTTAAATAATGCATTGTCATCGTGTTCTGAGCTATTCTAAAAGTTTCAAATATCTAGCTAATCGCGAAGTTAGTTAATAATCGATTGCAAGATTTGTACCGGAAACACACACACACACAAAAAAAAAAAAAAAAAAAAAAACAAGAAAGCGAGTTAATAATAATTAAAAGATAAGAACTTTTTATATACTATGTTTTTAAATTTTCTGTTGAATCATATAAACTTGACATTTCTATGTATAAATAAATACTTTTTTAAAATTTTTTTGATGAATTATCCCATCAACTTGAAAGAAAAGGAAGTTAATTGGAAGTTAACTTGCGTTTAACTTTTCGTTCCCGTCCCGGCCTTTAGATGGCTGCACCATTCTACAAAACAAAATGAACTGAAAATTTATTCAAATCTGCTTAAAGATGGCTAAAAGTATTAAAATAATGCATTGTCATCGTGTTCTGAGCTATTCTAAAAGTTTCAAATGTCTATCTAGTCGGGAAGTTAGTTAAAAATCGATTGCAAGATTTGTACTGGACAAACACACACACAAACAAGAATGGGAGTTAATAAAAACATGGTAAAAACTAACATAGTTTAGTGAAATAGTGGCTTGTGATATTATGATTAGGTTAATACGTTCTTGGGCTTTATAAACACTTGGAAGATCTTTGTATACCGTTCTTAAAAATTAACCATAAAATTATATTTTATCACAAATATAACAAAGGTAAATAATTGGGCCATATAAACTGAATAAGTTTGTCTTTCCTTCAAAATGTTAGTTATATTTTTATTACATTATACATGTAACATAATAACTGTATTTACACTTTAAAGAAAGATAACAGTGTCCATAACAGTTGGTAATGGGCAATTGTGATGTGCCCATTACCCACAAAAAAAGTGCGTATGTCATGGGAAAAAATAAATAAGTAAATAACTATGTGTAAATAACTATGTATAAATAAGAAAATAAGTATGTGTACCCATTTTCACTAGGATCTAATTTGCATTTCTTTTTATATAAAAATGTCTTTTTATATGAAAAAATATTTAGGTCAGAAAAAACACAGTTAAAATTAAATTTTCCTAGTAGATTTTCTGAAAAAATTTAAAGTTTGAAAGTTTAATAATGCACTAAATATAATGAAAGTCAATTAAATTATTTAACACGCAGCATACTCCCAAAGACTAGCTGACCATTCCTGATCCAAACATTCGATATCCCTGCCACCACAATTTAGAAGGCACTCCCAGGAGGGACATCTCCTCTTCAACCTTCTCCCACCGCTACAAACGCATAGAGGGACATTCCGGCTTACAGATTTAACATACCCGACGTAGATGAGAGCATTTAGTGGCGCTTGTCAAACCCCCTTTTTACCGAATCCCTAAGCGCTATCCACTAGGAGGCTCCGGGCCGTTGAACATTTGATATCCGTAGTGCTCCGAAACTGGAAACTTTTTGAGCCCCGACGTGGCATCTCAAATGAAAAATTCCCCCTAGCCTCATCCAGTTTTTAGCACTCTATCGATGCCTGCTTCCAGTCAATAATCATGGTCTCCAAACATATGTGCATTACTCACAATACTCTTTTCTCTGTGAAAAATGTGAAATGTAATGCAGATGCCTATATGAGAAATAAGAAGAGTATCTGACCAGAGATAGCCTAGTGGTAGCGTGTTGGCTTTTGGTACTGAGGACACTCGGATCGAATCCCAACAACCACCATTACATACTACATTCGTGTCTAGACCGGATATGGGCATGTTATATTCGTAGACCGGAAAGTCCTTTTTTGAGGTCAGTGCGTGGGGAAGGAACGATCATTCCAGATGTCATCCCTGAGGGTGCTCGGTCAATATCGAGGCGGCACCTGGCTGAGTCGGACCTTGTGGTGCCATTATAAACCGGAGTCTAACCCCTCAGCCTGCAAGCCAATATGGACCTGGTCTGGAATACATTCCGACCAGTGAACATAAGTAAAAACAACAAAAAGAGTATTTATTTAGGTTATAAAATTTAGGTGGCTAAGAAATTTTTGTGACGATTTTTGTTTACTGTATAAATATTTGTAAATGCCATGCAGTCCCTCTTCCCGCCCATAATTTCCGATTCCTGAAAAGGCCTTGTCGCATTGTGTGATGACAGGGAGTCAATCGTCTCTGCCACCTGTCTCGGGCATCCGCTGCTGTCTGGGGGGGGGGGGGGGTGTTCTTTGGGGGACTTGCTGCTATCTTGGCGAGAACAGCATTTCCGATCATTTCTCCATTATAATAATCTATTATGTCTCAGTTTCTAGGAGTATGAGTGTTGGCCACCTTTTCTTAGCAAGTTTTATATTTTGTTTGACGTTTTTATGGTGACATATTTTTCTGGCAACCCCTGCTTTATAACCGCTGACCACAGCTGAATTTGAGTTTTGATGCCCACTTTTCACAGTCTAATGAAGTCTTTTCGATTATTAGTATGTCCGAATAAAGATCCTTGAAAACGACTTCAACGTGGTGTTTTGTTTCCCCAGAGTCTTTTGAAGAACCGATTTTCTTTCCCGCTGAGCACAGAGCAAAGTTCATCGCAAGAGAAGTCTAATGCCACCATAACATAACTGTCACTACGGCGTGAGTGGTAAACGTCTTACAGATTATTCTAATGCAAAATTGTCCACATTGCTTGCCAAGTTTCTAGTCTGATGGTTCAGTGTGTATAAACTTTTTTCTAAAATTTATTAAAAAATATTGTATGTTACCTTCAAGCTATGTGTGCGTGATGGTTATGGCACATAAATACATTTTGAGTTTATAGATGTTTCCTATTCCTAGGATTTCTCATTAAGCGTGTGAAAATATCCCGATATTCGAAATTATTTCAAAGCCGAGATACGAGTTTATGGTCTAGTTTGAATTAGGTAAATACAATCTGTATTTATGAAGAAACTCACCATGGTATGCAGTTCATGGTTAACCCACAAACCGGCCCACTGGTCATTATGACCGGAAGCGGTGGAACTAAGTGGTGGGTTCAGGCGTAGGGAGAGGCTTGAACTTGGCTGGCTTTGACATCCTCAGTCAGTTCCTGGACGTCAGGATGAGAGCAATCAGGATTTTACAAGTGCTCGCCGGTTACTGGTAAGTTGCAATTTTGCAAAAGTGTGACGGTCAAAATGACCGGTAGGCCTGTTATTGTCACTGAGCTCGACGCTTCGGATGAGGAGTATGACTCAGATGACTCATATGCCGAGTCAAAAGAAGGTACTATTTTTGAGGGAAACGATAATTCCGATAGTGATGATGAAAATCTTGCAGACGAGCCACCTTCCTTTGTCCGTGAGCCCACTACAGGTTGCACCGCAACGGTTACTTCGGAGAGCGAGTCGTCTGATGAAGAAAATGTAGTGCCAACTAGGCGTAGGTTCACTAGAAGACGAGCAAACGTTATTAGTTCGGACGAGAACGAATGCTCCGAAAGTGATGAAGAGGCACCTGCCACTTTTTACGGTAAAAAGAACTGTTTTACATGGAATTCGAGACCTGTGTGAAGTTCGGTGCAAACTGCTGCTCGGAACATACTTCAAGTGAATTGAGTAAACTGGAGTGCCCTGCTCTTCTTGGAATTAAGGTTACACCCTAGCAAATTTGGAGGCTTTTTTTCACGGACGAAATGATAACCAAAGTTGTCCATCACACAAATCAGAAACTTGATAGAACTCACGCCAAAGTTGTAGAACCTGACAGCCACCATTATAAGGACACAACAAATAAGGAAATCAATGCTTTGATAGGGATTACAGTGCTCTGTGAGATTTTTAAATCATCCTGTGAAGCCTTGACATCACTCTTCTCTACCTCAATCACTAGCAGGCCGATTTTTCATGCAATTATGTCTGAGTAACGTTGTATAATTCTTTTTAATAGCCCTACGATTTGATGATTTAGATACCAGATAAAAATAAATTTAATAACTTTAATAAATAACGGCCCAGTGGTACATCGTGCTGGTTTTCGGTGATGAGGGTGCTCGGATCGAATACTGGCGTCGCGCCACGAAAAATGCCTCCGTTCGTGTCGTCCCTTCATAGGAGGTAATGCTGTCCGCCGATATGGTGCCCCCACAATAAAATGGGCAGTGAAATTGCGGCGTAGTATATGCGAATGTTTGACGACAAGTGCCTCCGCATTGGAAAAAAATTAATAAATAAGTGTAGATGACTTTTCCCTCACTATTCATCACTAATATAAATCAAATAATCCTGTGCACAATATTAACATGCAGTTCCATCGTAATCACGCAAAAATAACAGCTATTTAGGCTTGGGGGTCAATTTGACCGATAGTCCTGATCGTAGCACCAAATTCATAGGCCGGTTTGAGGGTTAAAACCATTTCAAAGGAAGTACACAAATACAAGCTAAACAGCACAAAATATTAAAAAGATATGTACTGACAGCGTAATTAACAAAATTGAACTGAGAACACATATAACAAAGTTTCAGTAATCTCTCTTGAATTGTTATGCATGCTTGATACGAATTATACGCATATTCATAAAATCAATTTGAAACTTAAGTTATATGATATTCAGACTTGCGATTCGGGGATAGAATTAATATCTAAAATCTAGCGAAGGACATAATGAATTAACCATTACCATTTAATATCGAATGACGTTCCGTCAGGAAGACAAAGTATATACTCGTTGAATAAAGCCAGAATGACTCAAATGTCCGCTTTGCATTATTGGAATAAGCATCGCGAATTTACGTCATTACTTTAAAGTTCTGGGGTTAAGATTATTTTCTAGCCTATCTGAGTAAGTAAATCTCAGAATACTGATGATAAATGGGGTTTGAAAGTAGTGCAGGGTGAAATAGGAATATTGAAATCGGATTAAAGGATTTGGGATTGTTTTGTATAAATCTGTTTTCCAAAGGCATTAACTTATACCGCACGTTTCATTGAAGAGTGATTTGTATTTGAATACATTCTGAGATTTAGCGAGCGTTATATAGTTGATAGGTTTATAGATTTATTTTATCATATAAGTAAGATGAATTATAAATTCATTTGTCAAGTTAAAATTTAAGGAAATGGTTTTTTTGGTTTGGTTTTGGTTTGGAGCGCTACAGTCAACTTTTGCTACACGAGGGCTAATTAGACCAGGACCTACAGTTTAAAGCCGATTCCGAACGACTACAAACATCCATGCCAAAAGTGGGACTCGAACCCACAGGATCTGAACCGAATGCCAGCGTCCAAGCCTTTCGGCCATCCCCTGGCTATTTTAAGGAAATGGAGTTAAGTGCGATGGAAACAACAAATTCTAGAGGCGAGATTTCTTTGAAACTTTCCCGGTGGTTGACAATTTCCAACCGGTACAATTCCAAAACTCCCAATCAAAGCGCTTTTCATGATATGAGGTATAAAATTTAGATAGCTTTAAGTTATAAAATTGCATGAAATCAATGACTTAACAGTGTATTAAAAAGGCAAAGGTATTACTCACTCGCTAATACACATACTGCGTACTCAGCTGCCATGGACTTAAGTTTTACTCTTATATGTGTCTTATCACACGGCATAGTCAATATAAATTTATGGCGAATGACAAATTCTGTTCAATGCACGTTTTAGAACTTCACCCATTATAGTGTACTTGGTAGCTAATTACCATTCCGAGCAGTTAATAATGCGGGGCGAAACTTTGTAACGAGTGCTTGCAAGATTATAATTCGAACAAGGGACTCGAAAACTGGGGCTGCATGGGAACAATATCAACGGTGTGAAAGATATAAATATATCATTTCGAAATGAAAAATACTTAAGACTTCATTAACCCAAGGACACATTAAAATCAATATATACCCCAACAATTCAAACCAATACAATGTTTAGAACAAGATAGTGCACAAATCCATCTGTCATATAGAATGTCTTAATCATATATGAATTCTTTGTACTCGGATGTTCTATTCCCCGATAATACATTGGTCTTTGAAGGAACTATCCCAAATATTTAAAGCTAGCCAAAGAATCGTCATAACATTAAGAAGTAATGTAAAGATCCCTTACCATAACCAAGGTTCGAACCCGGGTCTCTTAACCCCGCGGATACATAGTGAATCCTGCCTACCAAATTATATAATGATCGGAAACAAGACCAGAGTTCTAATAGGGCTTTCCCGCATCCAGGCATGTATTCCACAACCTGAAAGATTTGGGTGATGACAGAAATTCTTATTCTTTTTAAATTCCATTCCTCATTGTGTTCCTTTCAATAATTTTGTCCTTTCTTCCTGAATTTAATCGAACATTATGCCTCGTATACATTACAAATGTCCAAAAGATTGGCTGTGATGCCATTTGTTCTCAATAAAGGGCGAGACTGCTGACCATTCATTTAAGGGGGCACCGTATAGGTGGCCAGCATTACCCCCTGCAAGCCGGTCCCGTAATTTAGAACTGAGTCAAGTGACGAGGCCAGAAAACTTCCAAATTCATAGATATGATTGTCAATATTATCATCAATACAAGAGACCGGAACACTTGACCCCGCACCTCCAGAGGTAAATTTGAGAAATTGGACATTGCAGCCATGTCAGATTTTACGTGCGCTGGCCACAATTAGTTGATTTTGTCAGCGACTGACATCAAACTAGAGGCGTTCAGATCTGTGACTCACTGCTTTTGCCTACTGGGCCACCGTGTCTCGTATATATTAATTACTTAACAAAGCTGAATTTTTTTTTCTACAATAATATATCAGTCATATTCACTTTAAAGTTCGGGTGCCACTATAATGATTGATTACCTGGGAGCAAGATTCAGACCCTAGTCTCCTCACCTAGAGACAGCCTTCTACTTAAAGAACTATCCCAGTTATTCGAGAATGTGCCATTTTCATCGATTTCTCTCCCAAGCAAAATTCCTGATACATTACAGATGCCTATCTTCCCGTTAGAAACCACTCATATTACGGATTCCATTCAGTCTTATCTCACGCATAAAGCTGGCTCAGCATTTTATCTATATTTTTATTTTCAAAGATAATTCATAGGGATTCTTTGTACGTCATGCACGATAACGTTTCTGTTAAATCATTTGTTTGAGCTCATCATATGAATCCTAAAATCTGAAGAAAATCTACTGCAATTAATGTTTCACTCGACAGGTCACGAAAGACAGAATTAATTACCCTAGATATCCATCTAATATTGGATGGCACTTTGTTGTCTGGCAGTTCTTGTTCTATCTTAACTGAGAGATTAATTCTCCTGTGAGATGAAGGAAGAAGTTTAGAACGCAACAGGACAGGAATGTCCGCGGTCATTAATTATCCTTGGAGATTCTACAGAGAAGAATCGATTAAAATCTCGAAACCCCGCAACATACATGCGATATTAATATCGTTGGGAAAGTTTATAATATTAAAGTTATGACAATGCTTTGGCTAGCTTTAAATATTTGGGATGGTTGATTCAAAGACCAATGTATAATCGGGGAATGGAACATTCGAGTACAAAGAATTGATATATGATTAGATATTCTATATTACAGATGGATATGTGCAATATCTTGTTCTGAACATGGGCATTGGTTTGAATTGTTGGGGTCGATATTGATTTTAATATGTCCTTGGATTTATGAAGTCTTATGCATTTTTCATTACGAAATTATATATTGATATCTTTCCTAAAACTTTTCTTTCTGTGACATGATGGAAATGATTGTAAAGGTTAGTGGATATACTTACAAAGTTCTGAATATGACTGACTCTCTGGTCTAAATATCCGATAAAAGCCATCAGATTCTTTTATTCGAATACGATAATTCACCCGCTGTGTTTATATTAAGCATATTAAGCATTGTGTTTAGAGCCCCAAAATACACTGTTTTGGACACGAAATTCATCATTTCTCATTATGATATATGTGGCAGTGAAATAATAGTATGGGGTACTAATACGTAGCGGTGGAAATATTTAGTGGTTAAATGTGTAAAGTAGCACCATATGTAACATAACATTCGTGACGTACATTGCGTCTTTGTTGTGATTCTTTTAGACAAGAACTACTCTGTTTTTAAATGACAGATTAATTTATTGATTTAACACATATAATATTACTAGCTGAGTGGCAACCCGATGTGTTGCTTTTTTTATTTAAAATGAAATGATTTTATATCTTAAAGATTAAAAACTGTTTAATCACTTTTAAAAATATATTAGATTTTTTAAAAAAACAAAATAATTATTTAAAATTTCCGTTTTCAAATTTTGCATTTTAAACAATAAAGCTCATTCAATTAGAAAAAAATTCTAAAGGCTTTAACTTCTTCTTTCCTAAAACTAAAATTATTTCTGGTACTTCAAATTTATTTCTGGATTTCAATTATTAAGTGACTCGTTCTCAACTAATAATTTTTCCTTTTGGCAACATGGCCGAATGAAAATATTGTCACAATGATTTCGGGGAATACGGAAATGACACGAAGCGTAGATCAGAACAGATTTTATTGACCAGATTGCGGGAACATCACCTAAAATACACCTCTGGAACATTCCCGACATTCCCACTGGAAGTGTGAGGATTATTCCAGAAACCTAGGAACCGGAACTGAAATAAATAATAGATAAATTTGTATACATCTCGCATGCAGAGCAAATTAAAATAAAAGATGTTCTTGCACCCGACGGTGACTGGTTTCGAACCCGGGACCTTAGGACGTCAGGAGCGATACCGCTGAGCCACCGTTATTTCGGTGAAATGTAGCAATATTAAATCTCATGGGGGGTAATTCCTTTTGACACCTCGGCCCCCTCCGCTTTCGCGTATCGGCCCATGAACACCTGAAGACCAGCCGCTACGTAGCAATACCTGAATACGCAGACGAAGGTTAATTTCCCAGGTCCGGTGCTTTCCATTGCTGTGGGGCTCGAGGATGGCGGACAAACAGTACAGATCTGTCATCTACTCAAGGCACCCCAAGCCCCTCTCATGGGGGTAAAGTGATTAAAAAATAGAAAAATAGTTTTGATGAATTCAAAATTGGTGGCCGAAGAATCCTCATCAGTTGCTAATTAATTAGAAACAAATTTCACGAACTTGCTCGAATTATTAGTGAGTAAAATAACAAGTCGAACAATTACGAACTCGGCATTCAGTTACATTAAGATATTATGGCGATCAGCGCGGGAAATTTGAGAAGTGAGTTTTGCAAGTCCGCTTTTTTAGAATGAAAACATTTTTTTTATTAAATGTATTTGGTATATTTTGGAAGCTGAACATCTATCAAATGTCGATAAATCGTAAAATTGACATTAATAGGTGCAGAAAACTGAAATATTTGTCCATCAAAATTGTCGATTTCGGGAAATTCGGAAAACTGCTTTGGGGAAAAAGCTTTTGCAATGAAAAACTTTTTTAAACTTATAAAAATGTGTATATCCATAAAGATGAATAGATGTAAAACACGTGGAAATAAAAAAATTGTCGATTGGTGGACGGAAAAGTTTAATTTTGCATGCATGAAAATAGTGGAAATTTGCGAAACGGAAAGGAGCTGGCCCATCCGGAATGTCAGCTGTTACTGCTCTCCGCTTCTTTTCAGTTCGGCGTATTTAATTTAATAATTAAAAAAGTTTAAAGTTTTGAAAGTTGAGGATAGCATCAGTGCATTCGTCTCGGCCGTCCGCGTATATCGGTACCAGTCGCGATATCCTGCTATGCTCAGTTCGAGAGATTAGCCCGTCCCTGTGTCTGCTGACTGACAAATTAACATTTGTTTACCTTCAGCTGTTAATAGTAAGATACAATACACTCCTATTAGATATTTCGTAATTCATCTACACATATCACTTACAAATTAATTACTTTACTATAATAATTATCTAAACATACACATTTAATTCATTCAATTATTATAGCATCATCTTATATAAATATCACTTATATTATCATGCTCAATTTACTGACATGGTGATAATTCCACTCATTTATATATGCTAATTCAATTGCGCCCTACCAGTTTAATTCTTATTATCACCTATTCTTAATTGGGTGAAGCAATGATTATGCATGTAATTGTGAGGAAAGGGACCGACACCTAAACTGACGAACTTACGACGTATCGTGATGCCCTCGGCGACATCTAGGGCACCGTTCGTATATAAAATCAATGAGTCGGGGTCCGATGATGGCGATGGACATGAACTCTCTGCAATGTTCGGCAACACTTCATAATTCAATGAGTTATCAGATGACGGCTGTGAGCGCGAGTTTTGATCGATTTGGGGTTAATCACTCATTAAGTTCATGGAAATTATCTGTGAACAGCTTTTCATTCTTCTCCTTATTAATTGACGGCGCGACAACATTCAATTGGCATATTTGAAATCATTCGTCTACACAAGGTGGCCACTATTTATTCTTGAGTAGGCTTCACTCCTTCTTTCATGGACAATTTCCATCTCTCGTGGCTTTTAGAGGGCTATCTCATCGTGTCGATAATATACATCAAATTACGTTTCAACTCCTAGCTTGCTAGCGGACTTCATACGACTGATTTTTCTAGCTACTCTTCTTCTTATCTCTCTCTCTCTTTTCATATCCTTTCTCTATCATTAATTTCTAGTCACGCCTGTCCAATCGCATTGGTCATATTATCCCCTAATCTTCTTGATTGGTTTGCGGTTTTTTGCCAAATAGTTACTTTGTCCATTGGGCTTCGTGGGCGAATCTCTCTTTGTGACCTCACTCTTATCGTTCCTCTGATCTGGACCCTTTTACAACCTGGCCCGGGGGTAAAGACTTTTGCGCGTGGGCCCTCCTTTTATTATGGCCATAATATTGCTCCTCTTCTTTTACCTTTTCTTTTTGATCTCTACCCAAACCGCCCTTTTGTATATTTATTTCATGTACATCTGTCTGTAAGGGCCTATCCCTTCTTTATCTACTTCTGTCATCTTTATACCCTCTTTACAATTGGCGCTTCTTAGCCTCCACACGTTTTACTCTCATTTCCTCCAATTAGTTTATTCTTTGCACTTCCTTCTTCCGATTTCTAATTCCGCGGACACAATGTCGTTATACTCTACGACAATTTACGAATATCTTTTTTTGTCAAATCAGCGTCACGCTGCTTTAATATCCAAGTACTAAGAATTGAGAAGTTAGCATTTAATTCAGTTTCAAAATCTCCTTAATTTTCGAGTTCTTTGAACCAAATTTGTGTTTAAATATTAAATAATTATTTTCATCAACGGGACATCCCTAACTCAACACATAATCCATTTATTTGGGCTTTAACAAGCTTCTTCTTCTGCACTGTGATCTGTTTAGTCCTTGTGTGACAGATGATGGCCTTAAGGCTCAAAACACCAAGAAAACAGCCGCTTGCACTCTCCAGGAGCGGATGTTTTCCCATTGTGCATCTAGTGTTTATGTTACTGTTTTTACTCTTTTGTCCCGTAATCATAGCTGTTTCTAACTTTTCGGATCTTTTAACTACTGGTTTCAGTCAGAGTGACTCGCGTGTTTGAAAAGATGATTATGCAGTGTTCCACACCAACCAACGAGCCTAGTTTCATTCGAATTGCGGAATTTTTATTACTGTCATTCCCATTTTTAAAATAGAAAAATCGATCGATTTTTCAGTGATATTTAATTTAACAAGGCTTTCTGGTAAGTATTTAAAGTATTATGTTAAAACTTACACTACCCGATTAGTAATCTCCCAGACTAGAAATCGATGTTGCACTGTAGTCACTATCTAGTCACATAGTGTGGATTTGAAGTACACATCGAATCTCTGCGAAGTGGTAATGGTGCCACGCGTGGACTTCAGAGTAATTTCACTGTCGAGGCACGTTGACCTACATGCTTTGACCACATAGTAACTCGTCGGAGCGAGGATGTCGCAAAGATTTTACATTGAAGTCACTAGGGGGAAAGTAACTTGAAGATCACGAAGAGACTAGACTGAACTGTCGAAATTTTGTGACTGAGACCAGTATGATTCGCTGGGTGATCATTTCAGAGTGACCGCGACTGCCTGTCCTATTAAGGTAAGCTCGGTTCGTGTATGACAGCAAAATCTCCAAAAGCAAATTTTAATTTGTCTTAAGAGACTTCCAGCAGGCTGTTACTGTGAGCAGATGGGACGTTAGAGTTTAAAGGCTACAATGGGCTACATTTAAAAATATTTTTAAACATTTCCTTAGTCAATCCGAAAGTAAAATAGATAACAGAAATAACTAATTAATTTTTAACTGAATATTTTTCAGTTTAAATTAACAAAAAGTTCCGTGTTAGTCAGCAAGCGTTTACTTGCTAAACTTCCTTGTTAATCGATCATAACTGTTTGTTAATTAAGGCTGTTACTGTGAGTAGATGGAAAGTTAGAGTTTAGAGGCTACATTGGGCTACATTTAAAAATGTTTTGAAACCCTTCCTTAGCCAGTCCTAAAGTGAAATAGATAACAGAAATAAAAAATATTTTAACTGAATATTTTTCAGTTTGAATTAGCAAAACTTTTCGTGTTAGTTAAGAAGCGTTTACTTGCTAAACTTCCTTGTTAATCGATCATAAATATTTTTATAATTAATGACTTTAAATTTACAGATTTTTTAAGCCTTCTTTTAAACTTTTAAATGCTTAAACGAGTTCTTTTATTAATTTGCATATTAATAAAAACACTGTATTAGATATTATGATTTGCTTTTATAATGCACTGTGGATTTCCAATGGTAAATTACCTCCATTTATAAGGACATAATTTATGAGCCCCCTGCTAGTTTAAGAATCCTCTTTGTCGTCTTTGAATAATTACAGCCTCGGTTTGTTGGAACATTATGCTTCTCAAATTCTAAGTGTATGGGGGTTGTTTGCACTAGAATGGTCGAATCTACTCAATTCAACCACAAACAATCACGGAAGTATAGAGTCGATAGAATTGTAATAATTAGAATTAGTTAAGATTATAAATTCAATAAACTCAGCTATTGGGAAATAATAACATTTCAAGTGAACTACCATCGAAACGAGATAAAATTCGTATTTTGAAGCTATTAACTATAAAATTATATTATATCGCACCCCGGATAGAAAAGTGACACAACTCAAAAACATAGCAATAACAGCATTTGAGAAAAATCAAATTAAAGAATACTTTACAGCTTGAACTAGCATTACAATAAAACTGATACAACTGCCCTCAGGTGGACAAATTGCGAGATAGAGATGTGTCGCTTTTCGTGGACAATGGGGCACTTCATACATATTTTTCAGTGACACAATCTCAAAATTCTCATTTTTTGACTTGTGTCACTTATCTAGCCAGGGTGCGATATGTCTTAATTCATTCGTCGATTTAATGTTTCTCTCACATACTAGGAATACGTGAAAAAAACAAAAATAAAATTTATTGAAAAGCAATAAACAAATAATCAACGAAATGAACCACAGTTGCAGAAACCATTCCCTTAACATCATAAATTAACATATACATTTTTTATAGAAATTTCTGCTTAAAATATCAAGTTTATAAAATTCTCCCCCAAGATAAAGGTCCCCCAAGAAAATCTCCCCCTCAATAAGATCATAATAGTTCACAGTTGGTGGATACAATATTACAAAATTGGTTGAACAAATAGACAGAAGTTATCACGAATATAAGCATAAATGAAAAACAAACAAACTTGGATGGAGATTTTAAATACGCACCAAAGCGTTATTGATTATATTCATTATTTTTATTAAGGTAAATGCACCTATAATGGGCCATTTCCCTAAAATGGGCCACCCTTTAGAAATGTCGAGAAATTAAGGGTCTATTGTTACCTAAGGCAGTAGAAGGCGTGAGGGTCATTGGCTACTAAGTAGCCAATCTACTAAGTAGCCATTGACCCTCACTCCTTCTACTGCCTTAGGTAACAATAGACCCTTAATTTCTCGACATTTCTAAAGGACGGCCCATTATAGGGACATGACCCATTATAGGTGCATTTACCTTATGGGCTCTTTCGACGGTGGCTGTCTTTCTTTCTAGGAACTTGCTTCTCAGGTCAAACTTGAAATCAACTCCTCTTGGAGAAAGACCCCCGTACATGAGTGGTAGGATTGCGGCCGTTCTGGTGCAGCTTTGGACGGGGCATGCAGTAGGGGAGATCAGACAACTCTGGCCAGGCTTTCGTCTCTACAGTATTTGTCGGGCTTTAAGGTTTACCCCCTTTGCCCGAGGCGAAGTTTGATTCAGGCCATTCCTGTCCATATCCTGACACGTATTAGTTGCCAGAGGATTCTGCTGTACTCCAGTTCTGGTACGGTTCTTCATCTTTTGAAAACGCACGGATTCGTGGGCTTGATCTGATGTTGCTGTCGATTTCCGTAAAACATCGAGTATAATACGCACTTTTTTTCACAATTTAGTCCGCAAAAATAAGGGTGCGCATTATAATCGCGAACAAAAAAACGTAGTTTTAAACATTGGATAGACGAACGTACAGCAGCTGTAAGACATTGTCGCAACAAGGGTGCGTGCGCATCTGCACTCCGTGATTCATCCAGCCGTTTACTAAGCAGGTATTCCTTTTAAACAAACGGAACTCACCGTTCGTATCGCACACGCGTTCGTTGAATAACAGGTCCCTTGAAATAGTGATAGTTCCCGGTTGTTGCAAGTGCAAAAAATTATTTTATTTTATTTATCTCCCTCAAATATTCTTCAAGACTGTCCTATACGGCAGCAGAAAAATTATCAATTGTTAAACGTGAGATGGCAGTGAGAACGACATATTATGGAAGATGACAGTTGTCATCAAATGAGGATGATGATGGTTATATATATTACGACGGCACCAATACTTATGACATGGACGCAACAACAATAAATGAGCTGTATTCTAGTGAAAGTGATTAAGACTGATAATTTGACAGCATTGTTTGTTTTGAATAAAAAATTAAGTTTTTTCTACTGAATTTAATGTTTTCGTTCCTTTTTATTAAAAATTGTATTTCTGCTAATAAACATTTATGCAATTTTTAAGTAAAATATTGAAAAGTTATGGGTGCGTATTGTAGTCGAATTTTAATTTTTTTCGAAAATTTCACGCGAAATCAAGCATGCGTGTCATACTCGGGTGCGTATTATAGTTAGATTTTATGGTAAGTGGAATAGGCAACAACAACAACAACAAATTTTTCTTTTACTGTTAAACGTCAACAAAACATTGCTAAGTTACTATTTATTTTTTCTTTCTTCCTTTGTTAACTGCCGAAAAGGCATTTCTATATAACTTCTTTTATTTGGAATGATGACGAAATCGGAAAAGGCAAACACGCAAATGAGGCGGTGAAAGGCAAAGTGGTGTAAGTCAGTAAGTCAAGTGGTGTAAGTCAAAAGAGGTTAACTGCAAAAACTACAAAATATTCCACCATAAATTGAACAAATTATAATTCATAACAATTATTACAATACTGCAAATAATAACTATTTACAATTCCACTATAAATTGAACATGGAGATTACATATTTGCCCTTAAATGAAAAAAGTTGAAAATATGACTTACACCACTTTGCCTTTCAACGCCTCAAATCTGAGTTGATAACAAAAGTGCTTTAGGTCTAATTAGACATGTACAGATCAATACTAATTTCAAATATATAATAAATGAAAACAAAAAATCTTCAGTATTATATACCTTGAAAACAGGCTGATAAGTAACGCATTGATTATAATTTCGGAACTTTAAGAAAGCAAAAAGAACACTGCAAAGTTATAATGTTTAAAGTTATATTCCCAATACTCGGAATATCGCGCTAGGCAACTATAGATAAAATTTTTCAAAAACTAATACATTTTAGAGTTTGTGGGTCTTTTCTTTTTCATATATACATTTAAAGGAATTTAAAACAAGAGATCTAAGTTTTTCAATTTAAAGATGTTTCTGTTCTGCCGCTTTCTAAAGTTATTGAGTTTCAATGAATTACAAAACAATTTCGCCGAATGCCAGAAAATGGAAGTTACCGCGAAAACAAAATCGAACCGGTCTTATCTAAATTCAATACATAAAATTTGCGGTGAAAAACTTTGCTTTTTATAACAACAACAAAAGGCTAAATTCAAGACGAATCTATTGATTTCGTGTGAGAAAAGAAATAAGAAATGCTTTTACTCGTATTTCTAACGCAGAAAAGAATAATAGAAAAAGGAGTAAAAATGGCGAATATGGCAATAGAATTTTTTGTTCTTGAGTGAATAAATTATAATTGCAGGTATCCTATGATATTGCAATTTTTTATTTGCCTATAGAAACTGTGAATTTCCTAAGAAAATCTGAATGAAAGCGAGATAA
Organism: Dolomedes plantarius; assembly: GCA_907164885.2. NCBI lineage: Eukaryota > Metazoa > Arthropoda > Arachnida > Araneae > Dolomedidae > Dolomedes > Dolomedes plantarius. Next base: position 96,680,469 of record OU015500.1, on the reverse strand, counting down.
ATGTTTCAAATTTAGGAAGCATTTTCTATAATCTTTTATGTATACAAATATTCTTTCATATATATATATATATATATATATATATATATATATATATATATATATATATATATATATACACATATATATATATATATATATATATATACACATATATATATATCACGTGTCAAAATTTGCAAATTCTATAGCCGTATGCATGATGCAGTCTAGCAACTAACAATTAACGTAGGTGAATTAACATTAAAAAAAAAACTATAGGTGAGTTAACACCTAAAGAACAAAACTAAAAGCACAGGTGAATTAACACCCAAAAGACACAATGTTAAGCAATTAGACTGAAAAACACAAAAAATTGATAAAAAAAATCGTCTTTGCTTGGCTTTTCAGCCGTGGGTAAAACAAAGAAAACTAATTTAGCGCATGGCCACGAATGCTATTTGTTTGTTTTTGTCACTTTGTATATATATAAATATATATATATATATATACAGGGTGTTTAAAAAAGAAAATCACGTTACGCTCGTTCTCAGCTGTATTAAACCAATGGCGTTCGCCACGAAATTAATCTATCCTGAAGCCCCCTTTAAATTTTACGCGATCGCCCCTCCATATTTTAGCCTTATGTTTTTCCTTACATATATATATATATATATATATATATATATATATATATATAATTTAAAGGTTTAGACAAAAATTCAGTGAATGGAAGCGTGATGAACATTTTATATTAAGGAAAATTGCTCTCTTTCATCAGGACCAACATCATTATTAAACTAAATATTCTTTCTGGGAGGTTAAGGTGGCTGTCTACGTTCGGAGCTTTTTTTTAAAAAAAAGGATTTTTTGGTCTTTTATGGTAAAATAGCACTAAAAAATTAAAAAAATGGACAAAAAACGTACCTGTAAATATCATATTTTTTTATAAATTGGTCAATTTGAAGTAATTCTTAATGAAATTTAGCTAAAACGCCTTTCACTCTGCACAAAATTCTAACGCTAATATTTTAATATCCTTCTTACACATGATACATATGACAGCTATGTTCTAAATGACCTACAATCTAAGAAAAATTTTAAAATGCAAAAATAATACAGAAAATTTTATGATCCAATATGAAAATTTTCCCCGATTCAACATTCCTTTCGTTATAAAAATAGCCCCAAATAAATAACTATTTATTATACATCAATTACTGCACGTCATTTCATTGACAATAGCATCTAAAACATTTCCTGAAAATTTTATCAAATTATCTGCATTATTACGTGAGATATCATGATAACGGTAGAGATTTGTGCTAAAAAACACAATTCTGAGAAAAACGCAATTAAAGTGTTTTGTCACTTCAATTTTGTAGCAGACGATATTTTTTTAAATATCTATAACTCTGCTTCTAATTGATGTAGAGTGAAAATGAAAATAGTTTTGAAAAAAGAAATGATTTAATACACGATTCTTACAAAAATAAAATTGACCAAAATAGTCAAAAAATGACCATTTTCAACGTAAGCAGTCACCTTAATCTAGGTCGTTCATTTATTTTGCCATGCTTCTTTTTGAGCAGTTTATTCTACCTCCACATTTACTCACAAAAGGCTCATTTAAAATTTTCCAATATTGCTCCGTATCGAAGAGGAGATTACTGTTCGCATATTTAATTCATACCGCGAGACAAACGCATGTAATGATCGAGCTTGACAAAGGGTTGATATCCCCGTTGGTCTGCAACCGGTCGCTACCTCCATAAATTATTGATGATTTATTTTAATGAAAATCTTTTATGCCAATAATCCGACAATAATAAGTTTACCATGTCAATACCCCAGAGAAAATTAATGATGAATAAAGTACGTTTCACAACCCCTATTAATGCTATCGGTGCGGAAAGTAGTGAAGGTATTTCCAAATAATATATAATTACAACATAAAAAGAACTTTTTATATACTATGTTTTTAAATTTTCTGTTGAATCATATAAACTTGACAATTCTATGTATTAATAAATACTTTTTAAAAATTTTTTTTGATGAATTATCCCATCAACGTGAAAGAAAATGAAGTTAATTGGAAGTTAACTTGCGTTTAACTTTTCGTTCCCGTCCCGGCCGATAGATGGATGCACCAGTCTACAAAAAAAAATTAACTGAAAATGTAGTCAAATCTGCTTAAAGATGGCTAGAACTATTAGAATAATGCATTTTCATCGTGTTCTGAGCTATTCTAAAAGTTTCAAATGTCTAGCTAGTCGGGAAGGTTAGTTAAAAATCGATTGCAAGATTTGTACTAGACAAACACACACGCAAACAAGAAAGCGAGTTAATAAAAACATGGTAAAAATGAGGCGGTGAAAAGCAAAGTGGTGTAAGTCACATTTTCAACTTTTTTTAGCTGAGTGAAAAATGTAATCTTAATGTTCAGTTTATAGTAGAATTGCAAATAATTATTATTTGCAATATTATTTAATTATTATTAATTATAATTTGTGTTAAATTTATAGTGGAATTTATTGTAGTTTTTGCAGTAAAACGCTTTGTTTCTCAAAATGATTTTATCTTGACCATTTTGCCTTTCATCGCCTCAAATGTGAAATATGAATATGTTTTATACGAGTGAAATGAATTTTAAAATCCGACGTTAATTTATCTGGAAAATCAAGAACACGTCTCTTAAGCTGAAAGAAATCTGAAATCTTGCTTGAACAAAAGATATGTGTGTGTGTGTGTATATATATATATATATATATATATATATATATATATATATATATATATATATATATATATATATATACACACACACACACAAATGGGATAACGTTGTTGCTTCCACAATAAAAAAATTGCTTTATTAAAACTGATCTCAAATCAAAAGAAGATGTTGATCTTTCATTAAGTCAATTGCTAAAAAATCTGAACACATTTGATGAATGTGAAAATTTAGATGATTATGCTAATGTCAGTAATGAAGCTAATGTCAGTAATGAAGTGCGGACTTCAAGTATATTGACAGATGAAGATATTATTCAAGATGTGACGAGCTGTAATAGTAAGTGAAAGTGAAGATGAAGATGACAGTAAAGAAGCATTAGTTCCAAATGTGAGTTACAGTGAAGTGCAGGATGTTCTTCAATTGACTGTGTTTTTTGAAAAAAACCTTGAAGTTAAAAAATCGTTAAACGTACTGAGTATCACGAGGCGAAGTTTGAGGGATTTTAAAATGAAAGCCATTACTGAAAAGATTAAACTTACTGAATATTTAAAAGAATATTAATATTCCTTGTATACACTCAAGAGCCAAAACATTATGACCACCCCTACATTTTGCAATGAATTCGAATGGATGACGTGGAAGGCACGTGATCAGGTGGAAGTGGTATTTAACTGCTGCTGGAGAGTCTGAAGAATCATTCTTTCACTTACTTCTGTGTGTGATGGGAAAGGCTGCGGATCTAAGCGACTTTGATAGAGGGCAGATTGTAATGGCTCGAAGGCTCGGAACAAGTATTTCCGAAACTGCACGACTCGTGGGTTGTTCGCGACCTACAGTTGTTAGTACTTATGCAAAGTGGATGAATGACGGTGAAACCAGCAGTAGACGACATGGTGTTGGACGTCCACACGCTATCAAAGAAAAAGGTCGTTGGAGACTGTCTCGCATGGTGAAGCAAAACCGGAGCCAGACAGTGGCTCAGTTGACAGCCCAATACAATGCAGGGCCAAGTAGAATAGTATCGTAGCACACTGTTCAGCGGACACTGTTCGATATGGGGCTACGCAGCAAACGTCCCACTCGTGTGCCTTTGCTGACCAAGCGTCATCGCCAACTGCGCCTGCGCTGGGCCCGGGAACATCGCGACTGGTCCATGGATCAGTAGGAGAGAGTTGCCTGGTCAGATGAATCACGGTTTGTCAATCGTCACGCCGATTGCCGTTTCAGGATACGCTGTCTTCCAGGCGAAATGTTGCTCCCTCAATGTACAGTTGGTCATACACAGGCCGGTGGTGGCGGTATTATGCTTTGGGGGACGTTCTCTTGGGCGTCTCTGGGACCCGTGGTTGTGCTAGAGCAGACCATGAATGCTACAGGGTATCTGAACATCATTGCGGACCAGTTGCACCCTTACATGGCCTCTGTTTATCCAGCTGGAAATGGAATGTTCCAACAGGACAACGCCCCGTGCCACAAGGCTAAAATTGTGTTGGAGTGGTTCCAGGAACATGATGCTGAATTCCAGTTAATGTCCTGGCCGCCTAAGTCACCGGATCTCTATCCGATAGAACACATTTGGGATGTCATGGGACGACAGCTCAGAGTTCAAAGACCACCAATTCTCAATATCTCGGATTTGCGTGACCGTTGCTTAAACATCTGGTACAATCTGTCTCCGGCCATCTACCAAGGACTTGTGGCATCCATGCCAAGGCGGGTTGAAGCTGTGTTGCGCGCTAAAGGTGGGCCAACTCGTTATTGACAGGTGGTCATAATGTTTTGGCTCTTGAGTGTATGTATATAAACAATTTTCTCCTTTGAACATTTAAAGACAATTAAATGTTTTAAAGATAAAAATTAACGATTAATCTTTGGGTTATTTGAAATTTTGTTTTAAAATTAAAGCAAATACAATTACAGTGATATAAAGGTAAGTCATGTTAATTATTTATCTTCAATATGTAGAAAATTGTTTATGTTTTTAATCATTTATTTAAAACCGATTATTTGATCTCAAATTAAATGTTATAGTACAGTTTGAGTATATATATATATATATATATATATATATATATATATATATATATATATATATATATATATATATATATATATATATATATATAAAAGAATCTTGTGGTCAACACTAAATGACGAAATTCGGGAACAGTTGAACTGGTATTCAGTTTCAAGTGGCACTTGGGTAAACTTTTGTAGTTAGAATTTCAAACCAAATAATCTATTTGGTGGTAATAATACGTTTATTCATTTATTCACATTATGGCCATTTAGTAATAAAACACGTTATATTAAATATAAAACACTTGGAACTATTTACATATTTACGGAGAGAACGGACAGAAACTAGCTTAATGCACATCGGTTTCGAAGTAAGCAATTCGAAACTCACAACAGCTCACAAAGGAAAAAATAATTTCGTGTGTCCTCGTGATTCTGTGGTGTAATATATGCTCACGACAGCCAGGCGCCATACAAAGAAACGTAGAAGTAGTTATACAACGGGACAGACAATGTTAAAGTTAGAGAATGAATGGAATAGAATAAAAACTGGTGTGGCATTATTATTATTACATATGTACATGTACATATATATATATATATATATATATATATATATATATATATATACATATATATATATATACATATATATATATATATATATATATATATATATATATACATATATATATATATATATATATATATATATACATATATATATATATACATATATATATATATATATATATATATATATATATACATATATATATATACATATATACATATATATATATACATATATATATATACATATATATATATACATATATATATATACATATATATATATATATATATATATATACATATATACATATATATATATATATATATATATACATATATACATATATATATATATATATATACATATATACATATATATATATATATATATATACATATATACATATATATATATATACATATATACATATATATATATATACATATATACATATATATATATATATATATATACATATATATATATATATATATATACATATATATATATATATATATATATACATATATACATATATATATATATATACATATATACATATATATATATATATACATATATACATATATACATATATATATATATATATATATATATATATATATATATATATATGTATATATATATATATATATATATATATATATATATATATATATATCGTAAGGGATAATTTTACAGACAAAATAATGTAGAAGAAAACTTTCACGTTAAATCTAATAGGACATACTAAAGAATATAGTAAAGTTAATATAGTACAGTTTGAGTAAAAATTTCTTTTACTGTATTTTAATATTTTTTTGGACAATTTCCAATCGTCTGTCGCATTACAAAGAATTTTCTTTTGTCTATTTCGTTGTTATGGACGTGACGATAAATTTATTTAGTGTGCCAGAAAAAAATCACGTGATTAGCATTTAATAAATTAAATTCTAAAAAATTAATCTTTAAAAATTCACCAAAAATCAGAAAATGAAGGTAAAGATTCGAAAAAGATTTCATTTTAAAGGTCATTTTTATGATCTTTCTCGGGATATAAATTTCATAACCCTCAAAAACAGCTTAAAATTTAATTTGAAAAAATCTAAGAATAATTTTTCAGAAATCTTTCTTGGTGCACCCCTACACTATAAGAAGAATCGCCACGCAAAATTTCATCCCTTTAGGTCCAGCGGTTTGGTCTGTGCGTGTATGTCAGTCAGTCAATCAGTCAGTTAGTTAGTCAGTTACGGAACAGTTATATATATATATATATATATATATATATATAAGCAATTAAATATAGTAATAAAGGAGTTAGAATGATGAAGCATGACTGAACAGATAGCAAGTACCGATATTATAGCAATATAGCAACAGAACATGAAGGCCTTGTAGTTAATGACCGGGGGGAGTTGTGACCCCCCTCTCCGGTTAAAACATGTTTTCAAGCCAAGGCAACACTCCCGGAGGTCACTACAATTCCAGAAACCTCACAGGAGTTAAAAAGATACATAAAAGTAAAAATTAGAAATGAACAGCAAAAGGAATCATAACTGCCAAACCCGTCAAATCCCCAATGCAAACCCTCATCAAATGAACTACACACAAAAACTACAAATATAAAAGTCAACAGATACCTCAAACACCAGCCTCAGTCAATTCTCAATCACGGTCACAGTCATTTGTGCTCAAAAACTTATTCAAAATGCCTTTTAGAAATACACGTGGAAATCCTTTTTCACATGCCCTTTTCATGAAATTGTCAATATTGATGTTAAAATCCACAATATTTGAGTATAACCCCTTACTTCTAATTATGTGATTTATAATAATATTACGTTTTATATTTTTATGTATATTGTTGTCCCATGACATGATTCTTACTGTATCAAATTCATAATCATCACGTTTGTCATACATACAATAATTAAGTTATTCTGATCATCGATGTTTAAACTCAAGTCTAGAAAGACCAGATTACCATTATTATCACGTTTAGACTCCACAAGCTCTAAACCTTCAGGGTAAAAACTTAAACTCAGTGATGTAATATTTTCATTAAATACAATCAATACATCATCAACATATCGGAAATATAGGAGTTCATTTAAGAGCATTACTTTTCTCTCATAAAAATGTAGATATATGTCAGCAAGTGCAGAGGAACATCCTCCTCCCATGGGGATACCCTGCACTTGTCTATAAAAACCCTGTCCATTGTATAATACTGTCTCATGCAATACCAAATCCAGTAGAGCCCGAAATCTATTAAACTTAATATAAGCTTTTAGGTCGTATTGCTCATACAATTCTATGATTATATAATATAGGTCCTTTAAATCTATTGAGTTAAACAAATCGGTAAAATCATAACTTTTGATGTCCTTTACATTTCCCAATCCTTTTAATTGTTTTATAACGGTATAACTATTTTGATGAAATAGCCTCCCTCTGCTGTTAGCTTAACTAAAACCCGATTAAGTATCGTAAGAAGTCTGTCATTTGCTGTTTTTAAATACGTATTGTAACCTATAGTAACTGTTCGAAATTTTATGGGATTTTTATGAAACTTTGGTATCAATACCAAGTATGGGAATTTAATTTGTTTAATATCTATACCAGCCCTACGATATAATGCCTTTATTCGATTAATAATAGTACGTTCGTTAATATCCAATTTTTTGTACATTTTTTCGTACATTCAATAATAAAATCATGGGTAGGTCTCTTAAGGATATAGCGACTGGCAAGACTGATAGTTTTCTAACAGGTGCTCGGTATGTTACTACAGGGGTACGTAACAGATCGTCAACATGCTACCCCAACTTAATTACTAATTATTTTAAGCGTTCAGGTCCTGATAGGAGGGAAAGCAAAAAAACTGTATTTGATGTCAATACGGGCCTTAATGCACCGGAGTGTCGAGGTACTAGTCTTACACGTCATAGTTATTATCCTAATATGAATAAATTCCTATATAGTATATGTGGTGATAGGAGATGCAAACTGTGCCCTAACGCTAACCAAATTCAAATAGGTAGTGATAAGTGTTATAAAACCTTTTGTAAAGTATACAACTGTATTTATAAGATAAAATGTAAAACTTGCAATTTAGCATATATAGGACAAACTAAAAATACTCTAAATGTACGGATAAATTTACACAGAAGTCAAATATACAGGTGTGCTGATAATGGTGAGGACTGTACTATGGAAATCGCACATTTTAAAAGTCATGGTGTAGATAATTTTGAAGTTACTGTATTGGATGTTGTTCCAGATACAAATGTAAGAATCTGGTGGGAAGGCAAACATATAACTATTAATCATACGGTCTATCCATACGGTTTGAATACTAACATCTATGACAAGAACTATAACAAAAACCATATAATGAATACCAATGCTCCAAGTATACATAAAAATATAATGAGTTGTGAGCTTGTAGCGGATAATAATGGTAAACGTAGACATCGTAGAGGTGGAAAACGTAGAATAAAATATGATGAGTATATTAGTAAATTCGAAAATATATGTAGAGAAATAGAAAAAAACGCCCGCATATCCAATAAAATGGATTAAAAACTTTTTATTCGGTGCTAAAAAATTGTGGATTTTAAAATTTTGGGATTATTGCAGCGGCAATGCACTGAAAAATAATATTAGAGTTAATATACATTTTATTCCTATAATCTTGGATATTTTAAAATATAGGATCCAGGTTTGTGGTATTGCTTTTATTGATACTAAGAGGGAAAATTTATACAAGTTGTTTTTTACTACTGAATATGCAAATAGAGGCTTTGATCTAATTCCATTTGCAAAAATTATAAGACAAAACATGTTATATTTTCCTATAAATAATGTTAAAATTTATAATAGTTTTAGTTATGGCCGAACAGTTGGTAGAAGGATTTTTAATTACAATAGGATTTCACAAAATCTAGACTCGGAAACACCTAGTAAATGTAATTGTAAATGTACATCAATAGGATATGATGATTATCATAAACATATTCTTACTGGTAACACTATGGTAGCTAATAACACTGATTTGACCAACATCATGAATAAAGGCACCGGATACCGCTTGGAGTACTATAAAAATGTGAATCAAATTTTTGAAAATAACTTGGATAATTTTATATATAAAACAGCCATTAAATTTAGTATACCTGAAGTAACTTTCAATGAATGGAGGCATCACATTGTAAGGGAATTTTTAAGTGCGTATAGTACACCAGAAAATGTATATGGGAAAATGAAAATTAATAACCTTAGAACGTATATAGATAACATGCAAAAGGTTTTTATAGTTACATATATAGACAAAGTTTCTTCTAACTATGCGTTTATGTGTAAAAAATTCTATTGTGAATACTTGATGAAAACGTATCAGAACGAAAAAATGTACAAAAAATTGGATATTAACGAACGTACTATTATTAATCGAATAAAGGCATTATATCGTAGGGCTGGTATAGATATTAAACAAATTAAATTCCCATACTTGGTATTGATACCAAAGTTTCATAAAAATCCCATAAAATTTCGAACAGTTACTATAGGTTACAATACGTATTTAAAAACAGCAAATGACAGACTTCTTACGATACTTAATCGGGTTTTAGTTAAGCTAACAGCAGAGGGAGGCTATTTCATCAAAAATAGTTATACCGTTATAAAACAATTAAAAGGATTGGGAAATGTAAAGGACATCAAAAGTTATGATTTTACCGATTTGTTTAACTCAATAGATTTAAAGGACCTATATTATATAATCATAGAATTGTATGAGCAATACGACCTAAAAGCTTATATTAAGTTTAATAGATTTCGGGCTCTACTGGATTTGGTATTGCATGAGACAGTATTATACAATGGACAGGGTTTTTATAGACAAGTGCAGGGTATCCCCATGGGAGGAGGATGTTCCTCTGCACTTGCTGACATATATCTACATTTTTATGAGAGAAAAGTAATGCTCTTAAATGAACTCCTATATTTCCGATATGTTGATGATGTATTGATTGTATTTAATGAAAATATTACATCACTGAGTTTAAGTTTTACCCTGAAGGTTTAGAGCTTGTGGAGTCTAAACGTGATAATAATGGTAATCTGGTCTTTCTAGACTTGAGTTTAAACATCGATGATCAGAATAACTTAATTTATTGTATGTATGACAAACGTGATGATTATGAATTTGATACAGTAAGAATCATGTCATGGGACAACAATATACATAAAAATATAAAACGTAATATTATTATAAATCACATAATTAGAAGTAAGGGGTTATACTCAAATATTGTGGATTTTAACATCAATATTGACAATTTCATGAAAAGGGCATGTGAAAAAGGATTTCCACGTGTATTTCTAAAAGGCATTTTGAATAAGTTTTTGAGCACAAATGACTGTGACCGTGATTGAGAATTGACTGAGGCTGGTGTTTGAGGTATCTGTTGACTTTTATATTTGTAGTTTTTGTGTGTAGTTCATTTGATGAGGGTTTGCATTGGGGATTTGACGGGTTTGGCAGTTATGATTCCTTTTGCTGTTCATTTCTAATTTTTACTTTTATGTATCTTTTTAACTCCTGTGAGGTTTCTGGAATTGTAGTGACCTCCGGGAGTGTTGCCTTGGCTTGAAAACATGTTTTAACCGGAGAGGGGGGTCACCGGAGATGGAAGCTTTTTAAGAATTCAGTTTAAATTAGTATGCTTTTTGGATATTAAATACGCAAATTAATGGCATACATTGACCGTTGTATTTAATTTGAATATTTTCTTCTACATTATTTTGTTTATAAAAATATCCGTTACGATTTTTTTATAAATCTAATTTTTTTGGCATTAATTGCATATATTGACAGTTGTATTTAATTTGAATGTACTCCGTAGCGAAGCACGGGTATTCAGCTAGTGTGTTATATATCTAAACACTCCTCTTTATTTTCTGTTCTGTACATTCTGACCAGAAAGCGTGGGTTCAACTCAAAGAAGACAAATTCCTAAAGCTGGAGAATTTGGTAGAAATATTTTTGAGCTCGTTTCTTCTTTAAAAGACATTTTATAACTCTTAAATATATAAGAAAGCACTGCTCGGAATTTTCTCGACTATTTTTCCCTTTAAAAACACTCAACGGTATATTCTTTATCAAATCATAGAGGCATTCATAAAATTCTTGCATTCATCTTTGAAAGCAGTTCCCAATATCCTCGGTATTAAAAACATTGGTTCACGTCGTATATTAAATATTTACCGTCTTATTTTTATATATAAAATACGAATTTTGAAGATTCGTGATTATCAGAGTACAAAATTCTTTAAAAATAACGTTCTCCACTCCGAAATAACATTTTATGCTAGAAAAGCTTAAATTCCTAACAAGGAATTTCCTGGTAAGTGGGCAAATTACTTACCAAATTGTCTAGACAAAGGTATTCTGGAAGCGAAGTTATAAAAATGCAGGTAAAAAAGTAATGAACGAGACTTATTTAATTGCACCCACACCTCCAATTAAATCAATAAATAGTGCAGAGAAAAAGTATACTGGCCGAATTTCCGGCGCAAGATTTGAATTGCAAAAACAAAACTAGAAAGAGCATCGTATGTAAGTAATCTAAAACTCTGCTACTCAGCAAAGGAATACCATTTAGCTAGGAACTACATGTAATTTTTCACGTCTAGGAGTGGCGAAATTTTTTTTTCGATTCGTTCGATTATTATACAGGGTGGTGTCCATAATTAAACTTTCCTACTTTAAAGTGCACCCTAACACAATAACTCATACTCATTAAATTTTACAATCTTTGAAGTGATTGCAAAGTCGATCGGAAACTTGTTCGATAGCTAATTTTCGGACAAAAGATTTGAAGGAACGAAGAATTATTTTTCTTAATTCAAAACAACTTGCTATTCTAAATGTTCACCCAAGGTTTTAAAAAGCTGCTTGTTTCTGCTTTTGCGTGGTGCAAAAGTTCTATCTATCTATCTATCTATCTATCTATATATATATATATATATATATATATATATATATACATACACACACAGTGATTTCCGCTTATAAGAATCACATTTGTTATTGCTGTTTTCGATTCTTATAAGCGGTTGATCCTTATAGCCGAAATTTAGGTTTTTGGACAGGCACACACACACCTATATATACATATATTAGATAATTTACCATAAAATTCTCTTTAATTTACGTTAATTATCTTTTATTAAAATTATTTTTTATAATTTTAAAAATACAACTTAATTTCTACAGATGAATAGATACAGATGATTATAATAAGAGAAGAAAAAAATCCAATATTTGTTACAATATACCTGCTTAACAGTTTAACATTTCAGCTACAGGAAGGGCACAAGAAAAAGTTTTCTATGGTAGTTTGACGTAATGAAATTTTCAGGAGGCTGTTTATAGCTCTTTAAATACCAAAAGTCTCAGACGAAGATTCACCTTCTAGCTTACGTTTCACGGTTTGATGACGTGCTGAATCTACTGTCTCGTTTACCTAAGTGATAGTGGACACTTCGCCGAAGATTTGTGCGTTTCAGGGTCCAGGAAGCCGCAACCAGGACGTGGGAGGTGGGAAAAAAAGAGTCTCTGTCATTGTTTGTCAGTGGAGAAAAGTGAAATCGGACCTGGACGGGTAGAGATGTTACTGGGTCAAGCTAATAGGACAGTGTTTAGCTAAGTTGTTTAAGGGAAAACTATTATGTTATGTCTAAGAAAGAAAGGGTTGCATTTTATAATTGTATTCAATCCCATCTTATCACTCAGTCTTTAAAAAATAAAGAAATAACTTCATGCCTTTTGAGTGTTTAAGAGGCTTTTTTGGAAAAATGAAAGGAAAGCGAAGAGTGTAAGCTGATTCTTAAAACCGGTGGATTGATTCTTTAAAGCGAAAATTTTAACATGGAAATAATACATTTGTTTTTGTTTTTGTGATATTGATTCTTAGAAATGGTTAATTCTTATAACCACTGATCACTATAAGCGGTGGTTACTGTATATATATATATATATATATATATATATATATATATATATATCTTCTTTTCTTTATCAGCATTGTTCGGTGACAAAACTAGAACAATATACAATATACCATGAATTATCGCATAATATTTTAAGATCCCCAACAAAATTATATTTTGTTACGTTGTGGCTATAGAATACTTTAAAATACGCTGGATCTATTCTCTTAATATAGAGATTAAACGTTTTTAAACGGACTTCTTCATGTATTTTATACGAACTATTTATACGATTTATCGAATCTCACAATTATTTTTTCACAGCTTCTTTTCACAGTAGAAAAAAATTGTCTGATGTTTTTCGATGTCATAAGCAAAGTAATTGCTTTTATGCATATGGATGCACATATAAATGTTAGGTTTTGTCGTATTTAATATAGTGCTTCTTCTGAATTATTTTTATTTCTTTATGAAATCTGTATTTTAAAAGAATAAAGATTACTTTCACTGTTATTTTACAACGAGTCTTTTGTGTCTTTTATCTTCCATCTATCTATCTACATCCTTACTCGCAAAAACAGCGGTTTTCTTTCTCTCCCAAGAACAGACTTCAAAAATATATTACACCGAAAGGAAAATTACAGGATCAAATGGTATTTGAGTTTAGTAGTTTAGAGTTCTGCTATCTTCGCAATTTTTTCAATCTTCCAATAAATTTGATGCAGAAATGCCTTACGTCGGAAAGATTTCATAATTCGGAGCTTCCAGGCACGTCCATCGGAATTGCTGAATCGGTTTCGCTCAAATTCTTTTCGTTCAAAAATAATGATGAGGTAATTTTTGAAATACTTTTTTCTTTAGTATTTTAGACTATAACCGCAGTCGTTATCGATTTCTCCTTTCTCTTCAGATTGAATCATAAGGTATCTTTTTTTTACATCTGTTGAATTATGCATGTGTGTGTATGTGTGCGCATGTGTCGTGGAAACCAGGATGAAATTGGGTGGGACCCCGGGATAGAAGAATTTCTTCTTATGCAGGCAGCGTGGTGGAGTCCTGACTTATGCGGACCCTAGAAACTTCGAGAAAGTGGGTAGTGATGGAGGGGAAAATACTTAATCACAGTTTGGGGGTAAGAAGCTTAATCACAGTTTGGGGGTTTTTGGGACAAAGAAATATATTTATTAAGAAATTCAAAATTCTGACACATTCTTTCTTTCTCCCTCTTATTCACACACACAAACACACATATACATACATACATGCATACATATATACATACACACATATATATATATACATAATATATATATATATATATACAACGTGACAAACACCAAACAAATAATAAGTGTAGCCATGCGCTAAAAGCAGCCATTAACCACAAAGCACAAATACATCCCCTGTCAAAATTTGCAAATTCTACACCCGAATTCATGCTGCAGACTAGCAACTAACGATTAACGTAGGTGAATTAACATTCAAAAAACTATACGAGAATTAACACCGAAAGAATTAAACTAAAAACACATGTGAATTAACACCGAAAAGATAAAAACATAGGCGAATCAACACCCAAAATTCAAAATGTTAAGCAATTAAACTGAAAGTCAAAAATGAAAACAAGTTTTTTTTATTCTCCGTTTAATTGTTTAATATTTTTTCTTTTGGGTGTTTATTCGCATGTGTTTTTATCTTTTGGGTGTTGATTTGCTTGTGTTTTTAGCTTTGTACTTTGGGTGTTAACTCCTGTATAGCTTCTCGATTGTTAATTCACCTACATTAATTGTTAGTTGCTAGACATACGGTTATAGAATTTGCAAATTTTGACAGGGATATATATATATATATATATATATATATATATATATATATATATATATATATATATATATATATATATATATATATATATATATATATATATATATATGAAATGGCCGGAATGGACATCTCATGAAATAGGAGTTTACATCGTGGCCGGAAAATAATAAAGTCAGCTTCAGGAACAAACGAATTTATTACCGAGTAAATCAACACATCTTATTCGCTTCGGGTCAGTCCAGCGTCTGTCTCAAGAGCGTCAAAAATACAATTAGCTCAGAGAGGTTGTCAGAATTGGCGGAGGAAGTTAGTGTGTGGAAAGGTGAGTCGTTTCGCCAAAGAGTAGAAAAAGGGGTTACCAGAACAGAGATAAAGTTCAGAATGGGTGACTATAGGTTTTTAGTAATATTATCACACACACACACACATACACATATATGACGAGCTTATTACTCGTACTCCCTCTGAACTTGTTTCCATAATAATTACTCTAAATCTATGCAGTCAGTGAACGTAGGCCTGTGGAATTAAATACAATTAAATTACATATAAATCCTTTATTTAAAATACTTTTAATTAACCCGATTCAATCCAAGTTTCAGTCTCTCATCATCGTGACACGCGACCGCACAATCCGAAATCTGCAAAGGCTCTGTTTAACCCCTTTGTTACATTTAGGCGCAAAACTTATCGCGCATGCACTGTGATGTTCATGGAATGTTCTCGCGGCTTCCATCTGAATTACGTTATAATTTTACTCCGCGCAAAACCCGTACTTGCTCTAAAAAAAATCGAAAATTCATTCACGTTCCAAGGTTACATTTCTCAAAACAGGGATTCCCCTAATTTCATCCGTAGCGCGTCTTGAAATATGAAAACAGTGACATTTAATGCCACGAAATAAATTATCCTGAAGCCCCCCTTTAAATTTTAACTCAATTATTTTTCCCCTTAATTAATTCTTGACATATATATATATATATATATATATATATATATATATATATATATATATATATATATATATATATATATATATATATATATACATATATATATATATGTACATATATATATATACACGAGGTTTGTTCAAAAAGTATCGAACCTTTGGTTGGCAAATTACATTTATTTATTTGGAAATCCGAAACACTTATCCCCTTCAAAGTAGTCTTCTTGGTAACTCACACACTTCTCTCAGTGCTCCTGCCAATAGCACCCTTTACACGTACGCTCTTCCGCGAGTGCTTGGGGAGTACGGGATTGCGCGCGGGAAAACTTGCAGTACGCTCCAAATCAGCTTCCCCTTCCTCTCCACGTGCCTTCACATCTCCACGACACCTTCACACGGGCACTCAATCACGCGGGAAAGAGCGTACGTTTGAAGATCACTACTGTTGGAAACACTTCTGGAACGCAGTTTTTGGAATGGTGAGCAATCGTGCCGTCGCATTCCGCATGATGTCGTCTATTGACTCAAATCGGGTCTCTTTTAGCGGCATTTTCAGCTTCGGAATTAGCCGAAAGTCACAGGAAGCCATGTCGGGTGAGTAGGGAGCCTGGCGACAAACAGGAATGTTGTGTTTGGCGAGCAAAGCCTGAATCAAATACGCAGAATGGGCAAGTGTGTTATCATGATGGAACTGCCAAGTTTTCGCTGCCACAGATCCGATTGTTAGCGCCGCACAATATCACGAAGGCGACGAAGGACCTCCTGGTGTTACTCCTTTGTGATGGTTTGGCCTTGTGGGGCGTACTCATAATGTACCACACCACGGGAGTCAAAGAAATCAGCCAACATGACCTTCACTTTGCAGCCGTGCTTTTTTTGTCTTGGAGAATACGGATGTTTCTACTGTGACGACTGCATCTTGGTTTCTGGGTCGTACATTTAAACCCATGTTTCATCGCCTGTGATCACGGTATTCAGAAATTTGGGGTTACTGTTTGCATTGTACAGCATGTCATATGCGATGTCCAGACGCCATTTCTTCTGCTTCACTGTTAGCAACTTCGGTACAAATTTCGCGAACACTCTCCTCATTCCAAAATTCTCGTTCAAAATTGAATGAACCGATCCGATGTTTACCCTTATATCGTTCGCAATTTCTCGGATTGTGATACGACGGTCCCGTAAGATCACAGTCCGCACCTGCTCAATGACATTGTCATTCCGGCTTGTTGAGGGCCTACCTGAACGTGGTTCACTGTGTCCACTGATGTGCAGCTATCTTTGAAGCGGTTGTACCACTCCTTTATGCATGAGGTGCTCATGGCATCGTCCCCGAAACCCTGTTTCATCTTCGAATGGTTTCCGCTTGGGTATCTCCAAGCTTTTGGCAAAATTTGATGCAATATCGCTTCTCAAGTTTTTTTTGTCATTTTACAAAAACTGAAATCCGACGACCACTCACTACACGTCATCACTAGTTGGCCGACTACCAGTGACTGACGCTTTCTGCGGGCGGGAAAAAATTCACGGCGGCTCATGAGAGTCCCCTATACATCTGCACTGAAGAAAGTCTCCCGCACTTCATTGTTTTACGCGGGAAAAAATAAAGTTCGATACTTTTTGAACACATCTCGTAAATATATATATATATATATATATATATATATAGGGTGTCCATAATTAAAGTCCCACTTTCAAAAGGCTGCAAAAAATGAACCACTGGTTAGAATGACTTCAAATTTGAAATGAATATACTGGAAGAAGAGGGAAACGATTTGGCATAATAAAAAAAGTTCCAAAATGTATCCATTGAGGAACTGTTTTTTTATTATGCTAAATCGTTTCCCTCTTCTTCCAGTATATTCATTTCAAATTTGAAGTCATTCTAACCAGTGGTTCATTTTTTGCAGCCTTTTGAAAGTGGGACTTTAATTATGGACACCCTGTATATATATATAAATATATATATATATATATATATATATATATATATATATATATATATATATAGAGAGAGAGAGAGAGAGAGAGAGAGAAAGAGAGAGATAGATAGATAGATAGATAGATAGATGTGTGTATGCATTATGAAAATAAAACTTTTTGCCACACCTCTAATGGGAAGAAAGAAGTTGATCAATATGGCTCCGTTCCTGGATCAAGGGAGTCAATCATATAAAAGTCAATCATATATATATATATATATATATATATATATATATATATATATATATATATATATCTGCAAGAACGGCACATCAAGGGGAATCAAGAACTTTGGTAGTCGTGGACCGCTGAGGAACTCTCGAGGAGAGGCATTGAAGGGACGCACAGAACAGAGATGCGACGCATATTATTTTATTCCGGATTATTCTGCAGAGAAATACTATTCAGCAAAACACAGTACTTTTACAACTGGACACACACAATACAATAGCAACGCCACCATTTCCTGCTGGGGCGCATTCAGAAGGCAGACTTTAAATCGTTATATCGGACAGCGGCGGAGCAGCGCGAAAACAGAACAAGGTTAATAAGAGAGGCGAGGAAGCAGAGGTAGGACGACACCAGGACAAGACATTGACAGACAGTAAAGTGTACACCGAAAACTTTTGCAGATGGTTATAAAGTGTAGGCGTGCTGACCTCGGGGAAATCTTTTTATTGGCTAGAATTTAGCATCTGACTTGATTACATAAGGGTCGCACGATGTTCCGAAACGTGCACCGTGGCGAAAACAACACGGGGTGCTGATTCATGTTTACAGATATCTTTAACGTGCGCGCACTAAGGGATAATATGGTTGGTTAGTTCGTTAATTCCTAGGTCGCAATTAGAAGAAAGTGACTGTACTTTATTGAGAGGAAACAAGGATAGTTTTAAATACGCATTAGATATATAATGGTGGACTGTTATTATCACACACACATATTTATATATATATATATATATATATATATATATATATATATATATATATATATATATATATATATATATATATATATATATATATATATATAAGCACATGTGTGTGTATGTATGTATTCTTTACATTTACGAGCATTTGAGAAGCTTAGGCTATCAACAGAGTGCCGCTGTAATCATGAGTTAAGGCATTATAAGAAGAGCAAATCATTAAAAAGAAGGACTTTAGCTTGTAATTTTTAAATCTCAAAATAAAGCTCTTTCAAAGAAATACATTGCACTGAAAGAAATACACATAATCTTAGATAAGTCACATACGTATATATTTTTACATTCATATACACATATGGATAGTGAAAGTGGGTAGCAGTTTTCATACATTTGTGCGGATACTGAAATTCAACTGACAATTTGGAAAATATCGATTATAACTTGAATAATTACATATTTTATTTCGCCCTCTCTTTGCAGTCTCCCTTTAAAACGCTTTCAAGAATTAATTGCTATCCAAAACAACTGAAACTTACCGTAATCACTTCAGTGCCATTCTTTTGAAGCGTGACATGAAATATTGAAACATGGGAAATTCTCAGGTGTTAAGATATAATTAGTTTTGCTACTCTTTATCAGAGAGAATAATTTAAGTGCAGAGTTCATGTATCAAGTGTTTATCAGGATAACTATAAAACCCTAAAAATATCAATCTCGCCAAGAGAAATTAAGATAATTTCGGTTTTTCTTTTTAATGATCGTTTAGTGTATATAAAGGTATAATGCAGGTCGATAAATAAACAACTTTAAGGAATCGTAGGTACTTACATGAGTTACTATTTAGAACATAAAAGGAAATTCAAAGTATAGTTATTTCATACAGATAAGACGGAGCATATAGAATTGTAAAACTTTTAATTTTTTTCGTCTCCAGAATATACTTTGGGACTATGCAGAAATAGTTTAAAACTATTTTAATTCAACAACTACCGTAAAATCTCGAGTATAATACGCTATTTTGTTTCACATTTTAGTCCACAAACATGTGTGTATTATACTCGCGTACAAAAAAAAACGCAGTTTTAAACATTGGATAGACGAACGTACAGCGGCTGTAAGACATTGTCACAACACGGGTGCGTGTGCATCTGCACTCCGGGATTCATCCACCCGTTTACTAAACAGGTATTACTTTTAAACAAGCGGAACTCACAGTTCGTAAAACACACGCGTTCGTTTAATAACAGGTCCTTTGAAATAGTGATAGTTCCCGGTTGTTGCAAGTGAAAAAAATATTATTTTATTTTATTTATTTCCCTCAAATTTTTTTCAAGACTGTCCTATACGGCAGCAAAAAAATTATCAATTGTTAAACGAGAGATGGCAGTGAGAACGACATATTATGGGAGGATGGGCTGTTGTCATCAAATGAGGATGATTATGGTGGAATATATTGCGACGGCACCAATACTTATGACATGGACGCAACAACAATAGATGAGCTGCTCTATTCTAGTGAAAGTGATAAGACTGATAATTTGACAGTATTGTTTGCTTTGAATAAAAATTTAATTTATTTTCTACTGAATTTAATGTTTCCGTTTCTTTTTATTACAAATTTTATTTCTGCTAATAAATATTTATGCAAATTTTAAATAAAATATTGAAAAGTTATGGGTGCGTATTATAGTAGAATTTTAATTTTTCCCGAAAATTTCGCTCAAAATCAAGCATGCGTATTATACTCGGGTGCGCATTATAGTCGAGATTTACTGTGTTTTCTGTTATAATCTGTGAAATGTTTACAACGAACCTTACGTGCAAGATCTATCTCTATATGTAAACCTATGTACAGAGAGTGTTCACACATTTTTTAACGATTTTGGAAAAAGAAATGTATAAACAAATATAAGAATTTTATTTTCTAATATGTTCGATCTGATAGCCCTGTCGTTGAACTATCATATTACATCTTGATTTCCACGATAAAATGTCTCTTATTATAATATTAAGGTTGATTTTGTTTCACTCTATTATTAAGGTTCACTCTATTAAGGTTGATTTTGTTTTGTTGTAACAATCGTTTTTGTTTTTTAAAACGCTTGTTAATGTGCATATTTTTCATTCTTTTCGTGAACTGTCGATCTTTCTGAGACTTATAGAACAAGTGAATTTACTCTCTTAAGTTAAATGTCCTTTTCTAAGATATAAAGCGCTACTTAATGCTGAAGAAAAAGACTAATACCTGGTTGCCCCAGTGTGGATGTCGTTGGTTAATGTAATGTTGTTTTCAGCGTTTAAGGAGTGTTGTATCTCATCTCTACGGCCCTACCTAACCATCGGGCATTTTGCAAGCTAAAACAATCCTGAAATTGAATTAAGTCCTGAATTTCATCTATAACTTGCTGGAGTGACATTCGTGGAAAGAATACGTCGTCACAGGAATGCCGCCATACCTATCCGAAAAGGTACGAAATGATGAATTAATTTCTCCCGAAAATCTGCCCTATAACAGTTATAGGTTCTCTAATGCTCTAATAGTTATAGTTGCTATAAATTATTAGAGCATTGCAGGGCAAGTGTCCGAGGCTCACATTTCACCGAGGCGTCGAGGCGTATTTCTTGTTGTACCCCTTTGTGAAAGGTCTATCA
Source organism: Dolomedes plantarius (assembly GCA_907164885.2). Lineage (NCBI taxonomy): Eukaryota > Metazoa > Arthropoda > Arachnida > Araneae > Dolomedidae > Dolomedes > Dolomedes plantarius. The sequence continues at coordinate 96,658,816 of OU015500.1, read as the reverse complement.
GTTCAGAGTCGTTTTCGTAGAAAGGTGACTCGAACCCGGTATCTTGCTATAATAACACTGGCCTGCAACCAATAAAGTGTTTAGAAACCAATAGCTGATACTGATAGATTTTTGGACGCTGATATCAGGAAAAATAGTAAAAAAATTCCATGACGTACTTTTTTTTTCCTAAAATTGAAAATTGAAAAAATTCAAAATTTGACAAATTGAAAATTTTGATTTTCGTAGCCACCAATCGATTGTGTTAATTAAGGAAGAGGATGAGCATATAGTGTCATAAGTCGTCATTACTGGAGAAAACTGGAGATTTTTCTGGTGCGAAAAAAAAACCGAAAAAAGAAACAATCTAAAGAATCTGCCGAACTCTTAGGCTCTAGGCTAAAGCAAAAGAACTTATTGGCACCTGGTACCTCTTTCTCATGGTTCTGAAAAAGAGAAACAGATTTCGTTCCACACTTTTCTCAAGATAGTAGCTTGGTTTACTGTAGCAATATCCCTGGATTGATGGAGGATTTTAATATACAGTATGACGTGATCGAGTGGAGGCTCTTTATTGACTCCTCAAAAATAAGCCTCAAAGCAGTGCTTCTGCCTAATGGCAGCAAGTATGCTTCAGTGACATTAGCCATTCTGTGTACCTGAAATAATCTTACGAGAATTTTGCTTTGATTCTCACCCATTTGAAATATAAAGAACATGGATGGATGATATGCGGTGATCTAAAAGTGCTATCCATGCTTCTTGGACAACAAGCAGGAAACACCAAGTACCCTTGCTTCGTGTGTGAATGGGACAGTCGGGATAAAAAGAATCATTGGTTCAAAAAGGAGTGGCCACGAAGGAAAGGATTAACACCTGGAAACAAAAATGTAGTAAAGGAAAGTTTAGTTGATCCCAGGAAAGTCCTGTTGCCTCCACTTCACATCAAGCTTGGCTTGATGAAACGATTTTTTAAAGCTTTATCAAAAGAAGGAAAGTGCTTTAAATACACTGCTGGCCACTGTAAATGCAACACCCTGAAGGAAACATGCATTAGCGGAGGTGAGATATGCAAATGATTAGAATTTCAGCGCAGACGCACGTCACGCGCGCCTGTGGCGCCACTTCAAAGCGCTATTTAAGGCTTGGAGATTTCGACGATTTCAAGTTCGGCAATTGTGTTTTTCTTGTGGTTTTAAAAAAAAAACCCGATCAATTATGCCTCGTCGAAAACAGCGATCATCTTTTGATGAAGTATCCGAGTTCGACAGAGGAAGGATAGTGGCCTACCGAGATTGTGGATTATCTTTCAAAGAAATCGGTAGTCGTGTTGGACGAAACCAAACAACTGTAATGCGGATATGTGATCATTGGATGCAGGAGGGTACGACGGACCGGCGTGTTCGATCGTATCCACCTCAGTGTACCACTTCACGTGATGACAGGCAAATTGTGCGCATGGCAGTGACGGATCGCTCAGTCACATCACGAACCATAGCACAGCACATGCAGTCTGTAACGCATCATCCAGTGTCTGCGCGTACCATTCGACGCCGTTTACAGCAGAGTGGTCTGTCCGCAAGACGTCCATTGCTTTGTCTAACATTGACGCAGAACCACAGACGTCTCCGCCGCCAATGGTGCGATGACAGAAGGATGTGGACAGCAGAATGGAATGAAATTGTCTTTACTGACGAGTCACGCTTCTGTCTGGAGACACCGTGAAGAGAGGATGCTGAACAGCTGCGTTATGCACCGCCAAACTGGTCCGGCACCGGGTATTATGGTATGGGGCGGTATTGGATATCACTCTCGCACACCTCTAGTACGCATTGCCGGTACTTTAAACAGCCAGCGCTACATCTCCGAGGTGTTGGAGCCAGTTGTCCTACCTTACCTTCAGGGCTTGCCCACAGCCATATTTCAACAGGATAATGCGCGACCACACATGGCACGCATTGCCCAACGATTCTTCGTCAATCGCCAGATTGAATCGCTTCCCTGGCCGCCTCGCTCTCCGGATCTTTCGCCGATAGAAAATATGTGGTACATGGTTGCTCTACGATTGACCCAGATTCTATCCCCAGTTGCCACAGCAGATCAACTTTCGCAACGTGTGGAAGCTGCTTGGTCTGCTGTACCCCAAGAACTCAACCCCAAATTCTCTTTGAATTAATGCCGAGGCGTGTGGCAGCGGTGATCTCCAACAATGGCGGCTACTCTGGCTACTGATTTTGGCAGGAACCACACTTCATAGAAGTCTATAAATTTAATCATTTGATACTTGGTAAACATGTTACCTACAAAATAAATTTTGTTGTGATATCTCTTGTCTTTCTTGGTGTTGCAATTTGGGTGGCCAGCATTGTATCTAGGCAACAATTTTCCAGGACTGTCGGAAGCAAAAATAAAGGAAGGTGTTTTCTTAGGTCCAGATATTCGGAAACTTTTTAAACACGAAGTGTTTGAAAGTAAAATGCTTTCGAGGAAAAAGAGGCCTGGAGAGCTTTCAACGAAGTCATCACAAAATTCCCCGGGAACGTTTAGGATCCCAACTATAAATCTTTTGTGGAAAACATGTTAATGAAATTCAAAGACTTGGGTTGTTCAATGAGTTTGAAAGTGCCTTTTTTAAATCCGCATTTGGACTACTTTCCCTTTTTGGTGCAGTTAGTGATCTTGCTGCAATTAGTGAAGTACAGGGTTAAAGATTTCACCAAGATATCAAAGAGATGGAACTTAGATACCAAGGTAGATGGAAAGTCAATATGATGAGGAATATTGTTGGATGCTACACAGAGAAGTCCCGCTTACTGACTACAACAAAGTGCCAAAACGAGCTTTCAGGGAAAAAGGAAAAGAAAGCATTAAGGATATATGAATCCAGGATGTATTAAACAATGGTAACCATTAAATGTTCTAATTAATATAATTTCTAATTAATATATATTTAGCAAATCATTTCCAATTGTTTTATATATTAATTCATTCGTAAATAAAACACTTAAAATATTTTGAAAAGACTTTCTTCTCCCCAGAGTATGTACAGTAGGCTTTCTTGTCCGTATATTCAAGCCCAATTTGTGAAAAATCCTTACGTGATTGAGAAGAACGGATGCCATATTTGAAATCAGCACACCAAATAATATAAAATTCAGTTATTACATTTCAAACACTTTTCTTTTACTTAAATTTTGCAGGCCTGTGTAATTTTTCAGGATAGGGATTCAAGATTTTTGAATACCTTCCCGATACTTAGGCAAATGATAAGGACCACATTTAGATTAATTCCCACCAGGTCATTTCATTATCCTCATTATTATGTCACGAAATTGTTATTCCATCTTTACATACCAGACACACACACACAATGGAATTTCTTTCACGTACAAATGGATCTGCTAAAGAACATTAAGTTCAGGTTGCAGACAAATGCTATTCGATTACCACCTGAACATGCTCCTGTTATCAATTGCCTTTACAAACGACGCGAATCCCTGTCTCGGAAAGCGAAGTCTAATTTATCACTGTAATTACTCGTTTAATTTTACTTTGCGCCGAGATCAGCAAATTTCTATCTTCCTAGGGCGTTATGAAAACGCGCTACTGGCTTAGTGAAAAGAGGCCACACGCTAGTCTCGAGTGAATTTTGCGGAGTTGTAATTAAGCTGAATCATTTTAAAGTTGATTCATATTCACCTGAGCGCTTGAATAGTTTTTTTTTGCATTAAAATTAAGAGTGTTTATTGGAAGCAAAGACTGTTATTTTGGACGTATTGATTTTTTTCATGCTGTAAAATAGCAGTTTTAATAATAGAACATTCGGGATAATATACTCAACTAGCTGAAAACCCGTACTTCGCTACGGAGTATATACAAATTAAATACAACGGTCAATGTATGCAATTAATGCCAAAAGTATGTATAAATATATTTATAATAAATACAACGATCAATGTATGCAATTGATGTAAAAAAACAAAAATATATATTTATAAAAAATCGTAACGGATATTTTTATAGACAAAATAATGTAGAAGAAAATATTCAAATTAAATCTAATAGAACATACTAAAGAATATAGTACAGTTAATATAGTACAGTTTGAGGAACATTTCTTTTACCGTATTTTAATATTTTTTGGATAATGTCCAATCGTCTGCCACATTAGCAAGAACAAAATATTTTTTTTGTCTATTTCGTTATCATGCACGTGATGATAAATTTATTTAAAGTACCAGAAAAAGAAATCACGTGATCAGCATTTAATAAATTAAATTCTAAAAATTAATCTTTAAAAATTCATCAAAAATCAGAAAATGGAGGTAAAGATTATAAAAGGTGTCATTTTAAAGGAATTTTTATATTTCTCGTGATATAAATTTTATAACCCTCAAATTATTATTTTAAATGCAAACTTAAAAAGAGTTACTAAAACAGCTTAAAAATTTAATTTAAAAAAAACTAAGAAGAATTTTTCAAAAATCTTTAGTAGTGCACCCCTACACTATAAGAAGAATCGCCATGCAAAATTCCAGCCCTTTAGGTCCAGCGGTTTGGTCTGTGCGTTGTATGCCAGTCAGTCAGTCAGTCAGTTACGGAACTGTTTTATATATATAGATTATATTTCACTATAAACTCGAGCGAGACAGCAATAAGTAGTGTTAGAGAACATATTTTGTATGTATATACGCATATGTGTATAGAATAAAATAGGGAAATAACAAAACTTCATGAAAGAAATTTCTCTTCTGTGATGTTTCAACTTACACATTAGGCGATGAAAGGCAAAGTGGTGTAGGTCAGTGAGTCAAATGGTGTAAGTCCAAAGCATTTTACTACAAAAAGTACAAAAAATTCCACTACACACTGAACAAATTATAATGCATAATAATAATTATTATATTGCAAATAACAATTATCTGCAATTCCACTAGATATTGTACATGGAGATTACATTTTTGTCCTCAAATAAAAAAATGTTGAAAATGTGACTTACACCACTTTGCCTTTCACTGCCTCAAATGTTAAAAAAAAAACAAAAAAACGCGAGTTTCTCAACTAGACAAAATGTCTAGTTGTAAACTAATGCATGTTACCAAATGTATATTTCGGTACGTTAAGATATGTTACATATGTAACTCAAAGTAAACTGAAGAAGCAGGGAAAGATAATTCACAAAATCGATAATATGTTAATCAGAGTAGAAGTTGTGATGCCACGTGGAAGAATAAAGAAATTTTAATGAAGATGTTTTAATGGAAAATGTTATGACCAGTAGATTTGACTGGCTTTGAAGTTTTAAGTCGTTAATTAACTACTGATAAATCCTTGGGTAAACCGAACTGGATCTTGAAAATCCAGTTAACATTAATCTAGTGGACTTATGGGGAGCAGCTTAATGAATCATATTACTAAAACTTTTTTACCCTTAAAGACTATGGTGGGCATCACCTTGTTTGTATCGTGTTTTCACGGGATTTCCTATGATAGTAACTTTTAAAGGTTAATAGCTTAACTTTTTCTAAAATAATTAGTTAATTTAATGAAGGAAAAATCCTCAAACACTGATGATAATGAACTGTATGAAAAATGAATTTATAATTAATAATTATCAGAGAATGTGAATCTATGCTTTAATAAAGAGTGAAGTAGAAAATAATTATATATAAGTTTGCCTATGTTTAATATTCCGAAGGTGCTAGCTTTTCTCTATTAATAACATGATTATAACATCATTACTTAATAGTTTTCGGGCAAGAAACTTTCGTAATTACCTAATTCATTCAAGGTCTTGGCACGTAATAATTAATGCAGTTTCCAATAAATTATCTAATACACGTCTGTCCCAAACTTTGCCTTTAGAGATGCGTTATAATATATGAAGTATAATGAAATTTTGTACATTATTTCGCATATATTTTTAAAATTAAAAGCATTAGCCGTTTAAATAATCGATTTTCATTAAACGCCTTGATTCTTTCTAGCCTGTTCAGTTTTTTGGCATAATAGATTTTCTATGAAGATAGTTTTTTTCCACGTGAAACAGAAATTTAGCCAGAATTTTCTAGTATGCAAACAAAGGCTGTAGGAAGAAGGGCTGAACAAGGTATTGAAAAAGGGTTGTGGGACTAATATTTTGAATCCGATTCCTCCCATATGTGCTTCGAAAGTTCTTAATTCTCGGTTGCTAACCCCAATGTGGCAGAGTGCTGACCAAGCAAAGAAAAATGAAAATAAAGAAAAGATATTGAGAGAAACGGAATGCATAGTACGGGAATAAGATCACATTGCTAAGTCTAGTGGTTAGGGCGCTAGCTATGAAGTGCAGGGGGCGCAGTTTATATCCCGTTATCGGCAGACGATCATTACAATGTAACTCCCCAAAACAGCAGAAAAAAATCCCATATCATCTAACTAAAGGCCCCACCATACATAACATTTTTTTTTACTCCACGTACACATGTATAAAAAATTAAATAAATAGTTGAAGAATGTAATATTCAAAAAGCGTTAAGTCAAAAACAGTGATTTAAATATACCAAGTTATTGGCTATTATACCAATCGCAGAAATATAATTTTGACTTGAGTCTTTTGTACAAAGAAATGTACTTTTCTATACAAAATTGATAGACTTAAGCCATACAAGTCAAAAGTTTTTTTTTTTATCAATAAAAACAAATATCTAAAAATCACTTTTTTTGACTTAAGCCTTTTATACCGGGCACCATACATATATATAACAGAAATATAACAGAAATTAATAGATAAAATATAACAGAATATTTTATTAATGTAATGCCTAACTTATGACTCTTTTCTTTCATTATATGGTTAGTTAGTATAAGATTTGCCCCAAATGTATTTTTGTATATGCCTCACTATGTTACAATACTTTATAAACTGCAAGCATCAATTTTAGTTCACTTAAGGATTTTATTCAGCTTACTCTTTAAGAGTGAACAATGACTGAAATGCACATATGTTATTAAAATGTGTTATTATACTTTTAGAGAACCACATATGTAGTTATGGTAGGTTCGAAATTTACAATTTCATTATTCAGATGTGTCAGAATTGCGTAATTTTCACGCACGATAAGCATCTGAAATTCCATGGCGTGCACTACTTTCAACAAAACTGAACATTTAAGGAGAGTTATATGAACTGACCTAGTGTTTATAAGCACACACACACACACACACATTTTGCCCAGTACGCGAAATATATCGATCATATATGAACTGGCTGCTAGGCTAGATATTTGCGGCATTTTTTCTCGCTGTGGATAATATGTGGCTGGAGAACTACAATAAGGGCTAGTTTCGAGTCAAGGCAATGAGGAATTTTCACACTATCGGAGATGATCGCAACAATATATCTGAAGTTTCCCACTTAAACGCAGTCTGATGCTTGGTATCGTGTTGTAAATTTTGCATCCAGACCACAAACTTTGATTACTAGTTACGTATTAGAAGTAATTTGTCGATTAATCACAACGCTTTACTCTGCGGACGCGTAAACAATATCTCTGAATACTAGTTCCTGCGATTACGAGTGATATTCGAGGAAAAAACTGTAAGGATCAAGTACAGTCAAGCAAACATATAAGAAACATTGCTTACTATTGACATATTAGAAATACTTAGCAAATTAATCATAACACCTTACCCTGCCGACGCAAGAACGAATGTGTCTCTGAACTACCTCTGAATGTGTTGTTTGCCAGTGAGGGGCGCTTATCAATGCAAACATTCACATTAAATCCGCGAGTATCGTTGGTTGCTTTCAGTGGAGCATCATATAGGTGAACCAACACTACCCCCTGCTGCCGCCTCATGAGCGACCAACTCCAGGGGCGACATCTGGGGGGCTCTGAAATGATAATTGTATAGTTTCAGCTATTATGAGTGATTCCGGAATGTAAAATACCAAGGTTCAAGAACAGTCTCACAAACAACCCCTAGGTATAAATCTTAAAAACCAGTAAATAACTGCAAGTTATTTTCTTGATTTTGCGATGCAGATTTCAGATCCATTCACTTTTTTTTCCACCAATGCTTTACCATAAAGATTTTCTCAGTTGTATATCAAACCACGGTTTAAGAAGCTGTTCACAGTTTGGGACTACGATGTAGGCACAGATCGGTTGGTGAAATTGAGATTTTCCCCTGTTGTGTTGTATCTGATGCCCCTTGACCGACAGTATAGTGTCAGTTCAAGTCCATAACGGTATTAGGCGAAGTGGTGCTTCTCCGGTCTTTAATAGCACCACAAGGGTCGCAGTCCTACTTGGCTAAACTTCCTTAACTTTTAAGGCGAGGTACCATTAGACGTAGTGGTCTGGCTTGACCTCGAAGAACATCGGTCCCGTAATTTTGAACCGATCAAGTGACGAGATCGGAACACCTGACCCTGCATCTCCAGAGGCGAATTTCAGAAGTTGGAGGACATTGCAGCTACGACAGATTTTTCGTGCACCACCTGCCATTAGTGTACACGGTAGTAGATTTGTCAGACCGGCATAGAACCAGAGACGCTCAGATCAATGGCTCGCTGCCTTTGCCAACCAGGCCATTGTGCTCAGTCGCTGATTATTAGAGACCTAGGGTGGAGTAAAGCAGCATCTAATAGATTCTGTTAGTGTCTTTCAAGTCAGTGGATTCCGTAGAAGTCAGTTTACAAAAAATAATGAATATTAGTAGGAATTAGGTAGGGAAAGTTAGTAATTGGGGCTGAAAGATTTATATCTAGCACTATTATGTTGGGAAGTAAGAGCTCCCAGTTGGGGTATCATATACGCTTCATGCTTTTTGATATACAGGGTGGTCATAAAAAACTTTGCCGATATATTGCCTCTAGCGGCTGTTCTGTTCAACCGATCGAGACGAGATTTCAGATATAGTTATTCAGAGGTATGAGCTCGGGATTCTGGGAACGGCAACAAAGTGGCGCTCACGGTTGCAGTTATAGGTACAGAAACTCGAAATTTTCGAATATCAGCACCCCCCTTTTTCCCGTCGCGAAATGCTCAGCTGATACGAAAACCTAAAGAGCGCTGGAACCGTACGTGTATCCCAAAAATGGACGCGTTATACATGTACAAAAAACAGCTCTGCGAACGCCATCAAAAACACGAACGGGGCACACGGAAGAAATTTGAATATAGCAGAGACAAGACACCAATCACCGATGAACACATAGATCGGACAAAAAGGAACTTTTACTTGGATTACATATTTTCCACATGGAGGCCATCACAGGCGGTTCGTAGAGCTGTTTATTGTGCGTCAATAAAGCGTCCGTTTTTTTGTGATGCACGTACCATTTCAACGCTCTTTCGGGTTTTCCCATGAGCTGAGCATTTTGCGACGGGAAAAAGTGGTCGTTGCCATTCAAAAATTTCGAGTTTCTGTACCTATAACCGTAATCGCCACTTGTTTGCCGTTCACAAAATCCCGAGCTCATATCTCTGAACAAATATATGTGAAATCACGATCGGAACAGTTGCTAGAGGTTCATATATCGGCAAAGTTTTTTTTTATGACCACCCTATGTCGTAACGTTTTTCAACGCCTTATAAGCGCTTAAGAATAATCCAAATACTGTAATAACGATTCAATTTGTAAATAGGGGTGTAACCATACGCTTCCTGAATTTGTAGTTTTTCCCCAGACACTCTGGGTTTTTCTGAAAATGCATCTCTTTTTCGAACCAACAGAACTGTTATCGGGAAGCACTCACATTCTTCCTTAATCCTTTAATCCCCAAAAATTCTGGCAAACTTACATTTGGCACGATAAATCGCCCTTCCCCGCAACACGTAGAAAAAGCTAATCTTTCTTCCCTAAGCTCCGCTCCAATGCTTGGCGGGCGCAGCTCTGCTGGTTGGTGGCGCCAAATTGAAGATCTGGTCATCTCGTCAAGATCACGTGATATCAAGGTCTCCAGCGAAAACGTTTAACGACGAAAGCAGAGAGCGCTTTTTCCAGCACCCGGTAGGACGCAGCGATGAGGAAGAGAAGACAAGTTTATCGTGGCCTGGCAGTTCCAGCAGCGGCCATTTTTAGCGTCCCTAGACGGAGACGTCCACCTGATCCTTAAAGGATAACATGGTTTTTTTTGTCATGGCCTTAAGCCACCTGTATTTCATTTGTCATAATTAAATAAAACCCATAAGATGATCATCAACCACGTTTTTTTTCGATTTTTTATTGTCACATCTCTTTGCTTTTTTTTTCAGCGTGACAAGTTTAAATCTTCATAGTTATGCGGTCTTCCACCATCTTTTTAGAACACAACGCACAACCCACACGACACCCTATATTTGGTTCAGTCACCTTCATCTATACGTACCTTTCAAGTGGCAATAAAACTTTATTTGTTATTTTAAATTGTTGTTCCTGTTTCTTATGTTTGAACCATGGCCACTACAAGATAATGACTCAGGTTCTATGACTTATAACTTTTTTTCGCACAGTATAACATTTAAGATTTATAACGATACGAAGTATAATAAACTAAACTCGCTAACAATCCGAAATCATATACGAAAAAGAAAATTCCACTGTTACGTGAATATTAAGAGAAATCCTCGAGCCATTTCTAAAATCACCTACAAACACTTGCCCATTTATATCTAAAAATATTCCTCTGTAATTAAGAACAGCCGGAATTCCTGCCCGAAAGCATCGCAACAATCAATTATCACGAATTAAACAAATCACTGCGTTGAAGTAACATATGAATGGAGGGAGAAACGGTGTATACGAACAACGACAGACGTACTGCGAAAAATGAAGCGATGTAACTAATTGAAACAACGGGGATGCAGGAATTTGTTTCATAATGGAGTATTAATGATAATAGAGAACCGCTCTCTGGAAGATTGGTAAACGTAATTAAAATGCTTTAAACAACAAGATAGACTGGCAAAATATTGCGTTGGGCGTGATTCATGCAAAATATCAGATTAGATAAATTCATTTTGATCATAATGGAGTTTTAACAAATAATTTTAGGCATTATCCTCCCAAATTCTAGTTTAGTAATTATTTATAATGAGATTGTTCATTACAGTGTATGGAATGCAGCTATTTTGGGTTGTTTCTATTTTAGCGATAATGCTATTATTTTGTAAACGTGGGCTGAAAGACCAGGACCTGTTGTTTAATAGCAGCCGATACGTGCAAACAAACCGAACGGCAACAAGCACCATATTAAAAAAAATTATCAATATTCATTCATTTATGTCGTGTTTTGTGCCAAAATCGGTAAAATAACATCTGTCGTAAAAAAATACTACGCGCGCGCGCTCATGTAAAATTGCTGAGCGCGCGACCTGGAAGGTTAACAACAGATCTTGAACCAAAAGAATTGCACCGAAATTCCACTATTTTGGTCCAAAAAACTCGCAGATTAAAGGACGGATATTAAGGAAAAGGGTAAGCAAAAACTCTTTCAAAATCACAGAAAAAATAGTATTTATATCTATACTTATATATAAAGAGAGAGCGATTTTGTACGTGGAGGGTAATCTTCAGAAAGACTGTACCTATTTGAAAAATTCTTTCACTGTTTGAAAGGTACATTATTCCAGATGGACATAGGCTATATATTATGTATATCTAATCAGTAGAAATAAAGTTAGGGGCTTAATCCTAACAATCTCCATTGTTACCGCTACTGTCCTCTACCGCTTTTTGTGCCGAAGTCTTCAACGATCCTTAGCGTGGTGCTATCTATACTTATATATAAAGAGAGAACGATTTTGTACGTAGATGGTAATCTTCAGAACCACTGTACCTATTTGAAAAATTCTTTCACTGTTTGAAAGGTACATTATTCCAGATGGACATAGGCCATATATTATGTATATCTAATCAGTAGAAATAAAGTTAGGGGCTTAATCCTAACAATCTCCATTGTTTCCGCTTCTGTCTTCTACCGTTTTTTGTTCCGAAGATTTCAACGATCCTTAGCGTGGTGCTATCGCGGTTGGCTTCTGTTCTGACGCTAGCGGTTCGAACCTAGCCGTTCTCCGGCACGTCTTTTTCTTTTAAAAAATTTATTTTAATTATTAACTAACATAAAATTAATTTAAGCTATTATCTAGGTTATTATTAAGGTAAAAAATATTTACAATTTATTGGCTATCAACTGGAAATTTATTGGTATAATATTTTGTTCAACCCGGAGAAAGTCGGGACGGGCCGCTAGTATTAGATACAATTAGATTATATATTAATTTCTATATTCAATACAGTTCCTTCGATATTATTTGTTAATACTTCTTCATAGCAATTATCAATTCATCAAAATTTATTGTACCTGGCAATTCTCTTTCCTTTTGATTAAAAATAAGCGACTAATATTTTTAATGTTAACTCTAGGTAGATATTACTCAAAGAAAATTACTCTTAAAGTTATTATATATATATATATATATATATATATATATATATATATATATATATATATATATATATATATATATATATATAATACACAAAGGAGACATATTTGAATAACATTAATCTAAAAAATATATTAATCTAAAAAATATATCACAAACGTATAACGAAAAATAATAAGAGAAGTATTTGGCAAGGAATGTTCACTAGCACGGAACATACTTTTGTATTTTCTTCATCAGCTATTCTTCTAATCTTTTATATCTCCATTCCTAGCTCGTTACACTCCTATCCAATCAGAATTTTTATCCTTATCCCAACAACTTGTATCATTTCTTACTATTGTTTTTATCCCATAGTCATATCAGAGAGGACGTTGATATCGATTATTTGTTTCTTTTCTTCTCGCCTGGAAAAGGTTGACTAGCTCGTTCAACCCTTAGATTTTCCTTCGCACTGTTTGTTGCCCTTTCGTTAAAATATTGTTAGATATTTCTATACTGCATATTTCGTAGAAGAATTTAGGGTACTAAGAAAAATGAGGGGAAAATTACAAAACACACTAGATCAGTATCCCAGTTTCTAAAGCATTTTAGAGGCATCATAATTCAAAGTCAGTTTCAATTTATGTTCCGTTTTAACCTGTGACACTCTGGTGACAGAGAAAGAAAGGACAGTTTTTGCAACCCAATAAAATTTATGAAATTAAAACTATGCCAAACCTATTTATTACTGTTTTTTGCCAATAAAGTGATACTGAATGAAGCTTAATCTATTGCGGATTCACGGTAGCTAAATCTCTTGCACATTTCTTTTATAGAAAGATTCCTAGCTTTACTCTATTTAATTTTTAAGGCGATCAAAAAAGTTGCATATATACCGGGTGCATCATAAATTCATGCAAAGTTCAAAAATTCGTAATAAAAGAAGTAATGCTCGGTAAATACTTCTGTTTGCGCTAATAGGATCAGAGCGACATTGGATTTGTTTCTCTGTAAAAAAAAAATTCCAAAAGTAATCGGAAGAGGGAATTCACGCGTCGTACTGAGACGTTTTATGCAAATCAGGCTATCAATAAAGCACCTGGCTGGAAATGGATTCGTCATTCGAAGCCGGTAGCATACTTTCTTTACCAGATCGAGCGCTGGTGGTTAAACTTTTCTACAAGAATGGTGAATCCACAACTGTTGCATTAGCGCCCTTTAAACGTACGTTTTTTCGCGAGTGCTTGGAGCGTACGGGATTGCGCGCACGCTCCAAACACTCGCAAAATAGCGTACGTGCAAAGGGCGCTAATAGCACCCTTTACACGTACGCTGTTGGAGTGCTTGGAGCCTACGGGATTGTGCGCCGGAAAACTTGCAGTACGCTCCAAAGCAGTTTTCCCTTCCTCTCTGACAACTTCACACGTGCACTCAATCGCGCAGGATCATGGTTTCACGCGGGAAAGAACGTACGTGCAAAGGGCGCTATTGCGAAAGTTTTGCACGGAGAAAAAACTGAAGGCGCAAAAAGCTTTATTTCATTGAAGGGGATACTGAATTTAGTACGACGTTTTGAGGAAACGGGGAATTTTATACCATCCTTGAGCGGGGACCGCGCGTCCACGTTGTACAAAGTGTCATGGAAGATTTGGTAGCTGAGACATCAACGGGGAGTAGCAGTGCTCGTGATCGTGAAGCTTGGAGAGGAACGGGGATTCCGGAACCGTCGATTCAACGTATTCTGCACGGAATGTTGAATCTGTATCCGTACAAAATAGAGGCACTTAACCAGTTATTACCGACAGATAGAGATGCAAGACAAAACTATGACACAAATGGAACGTAATGACACAAATGACTATGACACAAATGGAACGTAACCCACAATGGGTGCTGAACGTCATGTGGATGGATGAAGCCCCCTTTTTACTGCATGTTTACGTTAATACGCAAAACAGTCGTATCTGGTCGACGTCAAACCCTTGTGAGTACCTAAGCCAGCCACTGCATTCTCCTCATGTGACTGTTTGGTGTGGTTTCTCCCCGTCTTTTATTCTGGGCCCTTTCGTTTTTGAAGAACCTTGTCCTGTATCCGGCAAGAAAACTGGTACAGTCACTGCAGCACGGTATCTTACGCTTTTGCGTGATCACGTTAAGCCTGCATTGCAGGAAAGACATGCGTTACCTGTTGTCACCATCATGCGGGATGGTGCCCCTCCCTACATTTCACGTTATGTCAAGACTTTCTTGTTGGAATCTTCCGCTGAGGACCAAGTGATAAGTTCTGGTTGTAATGTTTAGTGGCCCTCACGATCACCAGACTTGACCCCGGCAGATTTTTGGTTGTTGGGATACTCAAAGTCTCGTGTGTATCGGGGCTCCACAACTACTTTGGTGGAACTGAAAAATGCCATTCGACAGACAGTCGCTGCCATCGATGGCGACATGCTACACTCCGCTGTAAAGGATGTAGTGACGCGCCTTTCTTGCCTATTACCTTGTGTACTATTACTTGCCTATTATCTGTTACTTTAAAATAAATGCAGTCTCATGTTATTGTGATCTGTTTGATTTTCTATTTGTGTTTGCCTGATTTGTATTAAAATTAAAATATTGTATTATATATTAATATCATACTTATGTACAAGAGATTGAAAAAATTATGTTGAAAGTTTTAAAAATTCTAAAAAAATAGTCTGCCGTATTAAAAGGCTTTTTTTGCGAAAAATGTTTTCGTAGCAGACATTCTATTTAATTCTCTGCTTTGTCGTGATCATGCGATCTTTATTAGAATCTATATTATATAAAATCTGTAACCCTTCGTCAACTGCGATGAGACCTTCTGTCAAGTTTATATTTGTCATTAGGTTTTCTTGCGGATCTAGGTTAGATGTGTCGGACACTTCAGTGATGCCTTAGTGCGCATCTGTATAAGTTCATCGACTGTCAGCTCCTAAAGATGAGAATGCAACAGCTCATTGACATCATCTCCATCGACTTCATATCTAATTGCCTGACAAGACCGACAACTTCTTCTTTTTCACGAGCAATATTACCAGTCTCTGGTATTGTTTTTTGATCTCGTTTTTTTTTTAAATATTGGACAAAGTTTCTTCCAGGCACCATTTAAAGTTTTTTTGGGAATTTCCTTCCAAGATTTAAAAAGGGGGCAAAGGGTAATCCAAAAGCAATACCGGCTATGCCTTAAGGTATACGGTAAGTAATGTCTGGCGACTAGTCATGCGATGGCTTACAAATTTCAACAATTAAATTACATTTCTTACATAATTCAAATCAGCAAAGTTCAAAAGCCTCATAGCTCAATACACAAGAAAAACTCAAATACACCCATAAGTACCATTAATCATATATATATATATATACAATAAATGCAATTTATACAATTGCACTTCATACATAAAATACAAAATTTACTTTTAAGTATAAACAACATACGGGGTAAAAGGAAAAAGAGAACGTAAAATCTCGACTATCATACGCACCCGAGAATATACGCAAGCTTGAATTTGCGCGAAATTTTCGGAAAAAATTTAAATTCGACTATAATATTCACCCATAACTTTTCAATATTTGATATAAAAATTGCACAAATATTATAACTTTTCTGCTGCCGTATAGGAACGTCTTGAAGACATTATGAGGAAAATAATTAAAATAAAATTATACATTTTTGCACTTGCAACAACCGGGAACTATCATTATTTCAAGGGACCTGTTATTAAACGAATGCGTGTGTGATACGAACTGTGAGTTCCGTTTGTTTAAAAGGAACACCTGCCTTATAAACGGGTGGATGAATCACGGAGTTGAGATACGCGCGCACCCGTGTTGCGACGATGCCTTACAGATGCTATACGTTCGTTTATCCAATGTTTAAAATTACTTTTATTTTTGTACGCGAGTATAATACTTACCCTCATTTTTGCGGACTAAAATGTTAAAAAAATAGCGTATTATACTCGAGATTTTGCGGTAAGTAAGTCCAAAAGATAATAAGTCCTTCCTGAAGGTATACGGATGACTTTGAAAGACGACAAATCTCACAATGGCAATCAGCTTGATTAGGACCATACAATACAAAACAAATACATGCGTTCCATTCAATACTAAATTAATACATGCTATAATAAACAATTATATAAACCCATACAACACTTACACTATGCATATCTATATATATAAAAGAGCTTGTCTGTTTGTTTGTTCGCTATAGAATCATAGACTGTTTCACCAACCGGGACCAAATTCGGCACAGTTAATGTTTTGGACCCGAGAAACTTAAATCAGGAAAAACGAAATTTGGGGCTCAATTAGTTTTTTAAAATTAATTTTTTAATGTTTTTTTGTGCCCGATAGAGGTGCGTCTACCCCCTGTGGTTTCCCCTCAACCAGCTGCGTTAAGAGGGGTGGTTTGAGGATGACGGAGGGGGGGGGTCGAATACCAATGCGCGGGAGAAAGAGGGTTGGGAATGACCTTAAAATCAGACGAAGGTCCGCAGGCTCAAAGTTTCTTTCTTTCTTATTGTTTGTATATCATTACAGTAGAAACGTGCTACGCGCATTCTGTCTGGCCCGATGAACATGAAGAGCGGGAGTGCAGCCCAGTATTTTTTTGATGGAATGCATGAAATATTTTATATCTATATATCTACCCGGGCAACGCCGGGCAATAATGCTAGTATTATATAAACCCATACAACACTTACACTAAGAATATACTATAAAAACACACTACAATATATTAACCAGTATACATATACGTTACTTATGTCACGATACAATATTTATATACGATACGTTAAGATACATCATAACATACGACACAATACAATACGATACGATACGATGCGATACATTATAAAACACGATACGTAAAGATGAGATTGCATACAATTTGATACGATACGATACGATGTAACACCATGCGATACTATATACACTGTACGATACGCACACGATACAAAACGCATGTATTAATAAATAAATACTTACAATACGTATACTAAGCACTTGCAGTAGTCCCATACAGAAAAAGGGTAAAATCAAAAACCGCGTAACTCCGAGTTCGCTTAAGTCGGAGTGTTATTGTATATTAGACTCCCGTAGAACGCGATTTCATACAACGCATTAAAAAAAAGCCTACGACTTTATTCGTATAACGCGATTCCCGTATATCGCGCTATAGATTAAAATGTGGGAATTTCACTTTTAATAACTGTACATACGTTTATTTTTATGCACACGAGATATTTAAGATTTTGAAGAAGTAAGTACTCGTAGTTTTGAATTGCTTCGTTAATTTAATTACACATCTTCAGGCAGAGTTCGAAGCAAACAATGAGAAACTCTTGACAAGTAACGTTTCAACCAGGAAAACCACTCAAAAAGATACATTCCATACTGAAGTAGATATTATTATTGAAAATGAATCAATCAATTCTAGAAAAATCCAAACAGATAACAAGCAACCACTTTCAGTGAATCGACGTCGATGGTATGTAATTTTGGATGACACGGATAGTGATTAATGGTCGACTTGACAACAATCAATGTGTTTTGAAGTTTTGTTTAACTAAATACAAAATATGTATAATGAATTAATTTGTTAAATTATATATTTATTTTTTTTTCATTTATAAATTTGCCTATAAAATAAAGTTGTTTTATTTAAATGAATATTATTTTTTTCTAATATCTCATTTTATATGATCAAATTTTACATGATAATAATCATTCTAACATTTTACCTTAACATCATTAGCTTTATACGAGATTTTTACTCGTGCAACTCGACTTCCTATAACGCGTTATATGGGAGTGTACTGTGTATAAATAAATAAATAAATAAATAAATAAATAAATATATATATATATATATATATATATATATATATATATATATATATATATATATATATATATATATATTATATATATAATCGCCGTTGTCTCTGTATAACACTTCCGGGCTGTACTCATCTTTCAATTGAAGCCTTCAGTAAACAAACGGCCGGTTAGGCTTAATTTCAATTTCAGATGTGGATCAGAATTTTTTCTTACCTAAAAACTAATATCTTCTCCATCAAATCACGTTTGTTCAGCCTATTTTTCTATAAAACATTCAGAACTAAAAAAATTGGAAGTTTTTAGCTGTATATTTAACAGTTTTTAAAAATCGATTTACTTTTGCGATGAATTCTGAAAGTAAACAAACTTGAATGTGAATGAATCAAGTAGCTCAAGTATTCATATCGCGTAGTGAGCTGTAAAAAACTGGATGGTAGTCTACTACTCCAATCGCATGAAAAACTAAATAAATAAATAATAATGAAAGGGTTTGCTTTTACAAGGTGTGGATTAAATGCAATATTGTTAGATAATTCGGGATATCTTTTAACTTTCATATACTTTTCCCCTTATGACGTCATTATTAGCATTATGGAGTCAAAATGACGGGTTGGATGGCAGTCTACTACTCCAATCTCATGAAAAACTAAATAAATAAAAAATAATGAAAGGGTTTTCTTTTACAAGGTGTGGATTAAATGCAATATTGTTAGATAATTCGGGATATTTTTTAACTTTCAGATACTTTTTCCATTATGACGTCATTATTAGTATTATGACGTCAAAATGACGGGTTACCTTCTAGTATATATATACTGGTGTAAGAAATTAAGACAATTTGCAGACTTGGTCGATTATCTCTAGAACTACTGTACCGATTTTAATGAAATTTGATATGTACATACACTGATACAATACAAAACAAATAACCATTAAATAATTGTAATACACACGCATGATCGTGCGTAACACTAGTTGGAGTCGGAAGATATGAAACAGCGATTGCAGAATAAACACAAAAAATGGGTTAATTCTTGGTGTTATTTTGCAGCAATCGGTTAATTTCAAATTGTAACAGTAAAAATGAGTAACCACCAACGTTTAGATGATGGAATGAGGTGGCGAATTGTGGGGAGGCTAGAAGCAGGCCAATCTCAAGTTCAAATTTGTAGAGAGTTCAATTTAACGCCCAGCGCCGTGTATAACTTATCGAAACAGTTCCAGGATACCGGATCCATCGAGAGAAAGCCTGGGCAAGGTCATCCAAGAGCCTCGACGGCCAGAGAAGATCGCCATTTGTTGATTATAGCGAGGCGTAACAGGAATGCTACAGCTTCTCAGCTCTCTCCTGACTTGTATGCAGCCACAGGAAGCCGTGTATCAAGAGTGACTGTTTCCAAAACACTTCATGAGAGAGGGTTGTTTGCAAGAAGACCTGCTGTTTGCGTCCCACTCACTTCTACGACACAGGAGAATCCATTTATCATGGTGCAGAGAGCATAGAGATTGGAGTATGGATCAATGGGCGACCGTTCTCTTCACTGATGAGTCCCGGTTCAGCCTAAACACCGTTTCTCGCCGTACGTTCATATGAAGAGAACCAGGGACCCGCTACCTACCCTCCAATGTCCGCGAAATCGACCGTTATGGCGGAGGAGGTTTAATGGTCTGGGCAGGCATCATGTTGGATGGCCGCACACCTCTCCATGTCTTTGAAAGAGGCACTGTGACTGGTGTGAGGTATAGGAATGAGGTCTTGGAGCGCTATGTTCGCCTTTTCAGGGGTGCAGTTGGCTCTGAGTTTATTTTAATGGACGATAACGCGAGGCCACATAGAGGTCTTCTGGTCGACGAATTTCTAGAGAGTGAGTATATTCGCTGGATGGATTGGCCAGCCATATCTCCAGACCTTAACCCTATAGATCATGTCTGGGACGCTCTGGGGAGGTCAATTGAAACTCGCAACCCCCCTCCGAAAACCATCCAGGGAATGAAAACAGCGTTGCTGAACGAGTGGGACCAATTGCCACAGGAAATGATAAACTGCCTTATTTCAAGTATGAAATCACGCTGCGAGACCTGTATATCTGTAAGAGGGGACCATACCCCATATTAACCCATCTATTAACCTATTTTTTTGTTTATTCTGCAACCGCTGTTTCATACATTCCGACTCCAACGAGTGTTACGCACGATCATGCGTGTGTATTACAATTATTGAATGGTTATTTGTTTTGTATTGTATCAATGTATGTACATATCAAATTTCATTAAATTCGGTACAGTAGTTCTAGAGATAATCGAACAAGTCTGCAAATTGTCTTAATTTCTTACACCAGTGTATATATATATATATATATATATATATATATATATATATATATATATATATATATATACACACTGCTGGCCACTGTAAATGCAACACCCTGAAGGAAACATGCAAATAACATGAAATTTACAACATGCATTAGCGGAGGTGAGATATGCAAATGATTAGAATTTCAGCGCAGACGCACATCACGCGCGCCTGTGGCGCCACTTCAAAGCGCTATTTAAGGCTTGGAGATTTCGACGATTTCAAGTTCGGCAATTGTGTTTTTCTTGTGGTTTTTTCGAAGAAAACGATCAATTATGCCTTGTCGAAAACAGCGATCATCTTTTGATCAAGTATCCGAGTTCGACAGAGGAAGGATAGTGGCCTACCGAGATTGTGGATTATCTTTCAGGGAAATCGGTAGTCGTGTTGGACGAAACCAAACAACTGAAATGCGGATATGTGATCGTTGGATGCAGAAGGGTACAACGGACCGGCGTGTTCGATCGCATCCACCTCAGCGCACCACTTCACGTGATGACAGGCAAATTGTGCGCATGGCAGTGACGGATCGCTCAGTCACATCACGAACCATAGCACAGCACATGCAGTCTGTAACGCATCATCCAGTGTCTGCGCGTACCATTCGACGCCGTTTACAGCAGAGTGGTCTGTCCACAAGACGTCCATTGCTTTGTCTACCCTTGACGCAGAACCACAGACGTCTCCGCTGCCAATGGTGCTATGACAGAAGGATGTGGACGGCAGAATGGAATGAAATTTTCTTTACTGACGAGTCACACTTCTGTCTGCAACACCACGATGGTCGCATTCGAGTCTGGAGACACCGTGAAGAGAGGATGCTGAACAGCTGCGTTATGCACCGCCACACTGGTCCTGCACCGGGCATTATGGTATGGGGCGGTATTGGATATCACTCTCGCACACCTCTAGTACGCATTGCCGGCACTTTAAACAGCCAGCGCTACATCTCCGAGGTGTTGGAGCCAGTTGTCCTTCCTTACCTTCAGGGTTTGCCCACAGCCATATTTCAATAGGATAATGCGCGACCACACGTGGCACGCATTGTCCAACGGTTCTTCGTCAATCGCCAGATTGAATTGCTTCCCTGGCCGCCTCGCTCTCCGGATCTTTCGCCGATAGAAAACATGTGGTCCATGGTTGCTATACGATTGACCCAGATTCCATCCCCAGCTTCCACAGCAGATCAACTTTGGCAACGTGTGGAAGCTACTTGGTCTGCTGTACCCCAAGAACTCATCCAAAGTCTCTTTGAATCATTGCCGAGGCGTGTGGCAGTGGTGATCTCCATCAATGGCGGCTACTCTGGCTACTGATTTTGGCAGGAATCACACTTCACAGAAGTCTATAAATTTAATCATTTGATACTTGGTCAACATGTTATCTACAAAATAAATTTTGTTGTGATATCTCTTGTCTTTCTTGGTGTTACAATTTGGGTGGCCAGCAGTGTATATATATATATATATATATATATATATATATATATATATATATATATATATATATATATATATATATATATATGTATATATATATATATATATATATATATATATATATATATAAACATATATATATATATATACACACACACCGGGTATATAAATATATATATATATATATATATATATAAATATATATATATATATATATATATATATATATATATATATATATATATATATATATATATATATATATATATACACACACCTCGGACCCGGTGTATATTCTATATATATATATATACACACCGGGTTATCCAAAATTTCATAAAAACTTTAAAAATTCATAAAAAGGGAAGAAATTAAAGAAGGGCAGTTTGCAAGAAAGGGTTCACAAGGAAGTCGGATTTTTTTAGCAGCAAAATAAAAATTTTAAAAAGTCATTGTAGAATCACCGGTCCAGCTTTGCGAGCGCTGCTACTCCCTGTGGATAATTCCGCCGTCATTTCGTAATTTTTCCACCGCATTAATGCTTCCCTCCACCAACGAGGGTCTTCTACTTCGTGGCCGATCCTCCACATCCTCGTGTATCACGGTCTTTTATTGCAAGATTTATTTGCATAATTCTGCTGAATCTCTCGCATGTCAGCGCCATCTACCGGTGACATTTTAACATTTTAACTTTTTAAACAGTTTTAAAAATCTTTTTAAACTTTTTTTGGCTGCTATAAAAATCCGACTTTCTTGTGAGCCCTGTCTTGCCAACCGCATTTCTTTATCATGATTTCTTCCTTTTTTAGGAATTTTTGGAGTGTTAACGAACTTTTGGCTCACCCTATATATAATTTTATAACAGACTGAGACCGGTAACATATGTACAGGAGTTCTTAAAAAATAACTTGAGTATTTTTTAAAAACTTTTTTATTCCTTTTGTTATCGACTTTAAATTTGTGAGGAAACTTATTAAACATTTCGCTCACATCAGTGAGAGAGTGTAGTTGATAGAATGCTAACCTCGATGTCTAATGACCTAGTACACGAAGAAAATCGCCATAACTGTGTTCAGTCTTTTAAAAGAACCAATAAAACATCGTCAGGAAGCATATGTGAAATATTGATCATCATGGAAAATGATTCATCATCATGGAGATCATCGAATAAAAATTATTTTGTTGATGCAAGCATCCTGTGGTTACAAAAAGGAAAATAAGAAGTAGGCAAGGGAAAGTATAGAAAAAAAGTCCTCACATTGCCGGTTTAGTTCATTTGGCAGAATAACTGTTTCGTGTTTGAGTTTCGAATGAAAGATGCATGACTCGAAAATTTTAAGTGTATCATTTTGAAACTTACATTATTAAGTACTTAGCGAATTCTTTTCGATATTTACAAAATGCAAAAACATTTATCGTATCGTTATAATTAAGGATACGTAATTTTCGTATTTACGAAATAAATGTGAATAAATGAAAAATTTGTCAATATGAGCAAATAAATGCAAAAAAAATCTGTTTTTTGGTGAAAACTCGGTGATAAACGACTTTTTAAACGAAATTAGGTAATAATAGTAATAAATTATTAACATAATTGCTTAACTAATACCATCCACAGTCATTAACTAAGAAATATCACTCTCCTTCGGATTTGCTCCGAATTTCACCCGGACAGTTTGTCCGTACCTGAGTCGAACCTAAAAATCTAATTGTAAAAATAATTCATCAAGTTTTGTGAGACAATTTAGCAGATTTAAAAACGTCTGTTGAGAGCGGAATTCAAGGTTATTTCAGCTACTTACAGTAGTCAACCAAGAGACTCCTGTTGATGTTATACATATTTTAATGTCAATGAAATATGTATAACATCAACATATGTATAACATCAACTGCAACTTCAGCTTTGTAAAGGCCTCTATAGTTCCGTTAACAGAGTAGATGCTGAGATATTTCAGCATGTAGAAAATAGTAATTAATAACAGAAGGCAAAGACTTAAAGGAATATAATGTGGAGACTAGTACAATGTTAGCTTTTAACTAAGAATTTTGATACTTACTTATCCAAGTAAGTAAAATTGTAATTTTTTCATTAAATGTGCAATTTTTGAATTTATATTTTTTTGCGAAAAAATGCAAAATTTTATATATTGTATTTTTGTTGTTTTGAAATTTCGATATTTTTCATGCGACATTTACGTATCCCTAGTTACAATGTATATCCGCAATAGAGATATACATTAATAAATTTAATATATGACAAATTCCAGATAGATAATTCTTTTAATTTTATTCATTTAGATTTATAGCGTCTTTTTTATTACTGGCTTCGACATTTGAATTATGCAGATTGTAGTGGCATGTATGATGCCGTAAGAAAAATGCGGACTGTACTTGGTAAAACAATGGCGTTTATTGCAGCAATATATGTACAATAATGATAGGAAAAGTAATACAAATGAGTAAGATCGTACTCTAAGCTTGCCGAATGGCAAAGTGATCTTTCTTAGTTGGCGAAAGGCCAAAAACGCATACTGAGAACAAGCGTGCACCGCTAAAATGCGAATTCGCATTTTCGCGTTTGCGCAGAACAAAAAAAAGATGCAAATAAAAAATTAAAATGCTAAAGAGCGATCACGGTTATAGGGATCAAACACAGAGATTGAGGTAATTTAGATGTACTATGTATTTAACAAGTTTGGGCACTTACAAAATAATGGCAAAGTTTTTCAGAGAAACATCTCTGTCTAATTATTCCTTTCTTGTAAGGAAGGCAAATATTACTGTAAAGACGAGGGGGAGTCAGAAAATAAGCTTCCCCTGGCAGCTGTGGACAGAGGTATGTATGAAAGACAAAAATATAATGAGACATTAAAGATAAGACGTAACTTTATTTGTTCCCATAAGTACCAAATACGTTGAGACATTTGTCATACCACTTTATAAGCTTCAAAAAGCCCTCCAGGAAAAAAATCAGACCTCTGAATACGGAAGAAGCGTTTAACGGCTTGTGTGACTTCTGCATTGCTTCCAAAGAGCCTTCCGGCGAGATTCTTCTTTAAAGCAGCTTTGTTTCTGGACTTTTTGGAGGTTGGAACTGAGAAAGTAATAACTGTGAAAGTAGTGTAGTACAATTTGTGTTAGTGTCGGTCTAAGATATCCTCACTGCTTGCACTATCTATATACACTTCTGACCACTGTAAATGCAACACCCTGAAGGAAACATGCAAATAACATGAAATTTACAACAAGCATTAGCGGAGGTGAGATATGCAAATGATTAGAATTTCAGCGCAGACGCACATCACGCGCGCCTGTGGCGCCACTTCAAAGCGCTATTTAAGGCTTGGAGATTTCGACGATTTCAAGTTCGGCAATTGTGTTTTTCTTGTGGTTTTTCAAAAAAACGATCAATTATGCCTCGTCGAAAACAGCGATCTTCTTTTGATCAAGTATCCGAGTTCGACAGAGGAAGGATAGTGGCCTACCGAGATTGTGGATTATCTTTCAGGGAAATCGGTAGTCGTGTTGGACGAAACCAAACAACTGTAATGCGGATATGTGATCGTTGGATGCAGGAGGGTACGACGGACCGGCGTGTTCGATCGCATCCACCTCAGCGCACCACTTCACGTGATGACACGCAAATTGTGCGCATGGCAGTGACGGATCGCTCAGTCACATCACGAACCATAGCACAGCACATGCAGTCTGTAACGCATCATCCAGTGTCTGCGCGTACCATTCGACGCCGTTTACAGCAGAGTGGTCTGTCCGCAAGACGTCCATTGCTTTGTCTACCCTTGACGCAGAACCACAGACGTCTCCGCCGCCAATGGTGCGATGACAGAAGGATGTGGACGGCAGAATGGAATGAAATTTTCTTTACTGGCGAGTCACGCATCTGTCTGCAACACCACGATGGTCGCATTCGAGTCTGGAGACACCGTGAAGAGAGGATGCTGAACAGCTGCGTTATGCACCGCCACACTGGTCCTGCACCGGGTATTATGGTATGGGGCGGTATTGGATATCACTCTCGCACACCTCTAGTACGCATTGCCGGTACTTTAAACAGCCAGCGCTATATCTCCGAGGTGTTGGAGCCAGTTGTCCTTCCTTACCTTCAGGGCTTGCCCACAGCCATATTTCAACAGGATAATGCGCGACCACACGTGGCACGCATTGTCCAACGGTTCTTCGTCAATCGCCAGATTAAATTGCTTCCCTGGCCGCCTCGCTCTCCGGATCTTTCGCCGATAGAAAACATGTGGTCAATGGTTGCTCTACGATTGACCCAGATTCCATCCCCAGCTGCCACAGAAGATCGACTTTGGGAACGTGTGGAAGCTGCTTGGTCTGCTGTACCCCAAGAACTCATCCAAAGTCTCTTTGAATCAATGCCGAGGCGTGTGGCAGCGGTGATCTCCAACAATGGCGGCTACTCTGGCTACTGATTTTGGCAGGAACCACACTTCACAGAAGTCTACAAATTTAATCATTTGATACTTGGTCAACATGTTATATACAAAATAAATTTTGTTGTGATATCTCTTGTCTTTCTTGGTGTTGCAATTTGGGTCGCCAGCAGTGTATTTTAACTTATATGCTAAACTTAAAAAATAACACAACGCAATGATAATTTATGCAATAATGATTAATTCAACATGTTTAATTTAATGCAATCGGTAACTTATCTTAACATAATATTGAATATTCTAATCTATAAATTTAACTCAAAACAATTTTGGTTAGTTAATTGCTTAGTTAATGAATGATAATCAGTATTTTATTTTAACAGGAACCATCAATGCTACGCGGTACTGTCACATCCTGTCGAAATTGAAGGAGGCTATTCGAAAAAAGCGGTCTGGCCTTCTCACATCTGGCGTTCTGTTGTTGGATGACAATGCGGAACCCTCTCGGCGACAGCAACGCAAAACCATATTGCAACTCTCGTTTGGGAGCGCCTTGACCAACCGCCATACAGTCCCGATCTCGCAACCAGTGACTTCACCTGTTTTCGGCTTTGAAGAAGAATCTCGGCGGGAGGCGCTTTGGAAGCAATGCTGAAGTCACACAAGCCGTTAAATGCTTCTTCCGAGCCCTGATCAGCTTCTTCCTGAAGCGCTTTTTGAAGCTTATAAAGCGGTATGTCAAATGTCTCAACGTACTTGGTACTTATGTGGAAAAATAAAATTACATCGTATCTTTAATGTCTCATTATATTTTTTATCTTTCATACACACCTCTGTCCACTGCCGCCAGGGGAAACTTATTTTTGGACTTCCCCTTGGAATTAGCAGTAAAATATGAATGGGAAATTGTAAGTTATACATGAACCTATTAAGATTTTCGTAACTTGGCGTGACTCATCAATAAGTGCTTAAACTTCTAGAATTTCCTTTAGGCACACATTTAAAGAATATGGTTTACGAAAAAATTAAGTTAATACAGTATAAGATTCTACAAAGCATTCCGTGGCAGGAGAATAACAGCATTATTTTTTATCAAATAGGCAGCGTACGTTGACACAATATCAATCTCTCGCAGAATTTATTCAGTTTGCATGGTAAAAAGTTAAATAACAAATCACCACTTAGAATTTTTCCTCGAAATTCACTTTATGAAATATGCAGATTTTAAGCAAAACTGCGATCTCATATCATTCTGTTTTAAAATTCACGTTCCTTTATTCAAATATTCTACTCACGCAAAACAGTGATTCCCTTATGGACTTCCATTGGTTTTGCAAAATAAATTATTCAGTAGAAAATTCCGATTTTGTTCATCGTTTTCGAACATTTTTTCTTGATCGTCCTCGAAAACATATGCGATGTCAAACATTTTATTTTGGTTATAAAGATTATATAACAATAGCGAAATTTCAACGAAAATTGATAGAGGCGCCAACATTGACATAATGGCTTCATTTCCTTTCTACTGATTGATGTTTAAGAGGATTAGATTACATAAATATTGTTCCAGTATCTTTCTGTTTGGTGTGATAAAAAAAATGTCATGTCTGTTTAATTAAATAATGTCATGAAACTCAAAATTAAGTAAAAATGGCATATTTCAAGTTTCTTTCTTTTTTTTCTTTGCAATTATATGAATTACAATTTTATAATTTCCAAGTATACCTTTGATCACACACACACAGGTATGAAATGTTAAAAAGAGTAGTGTGATTACACGACAAACAAAGATTCTGAAAGAGGATAATTTTTTTTGCTACCATTTTTACTGTAATTTATTAATTTCTAGGTAAAATATTGATAAAAAATGATAATAGGAATATAAAGCCTAATTTCGTAATGTACAAAAATCCTGCAATTGAGAGAGGATGTTTATTACAACTGTTTTAATTATGATGTCTTAATTTTAAAGTTAAATTTGGGTCATAATATGATAGTAGAAATGGGCAGACACTATAATCTTGAAAGTGTGATAGGGTGCGTTTTCAACTATTTTAATCATAGCTACTTAATATTCAACTGATACTTGGGTCATAACATGCCATTAGAACGATGATAGATTTGGTTAGATAAAATAATCCTGCAAGCCCCACAAGAGGGCAAAAAATATATGACTTCTACAAAGAATAATTGAGAATTTTTTTAATTTTTACAATCTGTTTCAAATAGTACAAGTTCGGTATCAAGTACTTAAGTGTTTCTTTTATCAGCATTTTTATTAAGGTATCCGACTACGTGTAAAACATCGATTTTGACGAAAATTCCGAAATTGATTTTATTCCTTTTTTTAAAAGACTGTAAATTTATGTTTCTAATTATGCTTTTATTTTTTCGATGCGATCATTAGAAAGGAAATGAGAGCAATTTTAAGATCAGCAGCAGCTATGAATTTCAATACAAGTTGAAAACTTTAATCGTGTTTTCTGAAGAACTTATTTTTCATCAAAAATGTAAACGACTCTTGTGACAATTTAAAATCTAATCATGATATGTCTGTGAAATTTTTCACGTATGTTTTTCATAATATTAAGAATGTAATGGACTACCGATTTGGATCTAGGTATATTATTTGTTGATTTATAGCTGCATTTATAAAATATCTCATGGAAAATTACTAAACTTTTACATGCAATTGCATATTATGGCCTGTATTTTTTTTAGATTTTGAGATCTCGATTAGCTTGTAGGTCATTTCACTTAGAAGGCACTTACGTACATATGACAAAAAAAAGTTTATGTTATATGCATAATTTTTTATTAGCGCTAGAGGCGTTTTTGTAAAGATTTGCTAAATTTCACCCAATTTCCTCAATTTTGTAAAATAATTGCATGATTAATGTCTATTTTTTCATCATTTTTGAGTTCTTGTTTTAAATTCCTTCGAAAAATAAAATAGAAATTTTCTCAAGTACAGTTTTTTTAAAAGGGCTCCGAACGTATTCGGATACCTTAAGGAAAACTCCACGTAACGGCCGTATACTAGAGTTAGGAGATATCTCCCTTCCTCAAGGTATGCCGATTTTTCGAAATGACGACGACACCATTTTGACTCCAGATACAGAACGTGGTGGCTTGTACATTCATATGTTTTGTTTCCCGTTGGATCTAAATTTTTTCCACGATGAGTTGTTTGCCCAACTTCCCATAATCGTTTTTTCAAACAGCCGAACACAACTGTAATTATCGTATCATGGTTCTGGTTATTAAATCATGATAATCAAATCTGTTGTTGGTACCGTATTCCCTTTAGGTGCCTTTGTCTATGAGGGAAATTCTTATTTTTGTGTGGAATGCCTCATGACTCAAATGAAACACAGAAATTTATACTGATAATCAATTTATCCAATTAATTAGAAGCGGCACTATATATAGATCATAAACAGCTTTTATGTATCAGATTGGTGCGTCAACTAGTTACAAAGCTTACTTTATATCACTAAAAGGTTATCAATATAACTCGCCTACTAAACTCGTCGTCTTTCTACTAAAGAAATAAAAAGCTTTTATGTGGTTTTTGAATAATTTCTAAGCCACAGGTACCAAGTTTTTGTTTAAGATTACGATGCTCCTGAGCTGTAAATCAGTAAGATATCCAGGCATTCTGCTCTGGCGAGGAAAATTCTCATACTGTAGCATATCCAAAATCTAAATTTTGCTTTTTCTGATGCCAACAATACAAGATGCTGGACTGTACCTATTTATTTAACTATCTATTCATTAGATCATGTCCAGATTGAATGCCATGGCCGAATTAGATGATGCCCAGTTTGACCATGATGATACCTCCATGAATTTATCATGTCATACATGATTATGTTTCAATTTAACATTCTAATCTCGACATACTTCGCTGTGTCAATTATTTTATGTGGTGATTTTCTACGCTCTTCATGTTTTAGAGTTTGACGTCACATGTCTGTTAGCAATGTAATCGTATACGATCTCAATTCTTTCCCGTCTCTCTGATTTGTCCTCGTATCGAAGATTTCTATTGGCTGTCTAATTAAAAGTCACTATTGGCACTTTATGGATTCTGTATAAGTTTATAAATACGTGTGATGTTCCCTTTCAGTCAGTCAGTGTCTATCTGTGTTGTAGCTTGTATGTGTTTGGCCAACAATAAATAAATGTCTATTTTCCCGGTCCATGGAACTTTTTAACTTAACGCAGTTGCCTCTTTTATTCTAACAATGTCATTAAAATATTGTAAAAGGGGAATTCGAATGAAGGAGCAGAGCTGAAGTGGTCGTCCCGGAATCGCACCGAGTACGCCATTTTGTGCCTCACTTGATTAGCTTTATCTTTTCCCTTCAGTTGCGTACTTGGCTGAGAAAGTGAGAGTAGCCGCTATTGTTCACTGACCTGCAAATGATCTAGGACTATTGAGTAATGAAGTCGGTTCTATAGACGAGTCCAGTGATATCTGAATTCTAAAGCTATTAATTCATTGGACTTTTGCATAATTTAAGGGTAAACGATAGTTTTTTTTTCTTTAGAAGTTACTGAAAGTCAAGGTACTAAATGCGACGGGTGATGTGGCTTATATTGTAAAATGTGTCACATGATTGTATAATAGTGCTTTCTTAACCCTTTCGATGGCCGGGTAACATCTGCAGGACCAAAAACTGGACAGATGTTTCCAAACATCAATATGATAGCTGCTTCCCGCAAAGAGAGGAATCTCATTTTAAATTTCTCTATTTTTGCATCCTTGATAAAGATATCTTAATTGAAAGATGTATATGGTGTAATCTTACATCCTCTAACTTAAGAATTAGTCAAACATCTGGTCTAGAAATAAATCGCAAACTACTATAAAAGTTCCAAGCAGTTAGTGGTTCCTTATAAGTAACAATTGCCGACTTCATCAGGGGGAAAAATGATCACCATGAAGTCAGGAAAGCCATAATTCTTACACACCTTTGCCGGGACGTACACAAGTGAATTTAAAACTCCCGTTTCAATATATGACGATATCGAATAGGACATCAATTCAAGATACTATATCAGGGATAACTCATGAAATGAGTGGAACCAAAATTTTATATGATTTGGATACCACATTCGTAAAAGTACAGCTACAACAATCAGAGAATAGGGACATCTTGCATTACTATAGCATTTTTATTATGAGTGTCATAGATATTTGTTACTAAAAATTTGTCTAAAATCTCCAAGCAACATTGGTATCAAGACAAATGATATATAATTTCGCCCACCGCCACATAACGTTACAAAATCTTTTCTTTTATTTCAGCTAAAAATCCTTTTTATTAAAGGAATGTGATCGTAAACAGTTTTCTTATTTATTCAATCTAGAAATAATCAGTTTCCGGTCACACATGCGACATGTTTATTGACGCAAAACACAGTTTTATGGGACACGTATATGCCTCTTTCCCCCAAGGAAAAGTTTATTCACACGTATTTCTCACAATTAATGTGCGACAACAGCCGAAAGGGCCGTCATATTTCTCGTATACGTAAGAAAACGTTCTGTATAAACGGTTATAGGGCGGAAAATATGGTGGTTTAGTGGCGAATGTTCCAACACTAGAGCGGCCTTACAATTTTTATAATCATATCACCTTGAACTAATTTTTCCCTTAATATTGGGTTATGAATTTAAATATTATGCTACATAAAATAAGCCGTCTAATGGAAAATATTAATAATGTTATGTGGAGCCACTTTTTAGTTACAAATGTTTTTTTTTACTCCCACCCCGCACCCCCAAACCCACACAACCGCATGTATATATATATATATATATATATATATATATATATATATATATATATATATATATATATATATATATATATACATGTGGTTATCAAAATAATGGAAACACCTATCAATATTAGTGGTGTTTATGAATGTGCTTCGTATTCCTTAAAAAACGAGTCTCGCCACCGGTATTTTTTATATAATATAGTGTATGTGTTATTCTACTATCATGTAGCAGTAATGGAGCTACCTTGCAGACCTTGTGAAAATGGCAAGTCGTTGGAGCGCGTTTAAATTGGAGTATCTGTTACTGCAACCCCCAGGCTAATGAGTGTTTTTCGAGCTATGGTATCGAAACTCGTGATAACATACAGAGTGCACGGAAAAAACATCCTTTGACAAACAGAATATTGGACGACAGGAAGAGCTGAGTGAAAGAGACGGACGAGGTATTGAAGCTGATTGTGACATGAAGAAAGAAAACAATTGCAACCAAAATGACCGAAGAGCTCAATCGGCATCTGCATGTTCCGGTATCAACCATTAGAGGTAGAAGGGAACTTCACAAACAAACCATTTACGGAAGAGTAATTATTCCCAAGCCACTTGTAATAGATGCCAATACAAAATATCGTCCACAATGGTGCCACGAGCGCAGATCCGGGTCGAGTAATATGCCGAAAAACGGAATTTGGTCCGATGAGTCATTGCTCACATTGTTCCTCGCAACAAGACAGGCGTATGTCTGGAGAACACCTATATAAGAGTAAGATTCTGGCTGTCTAATCTCAACTGTCAATCATGGAGGTAGATCTATCAGGGTTTAGGATGGCATCTCATGGTTTTCTTCAGGCCCTAATGTAACCCTAAAAAGGAGATAGAATGGGAAGGACAATGTCAAAAGATTAGCTCACTAGTCCATCCTATGGTGCAAACATTGTTTCTTACAGGATATGGCGTTCTACAGGATGATAATCCCTCTATACATACAGCTAAATCTATCAAGTATTTGTTTGAAGACCATGAAAAAGAAGTCAAATGTCTTATCTTGCCCTGTATAATCCCCCCGACTATCTATCATCCAACCGCCGTGATCTGTATAAGCGGACAGAGACAGGTATCGATATCCACCACATCATCTCTACAGGAACTTTCATGATTTTTCCTTGAAGAATGGTATAATATATTATTAACCACTATTCATGACTTGCATAATCCAATTTCAATGTGAATCAAGTGGTATTACATGACAAAGGTGATCCTGCGCCATATTAATAAAGGTTTACATGATGTTTCTTAGTGGTTGCATTATTTTGATAACCACCTGTATCTATCTATCTATCTATCTATCTATCTATCTATATATATATATATATATATATATATATATATATATATATATTTATATATATATGGTATGTTGTATATACCGGGTGTCCCAAAAATAACCGACGATTTGAAAAATCAATTAAAGAAAAAAAAATAAATATATATATATATATATATATATATATATATATATATATATATATATATATATATATATATATATATATACTGCTCAAAACAATTAGGAGAGCACATGGTTTTAACGAAATTACGCAAATACTTACACCGATAAGTAACATAAAATAAATCATCCATAATTTAAAGCCTAGCAGGAAACAGAAGAAGAAAACTTCATATGCAAATCAAAGTTCATGACGTCAAAAACCATAAAAAGAACATAAGGGCGGAAATCTGGATGTTGCAAAAACGTCTGTTTCACTGCCTTAACTGTGAAATTCGATTGCTCAGTTATTCTTTTTGAGAAAAGGTGACTTGAAAATGTCTCAACAACGTGATTTACCGGAATCCATGGCATGGCGTATTATAGGCAGAGTTGAATCCGGGAAAACACAACGTAGTGTCGCAGACGCTGTTGGAGTCGCGAAAAGCGTCGTTGCAAAGCTGTGGAATCGATTCCAAGAAACAGGGAATGTTAGACGTCGACCAGGGCAAGGTCGGCCACGCGCCACTACAGCAACTGATGACCGGTATATACTGTTAACAGCTCGTCGAAACAGAACAGACAATGCTACTCAGCTGCGAAGACAGTTGCTCTTGGCAACAGGACGAAGGTTGTCCAGACAAACAGTACGTAATAGGCTTCATCAGGGAGGTATCTATGCACGTAGGCCAATGATCTGCATTCCGTTGACCTCACGCCACCGTGCGGCCTGAAGAAGATGGGCTGCTGAACATCGAGATTGGGAGCAACATGATTGGAGCCAAGTGCTGTTTACAGACGAGTCCCGATTCAGTCTGGAGTGTGACACCCGACGTGTTTTGGTATGGAGGGAAAGAAGCACTCGAAATATCCCCACATTCGTTCGTGAAAGGTCACAATACAGACGAGCTGGTTTTATGATATGGGGTGGAATCAGCATAGGTGGACGTACGGACCTGCATATCATTCGGAATGGTACTTTGACGGCCCGAAGGTATGCAGACGAGATACTGAGCCCTCATGTCATACCTTACGCTGCAGCCATTAGAGATTCCTTTGTTTTCCAGCATGATAATGCCAGACCGCATACAGCTCATCTTGTGGAGAACATGCTTGAAGCTGAAACAATACAGCGTATGGAATGGCCAGCATGCTCTCCTGACCTGAATGCAATCGAGCAAGTTTGGGACATGCTCGGACGAAGCATTGCTGGAAGACCAATGCCTCCTTTTACTCTCCGAGACTTGGAGATTGCACTTCTTGAGGAGTGGAACAGTATTCCCCAAAGTCTTATCGATAACATAATCGCATCATTCGAAAACAGGTGTGCAGCAGTCTTAGCTGTTTGAGGAGACCACACTCCATATTAAAAATCTTGCATCGTTTCTAAACAATACTTTTTTTTTATCGTTTACATGTAACCAAATTGTTGCCCTAAATCATCTTTTCTCGTTTTTTCCATATTTTCAAAGAATTAAAGCTTAATTACAAATTTTTTTACGTCTTTTTTTCTGTTTTGCGCATTGATACGCGTGTGCTATCCATTTTAACGTGGCTGTCTCGCAACTTCTTTGCTTTCTCCCCTAATTTTATTTGAGCAGTGTATATATATATATATATATATATATATATATATATATATATATATATATGAAATAAATTAAAACTCGTTTTATTGTTTAACGCGCCCTTTCCAAATTCTTCATCCTAACGCAATAGAACACAGTCCCTCTTTCTTTATTTCTGCCTAAATCCAAACCGAAGTAATTTATTAGTTTTTCCCCTCAGGCACGTGTGGCCAAAGCTTATATAACAGTTATATAACGCGAACGGCGTGGAACATTCGAAAACCATCATCCGATATGACGCGCTATGGTCATGTGTTCGCTTCTGGCCAATTAAAAAGTCAGTGCGCCTCTACCTGGCAGATTTTGGCGCCCTATCTGAAGTGTTTGTGTTTGAACCAGCAAACCATCAAGATGTGAGATTATCGAGCTCCCAAATTGCGGGACGGGGGCCCCGTTCCCCGTCTACTGCGCGATATATCCGTTCCATACTGGAAGTTCAATGTTTGAGTCACGGAGTATATTTCCTCATCTAAGTACTGTGTAATAAAATACGTATACCAGCTATGTGGAGTTTATGTTTGTTCTGCCTGGACTTCCTTCCTATGCCACTACGACTACAAGATTACCCTAGGACGCTGCGATATCTCTTCCCTGATGAGTCAAAGGCCAAGTTATGTGCCCGGCTACAACCATTATACTATTATTACTGTTATTATTATTTCATATATATATATATATGTAATATAACCATTACATCTTGTTATTAAAATGCAACCTGAAAAGGAAAACTAGCTCATATTTACATGGCTGGAGTTAGACTCAGCCCGAGAGGAATTAAATCAAATTTGGAAGCAGTCGTGTCGAATAGTTTTATTAGAGCGATAAAAAATACGTCCATCCATTTCAGATGCTCGGAGCGAAGTGTATATCACCTTTCAACCTTACGCGCGAGAAACGAGGTACATGTGGTTGCTATTTTTGAAGGGTCAGAGAAAATCGGGGCTCGCGATGCGAACCCACGCCTTTCTCCAGGCGTATACATGTGTAGAAATGCAACGTATGCGATTTTATGGGAAACTCTGTTGCTATGGGTTTGTAGCGATAAAGTAAGATTACTGGGGATTGGATTTAGGAAAGCGAATTTAAATGATAGAATGGAGGGCCTAATATTTAATTTATTACATTTATATGTATGTATATACAGTGCTTTTTTTCTAAAAAAATAGGTGGGTGTACTGTGTTTTCTCAAAGGAAGTTGCGTACTTTCAGTACCGTGTTTTCACACGTCATGTCACAGAGGAACAAAGAACTCGAAATTAAAAAAATACTTTTTGTTACATATTACCAATTGATTCATAAGTTTCTTAAAATTTCGGTTAAGTAAAGACAAAATGATATTTTAAAAAAGGTGTATGCCATATATATATATTTATATATAAAGTCTTGAGATAAATTATAATGTGAGAATGACAATCATCGCATTTCGTTGACGAGTACAAACTAAGCCAGCACTTCACACTTTTGGAATAGACTTCTAAACAAAGAAGCAATATATATATATATCAATATATATATATATTGATATATATATATTGATATATATATATATATATATATATATATATATATATTGATATATATATATATATATATATATATATATATATATATATATATATATATATATATATATATATTGATTTAGACGACAGCCCTGGTATTTTATGGATGTATTTACATAAATACAAAATAAACTATACACTAGGTTTATGAGAAAACCATTTGATAGGATCTCGAACGCAGACCACTCATCATGGCAAAAAAGATTATATTTTTGCTATTGCAATATGGGTGTGTGAAAAGCATGAGACGTTTCCATTAAATCCGCTCCAAAACAAAACGCATGATAAAATTTATAAATGCCTCTTTTCTATATTTTATCTTAGTCGTTGAACTTTTTGTTAAGGCTCTCAATTGATTATCCTTACGATTTCATTTTCATCGCAGTTCATTCCTGACCGTATTGATTTGTAAGTAAGGAAAAATTATTTAATTTTCTTTTCTCTTAAGTTAAACTGCAAAAATGGTAGCGTAGAGCTTTTTCCTCCGATGTCGAACAAGGTTTTATAGATAGACACTTACTAGACATGTCTATAGATGGGAGGTGATTGTGTTCTCTACATATCTATCTGTTCTACTACCTGTCTATCTGCCTCTTTTTATGATCACTATGGTTTTTATGTATTAATTCTTCAAGCATATTAAATAAATAATAGAAGTTTGAATAATAGAAATGAGGCTAACACCATTTTTTTTTAAAGCGGAGTTGGACCACTATTCATATAATATATATATATATATATATATATATATGTGTGTGTATATGTATGTATATAGTATATGATGCCTTATTTGTGGGGGGCAACCATGGGAACCTTAAACGGGGGTTTTGCTTAGAAAAAAATAGGAATTAGCAATTAAATACTATTGATTCACGAAATATCGGGAAAAAGGAAAGCGAGGGGTTTTAATAGCAAAAGTGATCAACAGAGGACGCCATCTGACGGTCCAGTTTTAAAAAAGAGATTATTCAAGCGAGAAATTCTAAAGTTACGTAAATAGAAGCTTCTGGAACTTCTTAAATGCAATATCAGCAAGTAAGTTGAGCGGGATTAAAACAAAGAACGAGACAAACGCTTGGAGAATTTCACAGGATACGGAGGCTTGCAGCAGCTCTCTAAAAATGTTAGGGATGGAGTGGTTTCCAATTAATAAATCGTTTAAATCGTTTAAAATAATAAAAGGAGCTCTGGAACGTACGAAGTCGAAATGAATATAAGAAAACTATTTTTGGATTATCTTATTGTGTGCCACAACTGCTTCAATTTTAAGTATGTGTTAAGCCTGTCATATATATATATATATATATATGTGTGTGTGTGTGTGTGTGTGTATGTTTGTGTGACAAAAATACATATTAAAAACAAGAAAGGCTATTTATTAAGTTATCTTTCAAAGAACACTATTCTGTAAATACTATTGTGCAAGTGTCCTCCGCTTCACTGATTTCCAGTGTTTGTTTGTGTTGTAAAGAGTTAAACGTCCAGGAGGAAGATATGCCCCTTATCTGAGTAAGTGGGGCTTTGATATAATAGCTAGCGCTAAGGCTTGCTCCATATAAATTTGTGAAATATACAGAGCTTTCAGTTTTGCTTAGAGGATAAATTGAAAATATTTTTTACTCTGGATATCTTTGTCGACAAGGTGTAAGTGCATTGCAAAATGAAGCAAAAAAATGGATTTTAAGACAAACCGAATTAGAAAATTGGTAGGGACCGACGTTAAACTTAAATACTTTTTATTCAGAGTGCATTTAAGAAATTCTATTTAAAATTCCGTGTTTTCAAATTTATATTTCATATAAATATATAGCTGAATCTCTCTCTCTGTGTCCAAATATTTTGTCCTGTATCTGCCCGAAATGTTACGTATATGGGGTTCCAACCTATATTCCTTACACCGTTAAGTTCTAAACGGTGACAGCTTAGGCTAAAAAGTTGGTGTCTAAGTATAGTAAAAAGGCTGTGTACTATTCGATGAGACAACTTAAAACGCCATCTATCGGCAAATTTTTGAATTAGCGTTTTTATCTCAAAAACGGTACGAAATACGGGAAAGAAGTCAATTACAAAGGTGTTCAGCATCATCGATTTAGTAAGAAAAGACACCTTATGAACATTAATACTTAAAACAGAATGTAGAAAAGGAACATTTGTTTGGACACGATTGCGAAAATTGTCGTCATAAAGAGTAGAAGAAAGAAACTGAGTCACTTCCCTATCTTCTGGATCATTTATTTCTGTTGCGCCACAACATAGGCTGGTATTTAATCCGTGAGGTGCTCTTTTTCGAGCTTCGCTCGCGTTTCACGACGTCATAGTGTTAAAAATCACGACGAAACAAATGTTCATTTTTGACATTCTGTTTTAAGTATTAATGTGCGCAAGGTGTCTTTTCTTACTAAATCGATGATGCTGAACAACATTGTAATCGACTTTTTTCCCGTATCTCGTACCATTTTTGGAATGAAAACGTTAATTCCAAAATTTGCCAATAGATGGCGTTGTAAGTTATCTCATCGAGTAGCGCATAGCCTTTTTACTATACCTAGACACCAACTTTATGGCCTAAGGCGTCACTGCTTAGAAGTTAACCCTTTCAGGGGCAACATCCCACGTTTACATAATTCAGATTTCCCCCCCCCCCCGATTTTTTTTAACCTAAAGAATCTTGAAAAATTTTCCAATTAAAGGTTGCAAATTATTTTTACTTCTTTAAACTGATAACAGATGGCAATACTAATCTTTTATCTGCTCATTTAACTAGAATACATTGAATACAAGTGAATAAAAGACTAGTTTTAGGCCATTTGCACTGTGCAAACGGTGCCCCTCAAAAGGTTAAGGGGGTGTAACGGATGTATGTGGGAACCCTCTATAGCTAAGCCGGCATGAAGTCCCATTTCCCGTGATTTCTTCTTCATATTTTGCTGTCTCTCATGTTCTATGTTCAACTTGCCTTTAAGTTTTTTTTCTCAATATTACTTTTTGACCAAACCAGTTAGCTAAATTCCTGACTGTCAACAAATGGCCTCATTGCTGAAGACCATCAAGAAAGCCCAATATCTGATAAAACCAGATGACATGGTTTCTGAGGAACAACATATGATTTTCTGGGCCTCCCACATGCTATAGTTGTTAGCGTCGTGCTCTTCCATGCTGTGGGCTTGGGTTGAAATCCCAAATAAGGCTTGGTCGTTACCGTGTTGTCCCCTCATAGGGAGCAATGCTGGCCCAGCTAATTGATACTCCCATAATAAAGTATCCAGCAAGACTGCAGTGAATAACAAAATAGGAATGTCTCACAAGTGCCTCTCCATTAGAAAAACAACAATAAAAATGACTATCTGCAGGTCATCTCAGTCACTTGCTACGAATAAATTTTTCTATTTTCATATTTTTACAAACGATAATATTTTAGGTAAAGCATGGTCAGCGAATCAGGCTTGACCTATCGATTTGGCAGCATTTCGCATGGATACGGCATCATTTTACAGGAACGCTGATTTTCATTTAGAAAAACAAAAATCTTTTTCAATTATCTCTTCTGTGAGTTATGTAATTCTGCCAGCCGAATCCTTATTGGAAATTGAAGCTTGAGTCCTTTGACTCACTATATCAGTTCCTCGGATCACTCTGAATGAACGGACTCACCAACTGAAATATCTGATCAGTTATACTTTATCTTAAAATATTTTACATGAACGCTGAATTTCATTTAGAAACACAATAATCTTTCTCAATTATCTCTTCTGTGAGTATGTAATTCTACCAGCCGAATCCTTATTGGAAACTGAAGCTTGATTCCTTTGACTCACTATATCAGTTCCTCGGATCACGCTGTATGAACCGACTCACCAACTGAACTATCTGCTCAATTATACTTTATTTTAAAATCGTTTACAGGAACGCTGATTTTCCTTTAGAAAAACAATAATTACAACATTAAAAGAACTTTTTATATACCATGTTTTTACATTTTCTGTTGAATCATATAAACTTGACAATTCTATGTATTAATAAATACTTTTTAAATTCTTTTTTCATGAATTATCCCATCAACTTGAAAGAAAATGAAGTTAATTCGAAGTTAACTCCGTTTAACCTTTCGCTCCTGTCCCGGGCGATAGATGGCTGCACCTGCCTACAAAACATAATTAACTGCAAATGATTTCATTTCTGCTTAAAGATGGCAAAAAGTGTTAAAATAATGCACTGTCATCGTGTTCTGAGTTATTCTAAAAGTTTCAAATGTCTAGCTTGTCGGGAAGTTAGTTAAAAATCGATTGGAAGATTTGTACGGGACAAACACACATACAGACAAACAAACAAGAAATCGAGTTAATAAAAACAAGGTAAAATCTTTCTCAATTATCACTTTTGTGAGTAATGTAATTCTACCAGCCGAATTCTTATTGGAAACTGAAGCTTGATTCCTTTGACTCACTATATCAGTTCCTCGGATCACGCTGTATGAACCGACTCATCAACTGAACTATCTGCTCAATTATACTTTATTTTAAAACCCGAAGAAGTAAAAGAAAATGTTAAATATTATTTAAACGTCATGAAATCGATAAATTCAAGTTAAAGAAAATTTTAGTAAAAAATTTCCCTTTCTAGCATAATAATAATGAATCTCAAAAAAATATTTACGACGCACATTAATCAGTCGAGGATATTTTTTCTCATTTATTTCAGATATTGGTAATATGTTACCCACTCCACATTTGGCAAAGCATAAACCCTATAGTGTACATCAGTTACGGTCAGGGCGGCGGTTTATTCGTCCATATTTCATAAAATTAATGTGCGGCCACATGCGGAGGGACTGTCATATTTCTTCCGGGTAGAAGCGTTCTTATGAATGCTTTATGGGGAAGAAATATTGCGGGATTGTGAGTCGTATTAGCCGGCGTCTGAGAGGATAGAAAACGTTGCATCGGAGTTATGGTTCTGAAACAGCATTTATGAAACTTCTCCAGTGACTTGGGAGATTATTAAAGAATTTTCTTTCAAAACGCCCACTAGTCACGAGATTGAAGCATTAGAAGGATGCATTTTTGATGTTCTATAAACATTATGGTACATGTAATATTCGGTTATTATAACGTGAGTATGTATTTATCCTTTTACCATCTCATTGTGTTGCAACTTCTGTAATTGGACCAGCAAGTTGTTTTGCTTTTATACTGGTATCCACTGAAACTACTCTAAATTTAAAATGCTATAAATGATTGCCAGTATTCTGGAAACTAAAGTATTAGTACATAAGGATACATGTGTGAAACTAGACTACAATCAGACTGTATTAGCAATAATACTATAGTTGTTATATAATTATTCTACAGTATAAATACTCATTCTCTTATCTTATTAATGTAGTTATTGAATATATGTCTCCTAGTAACAAAATATTTCTGCTAAAGAAAGAAACATGCATAGAAATGCATGCGGCAAAATATTTTGGCGACTTTGGCGACTGACAAAGGAGACAAATTTGAGACTCGAAAGAACTTTAACCATTATTTGATAAGCATGAATAAGTAAGATATTTCTTTTCAGTGTTACGTGTATGCTGTTCGTTATTATACTTTAACATACCACTTGACTCCTCCAAGAAAGGCACGTGCTTAGAATTTTACACATCAAGATACTTTAACAAATTTAGTGACTGATATGGGAAGCCAATTTAATATAAAAAAGGATTTCTATTATCATTTGATAAATATAGATAAATAAGTGTAGGTCGATAAGTATATATAAGAAGTATGTAATTACTGTTTAAGTTATATTGATTATGAAAGTACGAAGGTGGCCTAATTGAAAGTGAGATTTTTGATTTTTTTTAACGTAGGATTACGTTCCTCCATAACGGTCCACGGTAAACCAAAATTTCAGACGTTAAAACCGTTGTCGCGAGTTATAAGTCAAGAGTGGCAGAATATGTAGAATAGAGTTTGATATTGATGCCAATGTGCCGATATGACAACATTGGCATCATGGTGGGTGATTTTAATATACACGCAAAACGCAACGAAAAGTCATCCGATTTCCTAAAACATCCCTTTAATTTAGATATGGTTCCGTCTAGCTATCCGAGTACACTGGGAAACTCATTTATTCGTTTGACATTTACACGACACATTACCCCCGATTTTCTGACATATATAACTTATTTCTCTTACCATCGACCTATTCTCCATAGGGTTATCACTCATCCTTGTCTTCGTATGTGGGAATTTTATAGTAAAAAAAGGAGGTAAGCAACGATAAGTAATCCTACGTTAATAACCCGCGGTAGTTTCGTTAGAAGAGACTACTTGAAAATTTTTATAATGCTTTTTTGGTTAGAATATTTGAACATACAAGAAATAATACTGATACATGAGCTATATATCCGCTACACATAGTCGCTTTGTCAGTTAAAGCAAGGTTCCCAGCGCTTACAAGATTTTTGATACCCTGAATGAAGTAAGTCCATGGTTGCCGATGGAACCAGTTTTGAACGACGTCCCAGACCTCTGCATCGTTAGCAAACTGGTGTCCCTTGAGAGCCTTTTTCAGTGAACTGAAGATGTGTTAGTCGCAAGGCGACATTTCGGAGCTATAGCGGAGGGGGGATTGTTGAGCTCCTTTCAGCGGAAGCCCCGTAGTAAATCTTATCCCCGGCAGCCAATTCCGTGGGGATGGCCAAGTGTGTTTGAACAGGTCTCAGCATTTCCCGTGCTCACACGTTCATTATGAGATTCCCTAAACTATCTTAATAGTGTGCACTGTTATAGATAAGTGCCTATTTTTTCCAG
Organism: Dolomedes plantarius; assembly: GCA_907164885.2. Lineage (NCBI taxonomy): Eukaryota > Metazoa > Arthropoda > Arachnida > Araneae > Dolomedidae > Dolomedes > Dolomedes plantarius. Next base: position 96,615,086 of record OU015500.1, on the reverse strand, counting down.
AGGATTCCATTTATTTCTTGATCTGCGACATCTATTTTTAAAAAACCCATCCCCAATTATATTATAAATAGTCTGGTGCTGCCATCTGGTATGTAAAATAAGAAATAAAAATTTTTCATGGTAAATAAAATTACTTGTTTTAATCTTTTTGGGGCGTTACTTTTAAACACTCCAGCCCGGAAATATCTCGGGCACGAGAAATAGAAGGCGAAACCTCACCCCGTCATTTTGACGGGATCGAGAAGGAAGGGGTAAAACACATTCAAATAGCACACTGACACTTTCCGACGATAGCAGCTTTGCTTCGTAGCACACAAATCACCTACTGCCGCAAACGCAATGTTCTGGGTATTTAACCACTGCCTCTAGAACAAAAGTTTCGTTTTCATTCTGGCCACCCTTATAGATACTATCCTACTATCACCATTTTTACAAGATTACAAAATGCTTGTTTCCTAGAAAATAAGATTTATTCGGTGGAGAAAGAAAGAACTGAATACAGCAAAATATTCTGAAAACTTTGGTAAATATAATAGACAAAACTTCCAATTATATGTTGATAAATATAAATAAGTAGGGCTCAAATGCAAACAAGGGTTTTAAGTAGTCAGTATGTTATCATATATGCACTGTTATCTGAATGCTACTTGCTATTTTACGACTTTATACTACTTATCTGCTACAATCACTATTGTTACGAGTTCTTAGAATGTTTCTTAGTAACCAGATATTTGTGGAAGAGAAAAAAACAAGCATGTATTTGAATACGGGAAGATAATTTGATGACTTTGTGACTGATGTGATAAATTTAGGAAAAAAATGATTGTAAGTATCAGATTGTAAGTATAAATAAATAGTTAGAATCAGATGACGAGTAAAGATAACTTGTAAATGTAAGATGATAACTATAAATTCAAAGAATCACTTGGCGCCATCTAGAATATTCTAGAAAAAGATCGTCAGAGAAATACGGGGAAACTAACACGACTCCATCATCTCAAGCCGTGAATAAGATATCCAGGCGTAGATGAATTTCGATTGAATCTAATTCTGGTGAGTAGTGGTTTATCGTTTACTGGGTTTATTGATTTGAGCTGTTTCTCTAGTACTTATTGATTTGTATTGAGACTGTTCATTCATTTCCATCAAAACAACTTTCAATAAATTTAAGTGAAATATTCTGTTCTACACCGATAATGAATCCATTCAACTACACTACAATCTAAGCAGGATTCTAAGCAGTCACAAACTGAACTAAGCTTGTTCGAGAATTAAATCTGGATACCTGACAGGTGCACCAACTGTTACACAGTGGAACAATGTTGCTTCTCCTTATAAACCAACCGTTTCATGTGAAATACAAGTATGACAGCAATTACTGGTGGGCATTGGAAATCCAATGGCTGTAATTCTTCCTGGATATAAGATAAATAGTAATTGTCGGTGTTTCCACTTCGGTCACCATTTCAAAGCACCACTGTTTACTTACAATGTTTCTATTTTATTAAAAGTAAACTGTTTATTCGTCAGTTGTGTAAATTTCTCCTTTTAAGGTTGACCACGGATAATTTTCTCAAAGAAATTGTGAACATCGGCATGTTTATTCAGCGACTCGTGTTATATAAGTGGTAGTGTCAATCTGGTCCCTACCGTCCACTAGTGGGCGATTCAAGCTTTCATGGTGGGCGGTGGGAATTTTTGTCCGTTGTTACAAATTTTGTTCTTCCTCCATATATCGAATACTCTGCTCACACATTCGCGAGTTTGACTTTTTAAAAATATGCTTTTGCAATTTCCTTTTGAATTCCATCTTTAAACTTGGATTACAGCTAACAATTCCCCGGACACTTCTCGAAGTATACTTGTGGACAAGGGAGCGACGAATTAACTCCGTAGGCATCCGTAGCTATTTATGTATATACCGGGTGCGTCATAAATTCGTGCAAAGTTAAAAAATTCATAATAAAAGAAGTAATGTTCGGAAAATTTTTCTGTTTGCGCCAATAAGATCAGAGGGACATTTGATTTTTTTCCTTGTAAAAGAAAAAAAAAGTTTCCAAAAGTAACCGAAAGAGCGCGCTCACACGTCATACTGCGACGTTTTCGCAAATCAGACAAACTCAAACAGAAAATCAAACAGATCACAATAACACGAGACTGTGCATTTATTTTAAAGTAACAGATGTTCAACATTACTACCAGCACAAGGTAATAGGCAAGTGAGGCGCGCCAGTAAGCCCATAACAGCGGACTCTAGCATCGATGGCAGCGACTGTCTGTTGAATGTCATTTTTCAGTTCCACCAAAGTGGTTGTGGAACCCCGGTACATATGAGACTTAAAGTATCCCCCCAACTAAAAATTTCCTGGGGTCAAGTCTGGTGGTCGTGAGGGCCACTGAACCTTATAACCGTGACTTATAGAACTCGGTCTTCAGTGAAAGATTCCAACAGGAATGTTTTCATATCACGTGAAATGTGGGGCGAGGCACCATCCTGCATGAAGGTAACAACAGGTAACGCATGTCTTTCCTGCAATGCAGGCTTAACGTGGTCACGCAAAAGCGCCCTCTTTCCGTTATTTTTGGAAACTTATTTTTTTACATGGAAAAAAAATCCAATGTCCCTCTGATCCTATTTGCGCAAACAGAAATTTTTTCCGAGCATTATACCATTTATTACGAATTTTTTAAACTTTGCACGAATTTATGACGAACCCGGTATATACATAAAATGTAAATAAAAAGATAAATTTATTAACTGCATATTTTTTGCAAACCCTCCCCTCGAAAATTTACCTCGCACTTGAGCTAAATTGAGTCACTGCGGATATGCACCGGTAGGCGGCAAAGAAACTTTGTCATCAACAAAGATACAAAAGTGGGCGGTAGATATTAAAAATGTGACGACTCCTGTGTTATATTGTCTTGTATAATAATTTCATAAGTAGAGGGAATTTTATATTTCATGTGATGTGGTCAAGAAATATATCCATGTCAAACAAAAATTTCACCTACACCATACAATTATTCTTTTCTTTCTTCTTTGCTTATCAAAACATTAAATCCTAATTTTTAAAAAAAAGTATATATTACTTACCTTGAATTTATTCTTTCACTAATATAAAAATCCTTTACAAAATATAAGATTCCTTCCCCAGTACGTTCTTTATCCCTTTAATTCAGGCCCCTCAATAAAATTTAAAATATTTTCAATATTCTCCTCCGTAAATTTAACAATCAAAATCTTATTCACGCTAAATCCAACGAGTTGTGTACATTAAATAGATAAAATGCGGAAAATATTTTTACTTGCATAAATAGTATTAGATTATGCGATTTGTAGAATGGAAGAACGGTATCTCCAAAGCACAAATCCTTTAAAAATATTCCGTATAAAATCCATGAACCCTTGGGCTTTATTCTTACTGCAATATACTTTTTCTCCAAGTACACATGAAAGAACATACATATTCAGTTAGGAAAAATGCAGGGTTTCGCTTAATCCCTGGCATTATTATAATTTTCTTGGAAAAAATGTTTTATTGATAAACAGAAACATTTATTTTAGCACATAAATGAGAATAAGAAATTTTACTGGGAATAAAAATCCTTAAAACTAGCGAATGTATTGCAAGGGTTAGAGATTTTATATTGATCTCTCTCTCTCTCTCTCTAGCAAAGTAAAGAGCCATTATCAAAGATAATAAATAATATTTAAGTAAGTGATTCTTAGTCTAAAGTTGAAATCGAGATTTACCTGTAGTCTCATAATGTTTTTAGCTATCTTATATTATTTTTGGGTTTCACAACTCAATTAAAATACTTCTATAATTTTTACTTTCTTTAATAATTGTTGTTAATTCTTATAAATTAATATTGATGAAAATATAAACGTGTATGTAACACTAATAGAATTCAAATGATGAAAGTCACTATACTATATATATATATATATATGACAGGCTTCGTTTCATGCCCGTGATATTAAACGATGTTGTTTGAACTCCTCTTAACTTATGTTCCAGTCGATGGTGGTCCGATAGCGTAGTGGAAGGCAGTCCAATATTCAGGAAACACTCATCAGTTCGATTTTACCAAATTTATTTCTTCATGTATTAATAACCACTGTTCAAAGGAAGCGCACATCGTAGCGCCCAAACCTACTCAAACGCGGAGCAGTCCTAACATGTGTGTCTGCTGTCATTGGAAAATCATCTCGGTCTGCTTAACTTACCCATTGTGTTAAAGCTCCTAATACAACTGCGCATGCCCATGACGTCTGCGCCGAATATGGGGAATGGGCTTGAGCTAAGTGTGATACTATTTTTAGACTCTTTCTGGTTCTTCTCAAAAAGGGAATTTCCCTTCCTAGGATTGAGAATTGGCACGTTCCCAAATACGACAAATAATGATATTTAATGCTAGACATTTGATTATTCTGAAGACCCCTGTAAATTGTTTAATTATTATTCTTTTTCTAATTAATTCTTAACACACACATACACACACACACACATATATATATATATATAGATTGATTGGTTTCCCTGGGTTCGTTACGATTCAATAAAATCTCTTCAGAAACTGCACACAAGGTAAAATTTATTATTCTGTAAATTCTTCAGGCGCATACACGAATTCAAACATAAAACACGTTACAACTGTTGTTTATACAGCAGAAAACTCTAAAAACCCAAGTCAGGATAACAGAGTCTTCAATACAATACACGCCTAACGCACTTTCAATGCATTCAATTCTCAGCAGAAAAGAACACTGATTTCCAATGCCAATGTCAAGTATATTTATAGACTTCCAAAGCTGCCCCCAATCGGTCAGCCAGCTAGATATTTCTAGAAGCTTCTATAAAGATCTAGATAGCAATTTGGTGACCATTTGAAGCCATATCATCAAAATTTTACGAAATATTGCCAAATTTGGCGACCAAAATAAGTCACGAAATCCATCGCCCATTTGGCTTTAACTCTCAGATTTGGCTAGATTACAATAGACTCGTAAAATGCGTAATATATATATATATATATATATATATATATATATATATATGCGTGTGTGTGTGTAAAGTTCAAGACCGTAAACTATAGTTAACTATAATTAATTAGGTAGGTTGATGCTAAATCTAAAGGAATTAATATGAATAAATAATTATTAAACGAGATATTAGTCTGATGGGGAACGAGAATGCCAACGGAGGGCAATACGCTGTCTATCTCGTGGTTTAAGAGATTCCTTGAACTAAACCAGCGATTACATCAGAAAAAGTACATGTGGAAAAGCGCGTGATGGCAGATTCACACATCACGAGATGCACGTAAAGTGCAGCGCAAGGAGTATAAAGGCAGATTAGAGATTATTTTCGGAATGGCAGGTCGCATGTCGCGGATCTGAGGGATGAGGGAAATGGCGAATTAGTTACATTGATTTGAGTTAATTAATGTTAATAAAGTTCTCAGTTGTGATTTAAATAGTCTTTATTTTCCCGAGGCCTTGTTGTTGACTGCTAGTTAACGTAATTAATTAGATAAAGAGTTACGTGGTGTGTAAGAGCAACGTCATATATATATATATACTAGCTGAAGTACCCGGCGATGCCCGGGATTTTAAGAATGTTTGTTATTAACCAAAATCAATTTAAAAATTAACACAGTATAAATAACATAAAAAATATATGTGAAATGTTATACACGTCTCAGAATTTCAGCCTTTCATCATTGTAATACTAAAATCTGAAAAGTAAAAATGTCAAATTCTCTAATGTTTGTTAACCAAAATTAATTTAAAACTAAGCACAGTATAAATAACAGAAAAAAAACCTTGTGAAATCTATAAATATATAAATTTATGATAAACTCCTCAGAATTCAGCTAGAATTAGCCTTTCATCATTGGGGTAAAAAAAAGAAGCTGCAATTACAGGTTCAGCAGAAATTTCCAATAGAACAATGATATGACTGCAGCGTTGCCTCTTATAAAATGAAGTGTTTGATTGAGGGCTGCAAACCATTCAACTCCTCTCCACATTTAATTCCTATAAACATCCTCTACATATTAAATTCCTTTTCTCTCCATAATAAACTCCTCAGAATTTTGGTATATTCAGCCTTTGATCATAGTACCACTAAAAACTGAAACATCCTCTCCAGAAATATAAATTTATTAATTTCAATAATTAAACACACACAAATGTATAAATTTCGCAAAAGTTTTTTAACCAACATTTGAATAATTCGTAAATGAAAAGCATATGAAAATAATGATAAGAACTTCCGGAATCGAAATTAATTACCCTGAATTTTTAATTAATAAAAAACCAACATAATATGAATAAAAACGATAGTTGTTTAAAACCATATGAAAATAAAGCTATTATAAAGCTATTATACAGATAATAATTAAAAAAGCATAAGAAAATAATGCTCGCGCACGAAGTTAACGTTACGATATAAAGATAGTAATAATAATATATACCGCGTGCATAAAATATTTAGCTTTTCAAGCGAAATAAATTAATTTTTAGAAAAAAACTACTTTTAATCGAGAAATTAAATGCATTGCACAAAATTTTGATTTTACCAACTTTCCACCCTACAATTTACACCCTACTTCTTTTAAATAGGGTGTAAATATAAAGTTTTAACAGCCAATTGAATGCCAGTTAAAAACGATTGTTGTTTAAAATCATATGAAAATTACGCTTATTATAAAGATAATAAAAAAAAGCATAGGAAAATAATGTGTGCGCATGAAGTTAACGTTACGATATAAAGATAGTAATAAAAATCTATATATATAAAACAGTTCCGTAACTAACTGACTGATTGACTGACTGACATACAAAGTACAGACCAAACCGCTGAACCTAAAGGACTGAAATTTTGCATGGCGATTCTTCATATAATGTAGGGGTGCACTAAGAAAGATTTTTGAAAAAATTTTCTTAGATTTTTTTAAATTAAATTTTTAATCTGTTTTTGTAACTTTTTTCAAGTTTGCATTTAAAATAATAATTTGAGGGTTGTAAAATTTATATCACGAAAAAGATCATAAAAATTCCTTTAAAATGAAATTCTTTTCGAATCTTTACCTCCATTTTCTAATTTTTGGTGAATTTTTAAAGATTAATTTTTACAATTTAATTTATTAAACGCTGATCATGTGATTTCTTTATCTGGTACTTTAAATAAATTTATCGTCACGTAACAACGAAATAGACAAAAAAAATATTTTTTTTCTTGCTAATGCGGCAAACGATTGGACATTATCCAAAAAATATTAAAATACAGTAAAAGATATGTTCCTCAAACTGTACTATATTCTTTAGAATGTCCTATTAGATTTAATTTCAATATTTTCTTCTACATTATTTTGTCTATAAAAATATCCCTTACTATTTTTAAAAAAATATATTTTTTTGTCTTATGGTTGGAATACTAAAAGTTTAAAATAGTGGCGCCATCTACTGAACGTCTGTGAATCGAGAGTCGCATCTTTCAAAGGTTGTTGGTTATTTATTAATTAAAAATATTGGAAAGTTCTTGTGGATCTGTAAATATACATGTGGTAACAGTTTTAAAATTTATAAATTATCAACCTACACAGGTGATAATTTATCCGGCGTTGCCCGGGATTTTAAGAATGTTTGTTAACCAAAATCAATTTAAAAACTAAACACAGTATAAATAATATAGAATAAAAAGCATGTGAAATGTTATACGCATGAATAAAAAGAAAACCCAACATAAAAAACCATAAATTTACAATAATTTCTTCAGAATTCAGCTAGATTTAGCGTTTCATCATTGGAGCAAAAAAACCCTGAAAAGTAAAGCATAAAATATATACATTTATAATAAACCACTAAAAGCTGAAAAGGAAAAATGTCAAATTGTCGAATGTTTGTTAACCAAAATCAATTTAAAAACTAAATACAGTATAAATAACATAGAAAAGATTTAGCCTTTATCATTGGACAAAAAAATCCTGAAAAGTAAAACATAAAATATATAAATTTATAATAAACCTAACAAAATCCATTAAAATACTAAACACAGTATAAATAACATAGAAAAAAAAGTATACGAAATGTTATACACATTAATAATATGAAAAATAAAATAAAATAAAAATAATAAATTTTAAAAATAATAAAATAAAATAAAAATAATTTTTAAAAAATAATAAATAAAAATAATAAGAATAATAATTTAAAAAATAATAAAATAAAAGCTGAAATAAAAAAGCCTCCATAAAAAAGCTGAAAATACAGGTTTAGCAAAATTTGCACGCATTCGAACCGCGTCGTGTAGCGTAGTAAATGAACGCTTTTACCGAATGCGCCACAATGACATGCTGCTTTATTGTGTAAATAGGAAAATATTCGACTAAGATTACTGGAAAGTTGCTATGGGTTGGTGAATATACATGTATTTATGGAGTGAGAGGAGTTTTAAGTCAGAAATAAGTTAGCAGGATAGAAGCTTAGTTTTTAACTCTTCAATAGACACAAAGACATAAGCGAGGGGGGTTGCAGTAGGGATTTTAAAAGATCTCGTATCACTTAGCGTGGTTGATTCGAATTTTCCATCGCGTGTGATAGTGTCAATATGCCGTTGGATCCGATTTATTTTAGAGTATAAAATCTGACTTGAAAGATTATTAGTTTCATTTATTATTCTGGTTTAATATAACTTGAAACTTTTTGATTTTATTTATTTTTATCTTTTCGCTCGCTGTTTGCCAGCTAACCCTAACGTGGACGCCATATTCAGAGGGGTGATTCCACAAAGTGTAACAGCTTACATTTAGTTTCAAAATTGTTGGTTTTTTATTAATTAAAAATCAACGGTAATTAATTTCGATTTTTGAAGTTCTTCAGACCCTCGGCTGTTTTTAAAGACGCCTGTATGTAAAATTTCACGATCGTTGCTCCTAAACTGTCCATTTCTATACAATTACAGAGAGACAAACATTCATTTTTATATATTAGATATATATATATATATATATATATATATATATATATATATATATATATATATACAAATGCCTCCGCATTGGAAAATATATATACACGATAATATATATACACGATTATATATATATATATATATATATATATATATATATATATATATATATATATATATATATATATATATATATATATATATATATATATATACAAATGCCTCCGCATTGGAAAATATATATACACGATAATATATATACACGATTATATATATACACATAAATATATATACACGATTTTTAAATAAAATAAAATAGTTATAAGATCGTTGAAAAGTTTTAAATAAAATTTGTATATAACTGTAGGTGGTATACTATTTCATAGAGTTATTGTCAGCGATATGTTCTTGTGTGTTTTCGCGTGTATGTTGGTCAGTGCAGGAATTGAAACAAAATTATTTAAGGACAGATTTCCGAAAATGGGCAAACTCTGACCATGGCAATATTTCCAAGTTGCATTATAACTGATGCGTATTTTTGTTATCTGAAACGATATATTTTGTCTTTTTATATTTAATAACTATTTAAATATTTATTAAAAATATTTATAGTTTAGTTATCTGTAAAATAATTGTCTTGGATATAAAATGCTTGTTTGTAGTCTAGGGAGATTTAAACCTTCATTTTATCTACACCGTGATCTGGTTTTATACGGTACGTATGAGTAAGTTTACTAAAGGCTTAAAAAAGATTTAGAAAAATACGCATACATTAAAATAAATAACTGGTTTCAAACATAAAAAGAAACAGCAAAAGTAAGTTATTTTTAAAGAAATCTTTAAAATTTTTAATTGACACTTAATTGAATTTTTATTGATTTAAACCTTTTTTTTTATAAAACTGAAGAAAATTGCGTAGAAATGTAAAATTCAATTTAATATTCACATATAATCTAAATATTTCTAGGAAACAAACTTGTAAAACAGGGCTCATAAAGGAGGCTTGTCATTAAGGGCCACAAAATAAAATATCCAGCACTCAATAACAAAGAAACAATTTCTCTTCTACTTGCATTATTTGGCTGCCTTAAAGACAAAGTAAATGAAGCACTTTTTCCCGAAAGACTATTTTTACAAATGTTCACACAGAAGTCATAAATTACCTGGCATAGGTAAGTTAAATCGGTTCTCGTCTAGACAAGATATTGTAAGACATTTGAAACTTAATGTATCTTCATTTTGGGAAGGAATATTTGACCATTTAGAGGTTATCTCTTACTTGGAATCCGTTTCACTGAGGCTATCTAGATCGGTTTCGGTGGAAATTAATAAATCTAGCTACATAATTTTTAACCATTCTACACAATTTTCACGAGAAATTGCTGATTTTTGTTGTGAATACTGGATAGTCAAAGCATTTCGTTTTTGTTGAAAATACGGAAGTGTAATATTTTTATTTACAGATATCAGTTTGGACCTATATATTTGGACTTATACGGAGATAAATGCTTCCTACATAAAAATAAGGTCCTTTGTATCGAAAATCCTTATATATTATTTTAAAGTTCGCTTTACAAGAGTTAAGAATCATTTTGCCAGAAAGTGCCAGAATTAATAAAAACGAGGACTTTGCCAAGTTATCTCTCTCAAAAATTCTCTGAAACCGTAAAATAACTAATCTAACTTTGGAATCAAATTTGTTCTTGCTGCTATCCGGACGGAAGTTTTGGTTATAACACCATCAAGCTCCAACATGATCTTTCTTAACAAAACTCCGAAGATTTAACGTAACTTCATTCAATATGGAAGATAACACTACTCAACAAATTTTAACATTTTTTCTGTATCTGGCTTGTAAATGGATGATTTTAACTAATTTTGGAGTGCTGAATTCGGTGAAATAATCAGATTCTCTCTATCGGGTCACATTTATTGCATACACAGCACTTACGTAAAAACAACAGTGAAATATTTGATAACAATTGACCGTTTGAAATATAAAAAAAATAATATCCATCAGTAAAAATGTTTTCTTTATTACTACTAGGGGCTTCGCCCCTAGGCTCGCTACGCCCGCTCCTCTGTTATGGCTAATAGCGAGATACATAGGGGTAATTCTCGGGCAATGTAACAGTTTCTATCCATTTACTGTTGTCACCCTTAATGCGAAGAGCGTTTCATCACTGTTGAGTTATCGGCTTTAAAATCCAATTAAAAATCGAAAATTTAAGATATAGACTTGAAATGAGGTTTATATGAATGAAAAAGCTTTCAGCTTCCAGATGATGTAAATATTTTCTTTGTAAGATAAAAACTCGAGGAGCATCGATATTACATCCACATAGGGGACGATATTTCTTGAAATACTGTGTTTCATTTTTTGGTGAAAATGTTAAACTGTTTTAAAATATTTTTAATCAAATGAGGTCTAGTTTATAAGAGAAATGTCTGTAGTTTTAGACTGTAAAAAGATCAAAATTCTACGATCATTTTCTGGCGAGTTATCGTAATCTGAAGATGAAAAAGTCAATATTTCTTGAAAAACCGTGTTTCATTTTCTAATGAAAATATTAGTCTGTTTTAAAATATTTTTAAACAAATGAGGTCTAATTTGAATGAAAAATATCTGCAGATTTAGACTGTAGAAAGATAAAAATTCTAGGAACATTTTCTGGTGAGTTGTCGTAATCTGAAAATGAAAAAGTCAATATTTTCCCACAAAATATAAAATTAAAAAAAACTTAAAGTCCGACGAAGATGAGACAGGTCTTACTTTGGTCCCCCCAATTTTTCTGCATCCATTGGTAACGCTCTCGACCCCATACATCCAGCGGTTTCGGAGGAGATAGCGTGACAAGCTTTTTACAGCGGCAGCGGGAGTTACTTTTTTTTTTAATAGAGAGAAACAAAAATCTGAACTAATACGAGCACGAATCTGTTGTATAATGTTAATATTAACAATGTTATTTTTCAAAATAGGATGATGTCTTTCTTGTGATGATAGTGTTTTCCTTTTCTAACATGTCTGATGATTCTTTCTAAACAGACACCAACAATAGTCGCCCATCATTGCAGGGTCCCAGCGACCCTGATAACGGTTTTCCGTAGTAAGGATGTCTTGGTGAAAACGTTCACTCTGTTCATCACTCACAGCACCCAAGTTTTCTGGAAAAAGTTGTAGGTGGGAGTGCAAAATATGAATTTTTAGTGAACTTTTAGCTGTAAAAACCCATAATCTTGTATTTGTGCAGTAGACCAGTCACTGTAGAAGCATATTCATCGTCTTTTTTGTTACCCAAAAAACCGTGAACAATGGCTCTGAAAGACATCCAATCACCTAACTCTACATTCGTGAGCTTAACATTGAACGTTGGATTTTTCAACAATTTTCTGATTTGTGGCCCAATAAATATACCCTTATTCACCTTTGCTTCACTCAATTTGGGAAACAGTTCCCGCAAATGCTTAAAGCCGTGGCCATTTTTATCAAGAGCTCTGACAAAGTTTTTCACTAATCCCAATTTTATATGAAGGGGAGGCAAAATGATTTTACTCCGCTCAACCAGTGATGTATTTTTGACATTTCTCTCTCCAGGAACGTATGATTCTCTCATAGACCATTGTTTGACTTTGTAGTGGTTCTTTGTATCTCGGCTATCCCATAGGCAGAAAAAACTGAAGAAGTTTTTTGTGCTTATGTCTGTTGAAGTAAACCCGACCTGTAAACCTAACAGCACTGCTACTACTTGTAAATCGCTGAAAATATGCCACCCTTGATCTTTATATTTTACTGCCGCCAGCAGCAGAGCCCTATTTTCGTAAATTTCCTTCACGGTCACTCCTGAGCCAAATGGTATTTTGTTGCCATTTTGCAAAAGCACTGACTACTATCAGGCTAGCTTTCGCAACTTGGTGCGCGGTGGTGGTGGGACCAACACACTATCCTCTGGTGAATGTTTTGATGGTTACTTCTACAGTAGAATGCATCCAAATAAAGTTTTTAACCTACATAGTCATTCATTTAACCTTTATTTGCCCACAAAATGTAAATTATAATTTACATTTCACCACGTATTTTACCATGTATGTAAAAAGTACATTCTAAAATTTTGTAAAACCTTTACTTGAAAAGAAAATTTCTTATAGCAAATTTGGAATCTACATGCAAAAATCCATAATTTTTTTATTACAAATCAGATACAAAATGGATGTTGACTGGCGTAATTATTAGTAATGGCTAGGGATTAGTAATGGCTGGCGTAATGGCTAGGGAGCTGGCATTCGGTTCGGGTCCTGTGGGTTCGAGTCCCACAGCTGGCATGGATGTTTGTAGCTGTTCGGAATCGACTTTAAACTGTAGGTCCCGGTCTAATTAGCCCTCGTGTAGCAAAAAGTTTTCCGTAGCCCTCCTAACCAAAACCATTCCTACATGTACAATTTTTAACATTCTTGTCACAAATCATATCGGGTTTTTCTTATTTTTTAAAGTTAAAATAAAGTATAGTCCACATACTAAGAATGCTAAAACTAAAACACACGAACGTTTAATTACAGGACATAACAGAACACTCTACATGTTGATGCAAAAGTAACGAACTAACACAAAGCATGAACTCTGGACTCGTGGTTACATGACCTCCATAGGTGCTGAAAATAGAGTCTATTTGTGTGTGGGAGGGGAAAAGAAAACAGTCCGTTACAAATTTAATTTATCAGAAATATTAAAAATTATTTTTCTTATAATCCTTATTATCCCATTGAGTAGGTTCTTAAATAGAAATTACTCATTCTATACATTGAGTTGTATCTGTTCGGAAGCATATTATAATTGTCTGATAAAGGGTTCCTTTGATACCCAGATCCTTTCTATAATACATTAAAAGAATGAGAGGTATTTATTAGTCAACCCAGTGGATTTTATTATTAAAAGCAAGGAAATTTTAGCTTCCCTCTTAATTCTAATTATTTATGTGAACAATGCTTTACTTTATACACCAGAACAAATATTCTTTTCCGTCTGCAAATCCTGTAATAAAACATAATACTTCGGTAAAGGTCGTCCGTTGTAGAAAATGCGTGGGTTTTCTTTGTGTACCGTTATTCCCTTTCACTATATGAAGTTAATGAATAACTAAAATAATGATAGTGACTGGAGATGCATTTTACATTTTAGGCGAATGTGTGGGTAATTAGGAAGTGTACTTCAAGAAATTTGAAAGAAGCGTACTTCCCAAAGATAATGTTTAAATTAGTAATATGAAATGCATAAGTAATAAAGGATTTTATCACATCATAATACAGTGTTTTTCGGGAAATACCTCCCATATTTGAAGGCCTTATTTGAATAGTGGTCCAACTCCACTTTAAAAAAAAATGGAGTTAGCCTCACTTTCATGTTCATACAAGTCATTTATATCTTATTTTTAAACTGGTACACCTCCAGCTTATTTCTGCTGCCAAGAGGGACATTACATATCAGACTTTAGCAGTTATTTCTCAGCACTCATTAGACTTTAAGTCTCTGTATCTCAGAATGAACAAGAATGGAGTTGGACCACTATTCAAATAAGGCCTTCATTTATAACTTTCTTTCGCGTGTTTTGGAGGGTGGCAGAAGCCCATAGCTACCTTCAGATTGTCTCATTGTAATATGAAATGAGCAACCTCTTGCAAAAAATCAGATACTTTCAATAGTGAAAGATACTTTCACTATTGAAAGATACTTTCAATAGTGAAAGTATCTTTTTCCAAGCATTTATTTCGTTTTTCAGAAAAAAAGGTCACAGAAAATGATGTTAGAAGAATATACTGTTCGTTTAAACATCTCAGATGGCGGTATCCCGCTCACCGTCTTTTCCTTGGACTCCATCATCAGTGATACGGGACTCGCGACAGCGGGGAAATGCGCAAATGCAGTATTTTCGAACATAATGAAAAATCCTGTAAAAAATATGCAGCGTATCTTTACAACGAGCAGCGTAATGGTAAAAACGACAGCACACAACGTTTGACTCATCACCGCTAGCCTCCAGATAAAATGTAAATCCGCAAAGCACATACATCCTGGAAATCTATGTGCTTTGCGAACTCTACAATCTGTTGACAGTTCAACGTAGACATTAAAAACCGTCAAACCGTAGACATTTCATCTTCTACTCAGATTCTCAATATAAAGAATAAAGAAGCCTCAACCCTTTCGGGCAGTAAAGTGGAAGCCGTTTTTCTTAAAAAGGAAGCCTTTTTACTTAAAAAAGGAAGCATTTTTAAGTGATTCTTTCTTCGCACATCACTTATAAAAATTACAGTGCTTGTAAAAATAAGGTATCAGGATTTAAGTCACAGATGTGCTTTGTTGTTGATTCTCTTTGGAAGCCTAAATGTCATTAATAGAAATAACATCCAAATTAATTTTCTTCAATTCCTCCCTGAGAAATGCCTGGAGAAATCTGAGGCTTTAGGAAAATGAATAAAGGAACCATGGAACTATTCACTCTTAAGAAATATTGGAAGACATGCCCAAGAGAACTAGCTACATCTGACTTAAATGACATGATTGAGAGTTGGGGGGGGGGCGATTCTCTACTTTTTGATGGAAATGGAAGGAAAAGATGGAACTTTAATGTAATAGTTTATTGGGATTCGAAAAAAAACCTCCTACAAAATCCCAGTTTTATTTTCTCAGCATAATACACGTTATGGATCTTTCACTATCCAATAACACAAACCACATATGTCTACAATGGTACCATTGCTAGATATGACTAAATTGCTTTATTAGTTTAGTGCTTTGCTGTCTTTGCCTAACTTAATGTATATCAGAACTTTTCGTCTACTTAGCATGGAACAAAATTTTTTACGTTTAGTTCTCCTTCAATAGATATATCTAAAATTCCTTATAAAATGAAACATTCCTTTCTTCTACTTTCGCCTGCCCTTTAAATTTGTTTATTACGGAATCAATTTTTCAAGATTTCCATTTTTGATAATATATATCTAAAACTCCTTGCAAGGTATTGATATGAAATTTTATGCCGAATTCTTTCCTTTTAATGAAATTAAAAGGAAATTGAATATTAGAGTGCGAAGAAAGCAACTCTAATATTCAAATATCAGAATGTTTGAATATTTGAGTCAAAATTCTGGAAATATTTTCGACAGAGAGAATAACTGCTTTAAAAAAATATTTTTCTCCTAAAAGGGATTAATGATTTTGCAAATAAAATTTTTATGAATCATGGAGACAACTGTGTAGAAACCATCCCTGAATAAAGAAATCATGCCCATCAATAATATACAAAACTAAACACGCTTTAATTTTTGTCTTACGTATGACAATATATTTGATATGAAATTTTAAATATAATTTCAAACTATTTAAGCATTTTTTTATTTGCACAATGATTTCTACATTATAACTCCTCTCCAGAGAAAAATCATTACGGAATGTTAGTGAAGAAAAAGTAATTGTTTTGTGTTCCAAACTACCTTAAATTGGAAATAAGATTTTGAGGCCCAATAACATTTGTCAGTTTGTATTTCAAAAGTTTCAGATTAGGATAATTTTTACACTATGAATGACACCATTTTTATTCTTAAAATGAAGAAATCCAAGATATAGCAAAATACTTTATACTTGAAATTTCAACTTGTGTGGGAGAAACTTATATTGGAAAATGTTTTTTTTTCATATTTTGAGAAAATATATATAACATGTGGAAATATTTTGAAAAAAATGATCTAGAGAGAAAATGATTGCATCCATGGGTAGAAGACATATCATATAACCGTATTCTAAGAGTCAAGAAGCCGTTATCAAGTTTTTAGAGAAGAAAAAAGTTATGGTATGTCTTTTTTCAAGCAGTTGATATTTTATATAAGATTACAGAGAGATCTTAACATTTGATGGAAATATTTTGAAAATTTCATTGCTATTGAAGCAAATTAACACTAGAAATATAGATACGAACTAAATTGTGAGAACATTATGTTGAAACGTGGGTGGCAACCAACTTCGGGAACCCCAGGATAATCGAATCTAGTTTGCCAAACACTGCGGGCAGTCGAATTAATCAATATGAAGTTGGAGGAGAAGGTCAATTTTTAAAGACAGTTTCTCCAGTTAACTCTCCCTTTTTAGTTAACAATACAGGATGTTTTAATAAATTTCCAATGGCAGGCAATACACAGTCAAGTTAACCCAAATAAATAGAACAAACATGGAAAATGTCCAAAAAGAAGGTAGCAAAAATCTATTGGCCCATTCTGTCTCTTGCCTCCCAATATCACTCCCACGGCTAGTATGAACACAGCGCTGGGCATCGGAGAAGGTGAAGCTGGTCCATCTCTCCCCGAAGGTCGCACAGCATGCAAAACGGACTATCCAGAATGAACAAAACGGTGGAGATGTTTTGCGAGGCAGTCGTGTCCTGTAGCCAACCGGAATTCAGCCACAGCTCTTTTCCTTGGCCAGTCAGGATGTTCGTGAATTTTTTTTCAGATTTTCTGGGAATTCCTCGCCGAAAGTTCACTAATGTGTCTGTTTGGAAACGTTCTCTTAATGATTGACTTAATTGTGGTGTATGGGATATCTGCAATTGATGTTTGGATAATCCAAGTCCCTATTTCTGCCAAGAAGTCGGCTTTCTCGTTACCTTCGTTACGAGGAACACAGGATGTTGGACTTACATATTTTCTCCATTTCATTCAAATATACTCGCCGAAAGTTCACTATTGTGTCTGTTTGGAAACGTTCTCTTAATGTTTGACTTAATTGTGGTGTATGGGATATCGGCAATTGATGTTTGGATATTCCAAGTCCCTATTTCTGCCAAGAAGTCGGCTTTCTCGTTACCTTCGTTACGAGGAACACAGGATGTTGGACTTACATATTTTCTCCATTTCATTTAAATATACTTAACACAATTTTTATCTACGATGAAAATTTTATTTCGCCATGGAGTTAGTTTAGTTTAGTTTATCCAATACCCGCTCTTTGTAACAAGGCCATTCGGCATCGCGTTGACCAGAACTATACTGGCTGTTGATAATGGAAAAAAAGTCGACTCAGGCTGTTCTCCAGCCGTTCCCCAACATAGAGCGGGAATTGGTCGGTGGTTGCAAATCCGATTACGTGTTAATGGGGCTGGAGGTATTCGTGTCCCGTGACACAGAGTTTATCCGGCAACACTCGTAGGACAGGACAGGGCATTTTTGGATTAGTTTCATCAGACGGCATTTCCATTGCTTTCTGCGCAGTTGCTTGTGAGTTTTGCAGGTTTTATTTCTACCAATTTTAAGTTCCATCATGGCGTATGCCGAGTTCAGAGACATAGGGACCTGAGGTTGAGTAAGGCTGCATCCTGTCTTATAGCTGTTGATATTTGATTTATGCTTTCAAAAGTCCATTTCTGTTCATTTGAACAGTCAGTTGTCTCTATGATTAACATTTATTTGAACTGAGTTTCGAACCCATGTCTCTAAATCTCTAATTCTTCCATTTGATCTACCGCAGTGATATGAGGTGTTATCTTTGTTTGGAAACCTTTTTTCGCTGACGCACTAAGTGTGACATTTTTTGATTTCAACACTATTTGTAGATAGCAAATGACTTGCTAGTATTTAAAGTTTTTAATGCCACAGGAAATTTTTCTTAAAATCATATAATTTATTGTAATTTTTTTAATAATTGTCGCAGCAAACGCTGTTTAGTAATTTGGAAAAAAAAATGATTTTAATAGAAATATTCTATACCAATATTAACAATTTAGTGATATGGTCAAAATCTATTTTAGAGCATGATATATGAGTACTAAGAGAATCTATGATATACCTCTACGGTACAAACATTAAACTTGAATTTTAATAATTCATTAATATTTCATGAAATAAAAATACGTTTTTTCATGAAGTTTTTATTAACCTGACATTAGATATTATTGCAAAATCTATTCTAAAATAAAATTTTTAAAAGTTGGAAGAACACTTAAGAAAATTGAACAATAAGCATAAAACTTTTCACGCATTAAAAATTTCTTGATCTGAAATACAAATTATTCTGTGTGTTTGTAACTGAAAACGTATAAGCAATCAAAGTAATGATCATTCGCAAGAAACATTGAACATTTACTCTTATTTTTACTTAAACAGGGAAAATATGATTAGGCTAAAATATTTATAATGTAGATAATGTATAGTTTTTGATGGGCACATAATAGCTAATAATGCTGATTGCTAATGTAATATTCTTAAAGTTAAACTCTCAATGTAGTGTGCGTGTTTTATCAGAAATACCTGATTGTTATCTTAAATTTCAGTCAGGCGCAATAATGAAGAATACACATCCATCACTTCATGTCTGGGGTGTAAATCAGAAAATTTTCCACCGTGGAAAATGAATGGCTATCGAGGTTCGTTACAGCTAATAATACTCATCACTATTAATATTTGTCTACATTTAAACTGTCCTTCCTAATGCAAGTAATTCAAGTAAAAGTCGATGTTGATTAAGTAGATTTCACTGAGCGCATGCAAGCTGAATTGATATCCATCTCTATATGTCCGGATTAAAAGTTAGAGAATTATCAACTGAGTAAAAAAAACAGCTAATGATGCTTGTTATAGCTAATAAAGTTCATTAGATATTATAACTCGCATGCTGTTACACTGTCGGCATACTACGCTTGGTTCAACAGAAACTCGTTGTGGCTTATTTAGATTTCACTTGAGCTCAAGCATGTAGAAATTATACCAGTTACGTTATCTCTGGAGTGATAATTAAAATATTATCCGCCATAGAAAACATTTATTTCATGGGTACATGAGAGTCAAAAATACTTATTGGTCTATCGACGCTCGTTATAGCTAATATACTTTTATTAATTGTCTACATTTAAACTATCTCCCTAATGCAAGTAGTTCCAGTAAAAGTTGATGTTGATGAAGTAGATTTCACTGAGCGCATGCAAGCTGAATTGATATCCATCTCGTTATGTCCGGATTGTAAAGTTAGAGAATTATTATCCACTGAGTAAAAAAACAGACAATGATGCTGGTTATAGCTAATAAAGTTCATTAGATATTATAAGTCGCATGCAGTTACACTATCTCATGGGTACATCAGAGCCAAAAATGCTTATTGGTTTATCGAGGCTCGTTATAGCTCATAATACTCATCACTTTTATTAATTGTCTACATTTAAACTGTGTCCCTAACGCAAGTAGTTCACTTAAAAGTCGATGTTGATGAAGTAGATTTCACTGAGCGCATGCAAGCTGAATTGATATCCATCTCTTTATGTCCGGATTGTAAAGTTAGAGAATTATCCACTGAGTAAAAGAAACAGCTAATGATGCTGGTTATAGCTAATAAAGTTCATTAGATATTATAACTCGCATGCTGTTACACTGTCGGCATACTACGCGTGGTTCAACAGAAACTCGCTGTGGCTTATTTACATTTCACTTGGGCGCAAACATGTAGAAATGATACCAATACCAAATATATTTTCTCTCGAGTGTTAATTAGAATATTATCCACCAAAGAAAATATTTATCTCATGGTGTACATGAGAGCCAGTAATGCTTATTGGTCTTAAAAACTGTGTAAAGATATTCCTCAACTTACCACCGAGATAGGGACCGACATATTGGTCATAAGTTGATCTGGTCGTAATTCGACATTCAAACAATTTTTTTTCTATATGTATACACATATATTTTTTACTTTCATACATACATACGTAATTTAAAAGACATTGTACTTTATTTAGAAGGCATAAATTATTCTTCGCCATCACTACTTATTACGTTAGTACAATCCAATGGTTCAGAATTTGCGGCAGAAGATACACTGCAAGTTTCTTAAACAAAGTTATCCAAGGTCGTTTTTAATAGTCATGTAATACATATAGGTATGTACTGTGCATTCAAGGACACAATATGTTTGAGAAAAAGTTAAAAATAAGTAAAAAAAAATTAAACAATTCGGTTGTAAGTGCGGGCGGTCGTAGGTTGAGGAATACCTGTACAGTTAATCCGGTTGCATGCAGTTTAAATGGAACTTGTTGTTCATTATGTAGATTCCAGGCGAGCGCAGCTATTCAGAATAAATATCAATTTATTAGATATGAATTATAGAATGAACCTGGGACTTTTGTTATTTTTGATTAAATAATCTAGAATTGATCTTAATGACTGAAGTATTAATTAGGAAATTAAATATAACTGAACATATTGAAGGATTCTTAGAAAACAACAGAGATATCTATTGAGTGTAAACATGAAATATAAAAATAAGTTTCAATATAAAACTTAATGTAGATCATGTAGTTCCGACTAGCTTTATCTATAGAATCTTACATTTGTTTTCTTGATAGAAATGAAGGGTAATCAATTACTAGGTTTTACAAACTAGATAGTTTATACTGGAAACTACTTTCAAATTCCGAAAAATATTTATCTAAAAACCTCATATTTTACTCGGAAAATATATGAAATTCATTAATCACTCGTCTAAGCTTGCTGCTGTGTTTACTTAGTAACTAAAAAAGAATAAAAGAAACACATTTATTATTTTTTTATTTTTATGCACCTGAACGTGATTGCTCCCTTACTCAGCTGAAATATTCTTTACGCGTTATATCTCATATATGATAAAAACATACGTCGACATAACGGTGGCAGTCGATAGAAAATTTCTTTTGATCTGCGATAATATGTAATATTACGCCTTTCCAACAGAATTCTCATATCGTAATGGAAACAAGAAAGTGGTACATTTGAAGGAGGTTTTTTTTATTTACAAAATAATATATTTCTTGTTAGATAGAAAAGTTTCTATAAGATATAGTGGAGGCAATATATCTCTCAGGGATGATTCAGATTTCCAATTAAGGCTTCATAGCTTTGATGGAAATATTTTACGATTGCTACCATGTGCCATATTATGTTTTTATTCTCTTCTGTAAAAGTAATATCAGCAGTACAAATAAAAGGTTAAAAATAATATTTTCCAGCTTGGTTTCAAGAAGATAAAAAATGTAAAAGGTAAACGAAACAATCTGATATGAATTACGTGTGATAATTTTAGTAATTTTGAGTGTTATCAGATATATATTTTTTCTTATTAGAGTACAGCTGAAAAGTGTACCAAAAAAAATTCGAGATTTTCAGCACAAGAACAGAATTACAAAGTAATACGAATATACAGGTATAGGACAAAGTAATACGAACACCCGATTCGAAGTGTGTGTTTCTTCGATCGTCCAATAAAACACTCCACGTGTTGCGACAATCTGTCATCTAGTGGCGGCGAAAGTGAAGGTTAGGGTGGGTCGATTTTTATTTTTTTTAAAAATCTAAATCGCCTGTGGTGGGAAAAGCTGTGTATTGCTATCAAATGTTTGTAATTTTTTTTTAAAAATTAAAATATATTTAGGCCCTCCGCCCGTCCCTTGAAGTTTTTCCAAAAACGTAAAAAAAACCTTTTTTATTTATTTTTTAATTTTTTTAGTAACAACACTTTTAACCGCCTGTAGAGGAAATTGTTGCATAGCAAGACCCTCTGTTTGTGAAAAAAACATTTTTGAAATTAAAATATATTTAGGCCCTCCGCCCGGCCTTTAAAGTTTCTCCAAAAACTTTAAAAAAACCATTTTTTAATTGTTTTTTTAATTTTTACGTACCAAAAATTTTAACCACCTGTAGTAGAAATTGTTAAATAGCAAGTCCCTTTGTTTGTGAAAAAAATTATTTTGATATTGTATCATATTTATAGCCCCGCTAGGCCAGCGAATTTGTTTTGAATTTCCCCGATAGATAGTGGGATTGTACTGCGCGGTTTCATAAAAAGTTTCATGAAAAAAGTTTCATTAAAAAGTTTCATAAAAAAATCATGAATATAAAGAAGTCTACTGGGAAAACAAGTGAAGCTGCGATAATTAAATTAAGAAGATTTCAAAATGATGCAAAATCTACACTGTTTGATATCTCAACATGTAAGTGTCATGAATTTTCATTGTGCACAGAAGTCAAGAAAAGTACCGGTTTTGGAACAAGAATTTTTGAAGGACCAGAGATCTTGGACAAAAATGAATATGTGGGATTTGAATGCTAAAATCACTAGGGTGCTAAAACTTAGAGGGACAAGGAAAGCAATGGATACTGAACGTGTGAATAAGCAAATATCGGAAACTGAGATAAATAGACAACCTCAACGATGTGAAAGTATTATGGATGGTATCTTTACTTCTGAAAGTGAAGATTATTTTATTTGATGAGGATTTTAAGCGAGTTGCTACATTTTCAAAAGAAGTGAGCAGCTCCAAAAGTGTATGCAAAAGTTTGGTTTCTCACTAAAAGTGAGCCTTCATGCACAGCTGGTACACAGAATCTTTGGGAAGTTATACACTACTCAAGATATCTGAGCAATGAGCTGAAATTAGTAGTGGATACTGAAATGCAAATGAATGATTTTATGGTCACCCAAAGAACCTGCTGATTGCCATGATCAACGACAAACGATCCTATGTGAGGAAATTAGGCTTCAGAAGAATCATGAAGGCCTGAACACTTCCCAATGAAACAACTCGTGATTTTGTCATTCTGCCTGTCAAATTTCACGCAAACGACTGTGCAGAACTGATCAATTGGAAGAAATGTTCACTTACAGAACCTCCACTGACTAAACATATACCCAGTGCAGGAATTGAGAAAATGGCTGAAATAGGTGTCTTTGTTGAAAATAAGCTGTGGACTCTCCCATGCCGTACACAAGATGTCGAAAGGGCAGTCAAGATAGTGTCAGAGGCATCCTCATCTGTCTGTGGAGCAAAAAGTCGCAATGACTTTATACATACAACATTGGCGTCTCGAAAGCTGATGCCAAACTTCAAAAATAAGGCAAAATATAAGTGTAAGATTTGAGGGAGGAATTCGAATGCAGCCACGTCTTCGAGGTGAATTCTGGGTTATTCTGCCATAATTTTGGCAAAATAAGCAAAGAGACATTTTAACCCTTTGACACAGATGGGACATTGCGTTTAATAATGGCTTTAATTTTTAAAATATGTTTATAAAAAATTCTGCTTCAAAGAGTTAAAATATTAAAATTTCGCCGGCCTAGCGGGGGCTTTAAATATGATATGATATGAAAATAACTTTTTTCACAAACAAAGGGTCTTGCTATGCAACGATTTCCACTAAAGGCGGTTAAAATTTTTGACACGTAAAAAAAATAAATAATAAATAAAAAATGCATTTTTTACACTTTTGGAGAAACTTCAATGAGCCGGGTGGGGGGCCTAAATATATTTTAATTTTAAAAAAATTTCACAAACAAAGGGTCTTTCTATGCAATAATTTCCACCACAGGCGGTTAAAATGTTTGATACGTAAAAAAATTAAAAATAAATAAAAGATGCATTTTTTTGCATTTTTGGAGAAACTTCAAGGGCCGGGCGGGGAGCCTAAATATATTTTAATTTCAAAAAGATTTTTTAAGAAACATTTGATAGCAATACACAGCTTTTCCCACCACAGACGATTTCGATTTTTAAAAAAAGTACAAAACAACCCACCCTAGTGAAGGTATCAGTAGAGCATTTGAAAGTGTGACACGTGTATGAGAAAATACTGTTCCCAGAAAAGCTCCATTATTTCCGACCTGCCCGACGTGTGACGAGGCCTGATAATTGGAGCTTGCCTCGCTGGCACGTCCGTTTCGAGAACAGCCAACTGTGTAAGTGTTTCAAGGACCATTGTGTCAAGGGTTATGACAGTCTACACAAACCTGGGAAAGGTGTCCTCTAGGAAACAGAACAGTGGGCGAGAGTCGAAGCTGACCGACCGGGATAGACGAGTGAAGACGTTAGTCGCCCGAAAACGAAGAATACACTGCCGCAGATAACCTCCGAGATGAATACCCATCTCCAGAACCCCGTATCCACCAAAACTATTCAACGGGAGCTGCATGTTGCGACCATTTATGGCAGAGTGGCTATTCCAAAGCCATTAGTGTCACCTTGGAATGCTATTAAGCGATGACAGTGGTACCTAGACCACCAAAATAGGACATGACAGCAATGGTAACAGGTCATCTGGTCTGACATATCATCATTTACATTATTTCAGACCACTGGACATGTGTTCGCCTGGCGAACACCGGCAGAAGGATTTCATGCTGACTTTCTGGTTCCTACCTTGAAGCATGGAGGGAACACTGTGATGGTATGGACCGTGATATCGTGGCGTGGCTACGGGTCACTCTTAGGGCCTGTTCACATGGGAGTCCGTTGTGTTGCGTTAAGGAAAAGATGACGTTGAGACGAAAATAAACCAATCATAGGCGTTAAAAATTTCATTGCTAATCGTTTGGAGTCCTATGATTGGTTTATTTTCGTCTCAATGTCATCTTTTTCTTAACGCAACGCAACGCACGGACTCCTATGTGAACAGGCTCTTAGTCCTGTGGGGGAAGATCGAAAGCAAGCATTATCGCAGTTTTCTCGCAGGTCATTTTCGTCATATGCTTCAGACTCTGTTTCCTGGAAAACGTCCTGTGTTCCAAGATGACAATGCCTCTGTTCACAGGGTTTGCTGCGTTCAAACATGGTTACATGAACATGATGATGAGGTGGAACATGTCATGTGGTGTCGTAATTCCCCTGATCTCAACATCATTGAACATTTGTCAGTTTTTTAGAGAGCAAATTCCGTTCTCGGTTTCCTTTTCCACGCAAACTACCTGAGGTCGAGACTTCTCTCACGAGGAATGTTGTCGAATTCCTTTGAACTTTGTGCAAGTCCTTTATTTGTCAATCCCACGTCGAATGCAAGCTGTAATTGAATCGGTAGTTTGAAGAAGGGAACAAGTGCCAAAAAATTGAAATTCGTTTTTTTGCGCTATACTGTTAATTCATACTGTTAATTCCTACTGTTAATTACATATCAACGATCCTTGTAAGCTGTAAAAGGCACTGGAATAGCGGATGAATGTAAAGAATGTTATATAAAAGTTTAGTGAAGAAAAAATAATAAAGAAGATTTTTTAAAATTTTTTTTAAAATTTTCCTCACAATAAAACTTTTGGATTCGTTCCCTTCTTCAAACTGTCAATTCAATTAAGACCAAGAGTGGTACAACCCAGTACTAATAAAAAAATTGCATTATTTCCCAGGTGTTTCTATTATTTTGTCCTATATCCGTATATAGGGAAAAAATCTATGATAAGCATTTCCACATTGGACAAATAATGTATTAATTGATAAAATAAAACATATGAAAATAATTTAAATCCAAAATTTATATTAGCTAACATTATCTCACAGTATAGATATCTAATGGTATAAATTAAGGTTATTTGGTAGTATAGAGAGCAATATGTTGTCCACGTCGTGTTAATCACCCTCAACGTAACCATATAAAGTAGAAAATCCAAAGAGCAGAGTAATATTTCAGTTAAATTAATAAAACAGAGCTTAAATACTCAAAAAGGACGTTTAAATGTCAGTTTGCAACAGAATAAAGCGTCTAGTCATTCTTAAGGCCGCAGAGCTCAGGGCTTTATATGTTATCCTTAAAAGGAGATAAGAAATGGCTGAAAGAACTTTTAGGAAAACTCCCTAGGAAGCTGTATTCCTTAATGGAACTCTAATAGAATTTCTTGAGAAGCTGTATTTTATGTACATTGAATTTACTAGTTATTTGTGTAGAACAGTCTTTTAGCCCTTTTATTTTTATTTTTTTAATACTCTTGAGTAGTATTGAGGGAACTCAAGTTTTCAATCATTCATTCTGTGGTTGGTTTTTCTAGTCTATCGTTATATACTTTGCGGGGTAGATAGACTTCAGTATTTGCCTGAACAAAAGAACTCATTGGGAAAATCTTAATTCAAGTTCTATTTTACACAAGCTACATTTGAAACCAAAAAAAGCTTAAATTTTTATGTTTTATAAATCCTATCACATTTGTGCTGCAAAAATAATTTTTTTACTGAACAATGTCAGCATTTTTTTTATATCCAATAATTCAATCGTAAAAGAATTCATAAAGAATTCGCCTCTTTCTATTAATATTTATTGCAAAGACGGACGTGATTAGATAGCTTCATTATTTATAAAAAAGGGTATGTTTGCTTTTTCTTAACCCGTAGAAGGATAAAATTTATTTTGGGGCATGAGTGGGTTTCAAAAGATATACGATTTGATTCTATTCCGGGAAGATTTTTAACCTTTAATAATGTCTGAAACGACTATGGTATCCGGAATTGAGTAAAGGAAATAGGTTTTATCCCGGAAGATCAAACGTTTGATACGAAATAAGGAGTTAGATAATTTTATCAAATATATCAAGATCTAACTGTTTTATATGAAACAGTAGGTTGAATTTTGTTATTATAAGGAGTACATAGAATAAAATAATTTTCTTTTACACCATATTCCTATTACAATTAACGATCATACATCTATAAAGGCACTTAGAAAGTATTCCTAAGAATGAATGACAAAAATTTGAGGTAAGAAGGTAAAATAAGAAATTATGAAACAAAGTAGACTTACTGCTCGGCTTGAAATAAAATAATTATAAGATAAAAGGAACTTTTTATATACCATGTTTTTAAATTTTCTGTTGAATCATATAAACTTGACAATTCTATGTATTAATAAATACTTTTGAAAATTTTTTTTGATGAATTATCACATCGACTTGAAAGAAAATGAAGTTAATTGGAAGTTAACTAGCGTTGAACTTTTCATTCCAGTCCCGGCCGATCGATGGCTGCACCAGTCTACAAAACAAAATTAAATGAAAATGTATTCAAATCTGTTTAAATATGGCTAAAAGTATTAAAAATATGCATTGTCATCGTGTTCTGAGCTATTCTAAAAGTTTCAAATGTCTAGCTGGTCGGGAAGTTAGTTAAAAATCGATTGCAAGATTTGTAACAAACAACTAATAGTACCCGACATTGAGAATGTCGGTTACAATTACAATTCCTCGTAATTGAATTTAGATTCTTTAATGTCACAATTAATCTAGTTAGATTTTAATTGACAGAGATTTATTTTTAGAATTACTGAATAAAAAGTAAGAGATAATTATGTTATACCCAGATACGTGGTCAGGATTGTTAATTTGTTATTTTGTCATGCCATCTTTAGTTGTATTACCGACTCTAGTTGTATTAAATGTTCTGTTTATTTCTTCGAATTTCTAGTCATATTTGTCATCAATATTCTTTTGAAGCTCGCAGAGAAATACGTCATGTGAAAATTTAAGGTTCTTTATGGCATTATGACTCACTTCTAGATGTTAAGTGCCGAATTCTCTACATGTTATATGAATTTAACATGAAATATTTTCTTTTTTGCAATACATCTGTGTTACTGTTGCCACGGGATACCGACGCACTTGGTTTCACTGCAAAAGTATTGTATAAACATATGTTTGAGTAACAGATACTTTATGAATAGATATTTTAAATAATTCTTAACAAAAATCTACAGACATGGAATTTGAATGATAATACTTTAGTCATTGTTTAACGACTATACAAATAAATGTTAAACCAAGGAAATTTAACTTCAGAAGCATAAATTTCAAATGTAAAAATTTCATTTCCATTCTGAAACTCATATAATTCATCTTGAAATCAAATATATTCTGCGAAGGTAGATATAAGATATCAAATAATGGCATTGCCTATATATTATCAGTACTGACATAATGGCATCTTTGTATAAAACATTTGTTTAGAGTACTTGTTGGTATGTTGGTTGATTGAGAGCAGTGTGGTCCCCCTCTTGCTACTCAGTGATTAGTTAAACCAGGGCCTTCAGTTTAAAGCCAATTCCAAAAGACCACAAACACCCGTTTCATTTAGTTTATCTAACTCGGAGAACTGACTAGCAGATTTATCGCCTTTATTACACTTGCTATGTTGTAGATAAATACAAAGTAAAAATCCCACAACTAACTATTCATAAGCATTCAACATGCGCTCCCGTAAAACTAAACTTTCATTTTCGAAAATTCAGTCATGTCCGAGGCTGTTAAACTCCTCACCAAAATAAAACAAGAACAAAGTTCTCTCGTGATTTTTCCCAGCCTAAAAATTCTTGGATATTAAGAGTATGCATTCCTTGCGATTCTTCGAGACATTAATTTTATAAAGTCAGCTTTCTCACTGAAATAATTTGAATTAATAAGTTTTAAGTTTCAGGAATTACCATAAAGGTAGAGTTCGCTAGGATTTACCCATAACATTTAATTTGTTTCAAAATCCGTCCTCTACTTTCACAGTCAATCGGTTTCTTGACTTAAGTAAAAAACAAACAAACATAATATCTTAAGTATTTTCTTAATCTTAAAAAAATAATTACTCTGATAAAGCGTATTTCAAATAGAAGTTTTCAAAGATTAATTTGTTTTAATAAAAATCAAATATTCCAGAAAAGTATTTTTAAGCTATACAGACGATGGCAACAGTCCCCAACATTAGGGAAATAAATATTCCCCAATAAATCGTCGAAGAAAAGAATCATTCATCTCTTCCTTTTATAATAAACATGAACGTGACTCGATCGTCAATAGAGATATTTTTTCTCTCCTACGCCTATTAATTTCTGTAGAATGGCATTCTCCTAAGAAACGTCAGGATTCTGTGAACAGCGTTAATCTTCAATATTACATGTCGCTGGTTTATTGATATCGAAAAAGCTTGGCGGGGTATATTTCTGTACAGAAGCGAAAGACTTGGATGCATTCCTCAATACTAACGAGACAATTTTGATATACAGAAGAGGGAAAAAGTCAAACGCATATAACTTCGGATTAGTTCATAAGAATTCACCGAATGTAAGTTTGAAGTATGTTTCTCCTTTCTAAAATTAGACTACAAAAGCATTTTGAAATTATCAGTAGAAAACAAATACTATGGAGAAAATATTAAAACGACTATGAGAAACCCACTTCGGAATTTTAAACAGTACACTAAGGTTTGGTTTGATTTTGGAGTGCTACGGTTTACTTTTTTTTGATACACGAGAGCTAATTTGACCGGGACATGCAGTTTAAACCTGAATCCGAACTACTACAAACATCCATGGTAGCAGTGGGACTCGAACCCACAGGATTTGAACTGAATGCCAGCGTCCTAGCCATTAGGCCACCACCTGGCAACAGGAACTATGGTTTTATTGGTTTAAGGGGGTCCAGGACACATTTAAATTTTTTTTAAATTTATTTATTGAGTTAAAATTTTGAATTTTTTTGTGATGATTAACCACATAATTTGCAAATCACTTCATAAAACTTCTCAAAATGTTTTTAAAAATTTAAAAGTTTAAAAATTTAAAAATTAAAAAAAAAGTGGGGTAATTTAAAATTGTTATAACTCGAAATATTATTTGTCGAATTTCAATTTTTTTTTCATTTAATTAAACAGAAATATATGAGTTTTAATTTTGATTCAGCATTTTTTTAAATATTAATTTAAAAAAATTTAAAATATTTATATTAAAAATTACAACAAAAAGATGTAATATATTTTTAAAAGTAAATATTTTTTTCAAAATTTCTGAATCAAAATTAAAGTAAAATAGTTGAAACCATGTTCCAAGTTTCAACCATTTATGTTTAACGGTTCTTGACTTATAACAATTTAAAGACGAGAAATGGGGAAAAAACCCATCATGCAGAAAAACGCACTTACAGGTTTAAACAATGCTTGGCTACTATTAGAATATTGCAAAAAAAAATTAATTTCTCCTGTTCTAATTAAGATAGAAACATGATTTAAATGTCATTTTAAGCGTAAAAGAACACAGAAATTTTTAGTGCAGTAAAATGTTTTTCGAAAATTTGAACAATTTTGTGGCCTGGACCACCCACTTAAGTCATTATCTTTACTTCCTCTGTTAAACGTCGCGCGTCGCCAAGGAACTGCTGTACAGTTTTCTTCTTCATTTGTTAATCATCATCAAAGTACTGTTGAATTAACCTTTTTTTCCTTCTCTGTTAAAACACAAATCTGTCTAAGAGTCAAAAATAGCACCTTGTGTGCTAGTTATCATTTTGTTAACCATAGTTTAAAGCTAATGAAATCTTTGAAGGGGCTATGGAATGACACACACGCATTTCACATGAGACGCTTTGAATATCGGACAAATATGTCTGTCACATCTGCTAGAACTTTGTTCATGATGTCAGTACATTTGAAATTCAAAATAATGAAGTTCTGCTTTTTTTTATTCATATTGTGCACGCCAAATGTGCTTACAAAATTAATCTATGGTATTAAGTGAGTCAGATTCATGTATAGGCAATGGTGTAGCCCCAAACTCAAGAACTTCTTCGTTTGCGCTAACTTTCCACAAAAATCATTTTTATTTCATTTAATGGTTATTCTTTTTAGGCAACTGTTTTTAATTTAACAACAGTTAGGAAGCACGTCAATTTTTTATCTTCTCACATTTAAGCTCTCTCCTGTTTATTCAGTCAGACTTCCTTTTTCTAACTGCCATTAGACGCTGTCTTAAGTAATAGTTTTTTTAAATAACGTAGATATTGTTTAGGATGCAATCAAGGCTAAATTACGAATTTCGTCATCATAAAAGGCAGTTTAAACAGAATAAACCTTCTCCTTTAATGCGTATAACGAAGACTTAGCTATCAGTTATTAGTGTCTCGCACATCTTTTGATTTACGCTGAGATTTTCTATTGCTTTGAGATTTGTTTTTTTTTCAGTACTACATACTACTTCCCGCGACACGTATTAAACCATGCAATATTTTATTTTTGAAAGAAAAATAAGAAAATATAAGAAAAGAAATAAAAAGATGAATAATTTAAGAATCAGTATTGGTGTATATTATAACGTCCAGTAAATACCTCGTAAAGTACCACTGAAAAATCTTCCTCGTCGAAAGCTTTCTTTCGAACCTTTTCCTAGCAGTGTTCCAAAAGCTGTATTTTTATCCTCTAGAGGCGTAAGACTTACATGAAACTTTCTTTTTTTCCAATGAAAAACCTAGTCACGTTTGAAGGATTTTCTGTTGTGTGGTGTTTTTGTATCCGCTCTCTGTCCCCTGACCTACAGTATCATAACGGAAGTTTTTACTTTCGGAAAAAAATGCATTCTTTGTACTAAACTGAGTTATACGTATTGGGATTTCAATAGTGCGTTTAAAGACGAAAGCTCTTAGCCTTCTCTGTTTTGCAACTAGCTTGTATTTACAATATTTCGAAAGATGAGATATAGAAATGATACGCATTGCAACAGGTTACGACGAGTTGTTAAAATATACAGTGACTAGCTGAAAACCCGTACTTCGCTACGGAGTACATTCAAATTAAATACAACGGTCAATGTATGCAATTCATGCCAAGTATATATAATATATATATATATATATATATATATATATATATATATATATATATATATATATATATATATATATATATATATATATATATTATATGATAAATACGACGATCATTGTATACAATTGATGTAAAATATATAAATATATATATATATACTATATATATATATTTATAAGGAAATCGTAAACGATAATTTTATAGATAAAATAATATAGAAGAAAATATTCAAATTAAATCTAATATAAAGAATACTAAAGAATATAGTACAGTTAATATAGTACAGTTTGTAGAACATTTCTTTTACTGTATTTTAATATTTTTTTGAATGTCCAATCGTCTGCCGCATTAGGAAGGAAAAAAATGTTTTTTGTTTATTTAGTTGTTATGCACGTGACGATAAATTTATTTAAAGTACCAGAAAAAGAAATCGCGTGATCAGCATTTAATAAATTAAATTCTGAAATTTCATCTTTAAAAATTCCCCAAAAATCAGGAAATGGAGGTAAATATTTGAAAAAAATTTAATTTTAAAAGAATTTTTATGATCTTTCTCGTGATATCAATTTTATAACCATCAAAGTATTATTTTAAATGCAAACGTAAAAAAAGTTAAAAAAACAGCTTAAAAATTTAATTAAAAAAAATCTAAGAAGAATTTTTTTTAAATCTTTCTTAGTGCACCCCTACACTATAAGAAGAATCGCTATGCTAAATTTCAGTCCTTTAGGTCCAGCGGTTTGGTCTGTGCGTTGTATGTCAGTCAGTGAATGAGTCAGTTACGGAACTGCTTTATATATATAGATTAGTGGTATGCTTTTATTTAAAAATTTGAACAACATATGATTCATATGAAAAACAACAATTTGTGACGACTGCCTGCCACGGGCCAGGACGCTCAGACCAATATTAGAGTAATATTGGAGGTAAGTGTACCAACGCTGTTGGGTACACATCTCCCGTATACCCAACAGCGTTGTTCTTCTGTTTTATCCTTGTTAAGGGTTCTTCACTAAGATGTAGCCAATAAGTACGTGGGAACGTAATAGAAATGCGGGATTTCTCTAAATTTACACTGGTGTCTGATAAATTGCAGTTATCCAACCTTCGGGTACAAAATTTAGAGTGCTTAAATTGAAAAAAAAATGCATGGAACGTGACCTCGATGGAAGGGCCCCAACTACATATATAATACACCTCCAGCGAACCCAGAAGGGTTGGTCCAATGGAGGGAAAATGATGAAATTTATGTATAAATACATACATGTTCACATTAGTACCCCTTGCCACACGGGCATGATCCATGCATTTTAATATTAAAAGTAATATTAAAAGTTACAGATATTAATAGTTGAACAATTTATCGTTTGTATACAGTATTGCGCAGTTAACTGTCCCCGCTGTTTATGAATTCAATGAATGTAGTTCACATTATATAAAAATAAGTTTAATTTTCATTTTTATCTTTTTTATCTTTGAAAATCATAGTTTAATATGACGGTACAACGAATACAAATACGATGTATATAGGAGGATAAGTCAAATAAAAACCTTAAAATCGCGCAAATATTTTAATCATTGCTCGATTGTTCTATTAAGTTGGAGGCCGAGATAAGACCTGTTCACATAGAATCCGCCAACGTTACTCATATTGACATGTTTTAAACCAATCACAGGTTTTAACAATTTCATTGCTAATCATTTGGAGTTTTGTAATTGGTTAAATATATGTCAATATGAGTAATTGAGTAATGCTGACGCTGACGGATTCTACATGAGCAGGTCCGTATGCATGGTGTAAAAAGTGGTCGACAGGGGGCAGAATGATGCCGGAAACCTACCTGATGTCTGGGCAGCAGTGTAAAGATGGCGGCCTCATTTACAATATGTACCAAAGAGTAATAGCGTTCTGTTATTAGTTTTTTGAAAAGTGAAGGGATAAAATCGATAGAAATCCCCGGAATAATAGTTCACTATGGTGATTTATGCTTGCCATTGCAGCATGTTTACGAATATACTAGGAATTTTCTAAATGGAGTTAATTCTGTGGCGGACTCTCCTTAACCAGGTCAAACATATCGAGCATTGACGCCATCGACCATTGCAAAAATTCAAGCCATGGTGAAAAGAAATCAGCGGGTGACAGGAAATGAAATACCCGCATGTATGGATATCAGTCACGGATCAGAAAACAATGATGACCATTGTGGCAGAAGAAGACATCTCGCTTTACGAAAAGCGTATTCTTTCAGCGCATGCTAAAATATAAATCATCAATGCGTGGGTATAAAAGAGTTGTACAGATACAAAGTCAGAAAATGTTCGGCCCTCGCCTGTAACATGTAAATAAAGTTTGCTGTTGTATTTGACTAGCGAATGTATTTCTTTCCCAAACACTTACCTACTTAAGATGTCCCACCCATGATGTTCTGCAGTCCAATAAATTTTCTACAAGGTGAGTGCCATGCCAGCTACTGTAGAATTGATAGATCAACGTGTTGACGAATGCGAGGAACTTTAGCGATGGTTCGAAGATGAGGGCTTTCTACGAAAAATTGCCTTTGGAGATGAAACCATGGGTCCAAAACCACGAACCGAAATCCCAAAAAGCGAACAAGACATATACATAGCTCCTCACCAACATCGAAAAAAATTCCCGGTACAATAATATTTCATGGTTATTCATTAAAAACCTGAGATCAAATATTCAATATTCAAAAACAAATGTTCCATAAAATTTGTAAATCATCAACTAATGCAGAATTTTAAAAGGGAAAAATGCATTAAAATTTTTTTTAGAAATAGAGATTTAAAAATAATTATTGTCGATGTACTCATAAAAAAATTAGGTATTATACACAGTAAAGGCTAATTTATCTGATGGTTTCTTTGTTTTCTCATTTTATTCTTTTTTGGGGTTTCATTTGGCAAATTTTCCACTTAGCTGGTAACTTTTTTTTACGAGAGCATTACGAGAGTTTATGAATTTCCTCAGTTAAAAACAGCGTTCAATTGTTCGATACAGCATTGAAAAAATTCGAAATTTAAATTTTTTAAGCAACAGAATTTATTTTTCGGCACATGTCATTATGGATCACACAACTCACTGATTATAATCAGTGAGTTGTGTGATCATTCGTGAAAATTATTTAATAAAAAACTCTCTCTAACTTACTGACAGTTTGCATTTTCTTTCTTAATTTTTTTACTTCGAAATAAAGCAAATAGGTCTATCTCGTCTTAATGATCTTCCCAGAGGAACTAATTATATAGAATATTTTAGAAAAAAAAATTGAAATTTAGTTTAAGTCTACGTAAATATATTTTGTCAGTATTACTGAACATACAAAAGAGTATAGGAATTGTCAAAACAGGAATACCCCAAAAATGAAATTTTGAGTGATCTATTTTGTATTTCCATTTTGAGTTAGAGTGGAAAGAAATAAGATCGTGATAAAAGAAGGGTAATGGAAGAAAAATGTCCATTTTATGTATTAAAGATGACATTTGTCGTTGTACGAAAAAGTTACATTTCGTTTTGATTTAGCAAACAGTATCAAAAGAAAAAAGCACTTTCGTATTTCCTTTAAATTTTGCAGCATTGCTTCAAATTTCTGATGATATCGAGTTCACGACTGTATACGAATTTTGGGAATTTTTTTAAGGATTGAATATCATATAGACGAAAAAAAATTCAGATTTGTTATACGAAAAAATTCAAGTTGGGTTTTATGATTTAAAGTTAAGTTGTATTATATTTATAGTCATTTGAGCTATTATATTTGAGAAGTATTGTATTATTTGTTTAGAGTCATCTGTGTTTCATTGTAAGGGGTTTAGAAACCTCTTGTGTTTTAGGAGCCTATCAATACAAAAACAGGACTGTAGAGCAACAAATTGTGATTTGAAATTTCCAGTCGCATGCGTGACTCTAATTTACATCCAAGAGTGCCTATTTAGTTTAGTTAACAATTTTTGTTATCATGGTTTTCTTTGCAGCATTATGGTCATCTTTAACAACACAATGACAATTATTTGTATTTATAACTATAGGTTTTACGAGAACAGGAGAGAGAAAAATCCCATTGGTATACGTAATAAAGTGTCCATATTTAATACTGCTTCTTATCTGTTATTGCTATCATACAAGCAAATTTTACAGGGAAAAATCACTGTGTTCCTGCTTCCCCAAACAACGTAAGAATCCAATAACTTCCACTAATGATACTGGTTGCAACCGTTTTGGAACAATTTACTGTCCTATTTGTAATATCATGTAATATGACTGCTGGCCTCCTACTGGTTAGCGCTTCGGGATTCAGTTCTTAGGGTGCTCGGATCGAATCCTAACAAGCGATACTGAAAGCCCTCTTTTCTACGCAGGGTATGGACTCGTTAACTCTCTGAAGGCCAAATCGGCCTAGCAGGCCCAACATTCACAAGTTCAGACGGCCGGCCGAAATTCTCCGAGATTGCCTCCCCTCCTAGTGCCTGGTAGGTGGTCATTCTACCAACAGTTCAACGTCACCGCAGAGTCGTTCTCATCTGTTCGATCTTCTTTTATTGTCTAGAACCGATCACGGCGTACTTTATGATCTGACTAGCTGAAAACCCACACTTCGCTACATAGTACAAATTAAATACAACGGTCAATGTATGCAATTAATGCCAAAAAAATAAATATATATATTTATAATAAATACGACGATCAATGTATACAATTGAGGGATATATATTTTTTTGAAAAATATGCAATCGTCTGCTGCATTAGAAAATTTTTTTTGTCTATTTAGTTGTTATGCACGTGACAATAAATTTATTTAAAGTGCCAGAAAAAGAAATCACGTGATCGGCATTTAATAAATTAAATTCTAAAAATTAATCTTTAAAAATTCACCCAAAATCAGAAAATCGAGGTAAAGATTCCAAAACGATTTCATTTTAAACGAATTTTTATGATCTTTCTCGTGATATAAATTTTATAACCCTCAAATTATGATTTTAAATGCAAACTTAAAAAAAGTTAAAAAAACTGCTTAAAAATTTAATTGAAAAAAATCTAAGAAGAATTTTTCAAAACTCTTTCTTAGTGCACCCCTACATCATAAGAAGAATAGCCATGCAAAGTTTCAGCCCTTTAGGTCTAGCGGTTTGGTCTTTGCGTTGTACGTCAGTGAGTCAGTCAGTGAGTCAGTTACGGAACTGTTTTATATGTGTATAGATGCTGATAGTGGGGACTTCTGCCGCACCTCATCGGGACAAATTTCAGTACAATAGTCAGAATGTTCGGTGGGGGGAGGAAAAGACGCTTCTAGTTCTCGGCCGGAACGGTCTTTTGAGGTAAGCTGCAAAATGGGCCTTCAGAGGGTCGTCAGAGGGTTAAATAGGCAGGAAAGTCCCTCAGTGTAGTTTGTAGAAATGGAAGAAGGGTACGAATACCCCAAAGAAGCTCGGTGTAAATGAATCTGTCACTGTGAAAAGGAGTCATCTCCGCTTTTCAAAAACTCATCTCCACTTTATCTCTAACTTTTCTGCCCCCCCCCCAAGTTTAAAAAAATTTTAACAAATTATATTTTTGCATCAGGATTGATGCCTTATAAACATAATAAATACTAAATTTAGTCTCACTAATAATGTTATAGTTTTTTGCTTCTCGTGAAAAATTTTAAAAAATGGAGATGACTCCTTTTCAAAATGACCGATTCAAATTTAGTTGGCTCCAGGCGGTAATATTGGTTCGCCTATACAGTGATCCTATTACAAGGAACTAATGAGTTCCGTGGTGCATTAGGAGAATGCCTGGAGACGAAAGTATCTGTCGTATTGAGAAAAAAAATATGCTGTAATGTAAGCTTAAATTATACAAGCTTTCTACGGATGGCATCTTATTTTTAGGCTGAAACTTTGTGAGCTTATTGCTTTAACAATGCAAATGAAGCAATTATCTTCTTTTGCTGCCTGGATAAAAGACTGTCGTTTTGAATAGCATTATTTCTAGGCTTTGAAATAAGAGTTCGTATCACTTTTTATAAATAAGATAAAGAAATTTTTGAAAAGGTCTTAGTAATTATCATAGAATTTTCAGGATCCTATGGGGAAACGGTTTTTATCTACGTATGATTATGGTACTTTACTGATACATATTACATATTTGTGCATTATATTATTTACAAGTAATTTGATACCACGCGTGCAAATTTCAATGTTAAGAAACACACTATAACAAAATACATTAATTAACAAGAGAAAAGTTTGACTATGAACACACAAAAATTAAATTAGTTGTTACTTGCATTTATCTCTAAAATTATCAACAAACATTTAGAGAAAAAAGTATCGAATATAAAATCTTATAACCTCACATGTTACATATATAATCTTTTAACATCATATGTTACATATATCCAATAATTTACTCTAAATTTCGGATGTAGGCTTGGTGCGGGTTTACAATTCTAAGAGCTTCATTTTTATAACCAAAATAATGAGTGGAAAAATATTGAAATATTTTTTTTCTCCTTTATCATTCAATGGTCTCTGAAACTATTGCAAAGATCAATCTGTTTAGACCAATCAGGGGTAGAAATTTACTTTTTCAAGCACATTGCTTGAGAAGTAGTCTTGACTTGTTCCTTTAATCAAAATTAATTGGTTTCACAAGAACTGTATGGTCTGGAAAATTCAAGAAGAAAATACCGATGATTGATTCCAAAAGATTGTAACGTATGATATTTCATTAAATTATCAGCATGCAATTTTAAAAATTAAAAGAGTTTATAAGGAGTATCCAGAAGGGTTTTAAAGAGCAAAAATTCTTATAAAAGCACATTTTCATTTTGTTGACTTAAAACATGCTAGAAAACTCTTTAAATCAAATAGCGCAAACTGCATGTTTCTACGATGATTACATTGTTATGTACATTGATACAATATCATCTTGCAGAATTTATGGCTATACAACTTATGCTTACTCGGCTGTACCTCTGCACTTTAAGTCTATATTTCTGAAACCAGAATTATTAAAGATGTGCCAACTTAAAAGGATATATGACAAATTCTCTGAATGTTTGTTTCACTGAAATTTTGTCCAACATTATTTTTACTCTAATTTCAATAAACCTCGTTTAGGATTTTTAATTTAGGGTATAACTTAAAATAATTGTCCCGAAGTAAAATTTACTCTGAAAAAATCATTCTTCATCCTCTAAAAGGATTAATAACTTTAGAAATATAGTTTTTATAAATTCTACAAAAGGAATTAATTTTTAACCTTTTTTCTTTCCAAAAGTAGAAAATTTGGAAATATAGCTAACGTGACTTACAGGAAACCTGTGGAAAACTCACACATAATAAACACTTCTACAAAGCCACAATACGTTCAAATTTTAATGTCTGTGGATTTGATGAAATGTTTATAACATATAGCTATTGGTTCAGCAACTATATCAGGAACTTTTCAGACTTCAAATTTTGAAACCGAAAATTTTTAAAACAAATTTCAAAGTTGTTCAAGAATTTTTATATGCATATTTTGATTTACATAGTAGTAAAAAAATCATCCTCCTGACTAAAAAAACATTACCAATCGCGTGTAAATAAAAAAGTACCTCCCAAGAACTTAAGAAAAGTAAAGTACTTTAGCTATATGAGAAATTTTAAATTTACCAAGCACTAGAGACAGAGAAAACCCAACCACACGTATAACTGGACATGAAGGTCGTTAAATTGTATGACAGCGAAACGAAGTTCAACAGCAAGCAGCTAATCTCTAACAGAAGTGCTTGCATATATCCCTAATATTACCTAAATTACTTCAAGGTGTGTTCATAAAGGATTATTAAGGCAATCAGATAGTACTTTTAACGAGAAATAATATGCAAGCACGTTTTCAGTGTTGCCATATGCATGCTAAAAGGAAAAAGGCGCTGCGTTGCTGTGCTATATTGCTGATTAGATCTGGGAAAATTTTGCTATTATTTTCATTTTATTAATCGGTATTTCAAGGGACGTAAAATTTTATTTTTGTTTTATTTATACACATTTAGTTTTGATCTTTCCCCTCGAATAAGTGTTTAAATAAAGATAAATATACATGTAAAAATACCTGCGTGATTTGAAATTTCGTTTTAAAAAGGTTTATCATTCAAAATTTAAAGATTAGTTAGAGTTTGACAAATCTGTTTAACCGACAGCTCTACTTCCTTTTTTAACTAATGGCTGTGCGCTGGTAAAATTCTAAAATAATTTATTTTTAGGATTAAAAAACTTATATGATTAATCCCTTTAATGGAAAAGAAAATAGTTTTAACGAAATAATGTTTGCTTTACGGAAAATATTAGCAGAATTTTTATTCTATATAAAAAACTTAAAGAAACAATTTAGTTGAAATAGAGTAAGGATACACTGGTGAAAATTTCCTAGAATAATACGTTGGTGGGTCCTAAATATATCCATTTATAAAGGATAAATTAAAAAATTCTAGTCTGAGATTTATAGATTAAAAATACAGATGTAGCGTAGCACAAAAAGGATATATATGGTGTTGTAAACATCTTATAAACATGGATATTTGATTCTAAAAGCTCTATTGTATGATTTACGCCAAAAAAATAATGCTTTAATTTGAGAATTTTATGTTTGCGACCCTCATCAGTATATACAGTCTGTTGCTGTTGTTGCTTAAGCCACTTGACCGACAGCAACATCAGATCAAGTCCCGAAGGCTATGGGCGATGAAGGTGCGGCTCCTGTACTGACTGACACCACAAGGGTCGGAGTCCCACTTGGCCAAAGGACCAGTCCCGTATTTTTGAACCGAGTCAAATGACTAGACCAGAATACTCGACTCCGCACCTCCAGCGGTAATTTTGAGAACTTAGAGGACATTGCAGCGACGACAGATTTTACGTGCACCAGCCGCCATTAGTGTACACACATACATATCCATATATATATATATATATATATATATATACGGTACACTCCCATATAACGCGTTAAAAGAAATCGCGTTGTACGAGTAAAAATCTCGTATAACGCGAATGATGTTAAGGTAAAATGTTAGAATCACCATTATCATGTAAAATTTGATCGTATAAAATGGGATTCGAGAATAAAATTAGGTATGTGCCATTAGTGTACTAGTCAGTGGATTTTGTCAGCGACGAGCATCAAACCAGTGAATTTCAGATCACTAGCCCGCTTCCCTTACCAACTGGGCCACTGAACTCCTATATACAGTCTGTTGTGTATTTTATAAAACTAATGTATATTTTGAAAGGTATTAGACTATAACCATTGTTGCAAGGGTTCTTTTTATATTTTCCTACCTTTTTAAGTTCTTTGTGTAACAGTGCACATCCTTATAATTGGGTGGTAAACTTAAGCACGGCATGCTAATTAAGGTGAAATACGTAACGACAGACCACACTGCGAAAGAGGAGAGATGTTTAGGATGAGAGGAAGTCCCTTGTCCAATGTTATATCAGTGACCTTCTACGCCAGTTCTTTTCAGCGGCATGATATTTAATATATTTGGTTATGATCATGCCTAAATAAGTAATTATCAAATGTTAGTAAGTTTTATGGGAATAATATATTGAAAGTTCCTCTTCCTGCAATGATAAGATTTCCGGTAAGTAATAAAGAAAAGTTTCTGTTTGTAGATTGATGTGTAACCGTATCATCTGTTGTTGTACTCTGTAGTATAGTTGCAATGAATGTTGACTTAAAACCCAAACTTTGAGAGTTACTAAGGAACTTATAACTTACATGAAACTAGTGGGAAATGCATAACATGATCACACAGTTTCTTAAGACCCAATAAAAATTAAAAGGGTGACAGTTTATTTCAAACTAATTATTACTAGTTCATTATTTGTGAACTGTTCATAGATACTGCCACACTTACAGTTCCTCGGCATTATGAACTCTCAATAAGATTAAAATTAGTCCCTACTGTTTTGCTTCAATTCTGGATATTTAGAAGCTGCGTTATCTGGTTAGGTTAGGAGAAGTATACAAGTGTCACTATAAGTTTTGAATAGGTTATAAATGTTAGAAAAAGCTTTTGGGCACATTTTGATTTTATATTGACCTATCCGCTACTGGGTAATAGCAAATATTGCTATAAAACTAATGAATTCAGAATCTGTATTTTTAAAATTAAATGTGCTGTTAATACTTGAAAAAAGCCAATAATCAAAATATATAAGCTAAGTATAGAACTACTGCTGGGGGTTTAGTATGGAATATTTTAGCCAAGAACAAAGTGGCTCTTTTCTGGAAAGGTTCCTGACTTAGATGATGACATTTTTCCCTTTTCAAAGAACTGTCGCACAGAATCATAAAAACCAAAATATATATCTTACTCACTGTTCCATTTCATTTCTGGGAGACTTATATGACATGAGAGACAATCAAAGTGACTTTGTCAAGATATTTATGGAGTTCTTTGAGATAAAAGCAGAAGAAATATTTACCTCATGTGTAATACCAGAGGGATTTTGAGTTATTTTGAAAGAGCATGAATTTTTTGGCTTCCCAGTGTTTCATAGTAAATATGCGTTATTTCTAGCGATTTGTGGAATGTTATGACTATTTTAGCTATGTGTTTTATGATAGTGTTGGTATATCTAAAGGATGAAGCGAAATACTACGTCAAAATTATAGCTTCGAAACTACCAAATGATTTGCAAACATTTGGTGGTTTAAAAATACAGCTTTAAAATGGCAATTAAAAATATAGTCTTAAAATGTATAATTCAGACAGATCAGATGTATAATTCAATGACCAGTGGATCCCTCTTAACCCCTTCTTCTCCCTCCCGTCCAAATTACGGGGTGAGGTACGTCAAAATTACGGGCTGGAGTGTACAAAAGTAACGCGCCAAAAAGATTAAAATCAATCCCTTTCTTTTACCCTGAAAATATTCTATTTCTCATTTTACATACCAGATGGCAGCACCAGACTATTTATAATGTAATTGGGGATGGGTTTTTTAAAACTAGATGTGGCAGATCAAGAAATAAATAGAATCCTCCGGAAAAAATAGGAACTTTTTTACTGTTTTCTTAAAAAATATACGATCGTTAAGGGGTTAACGAAATTTTTCTATATTTGTTTTAATGGGTACGTTATTCTCAAAATTATGACAGGGTTGTCCAGCTTACTTACTTGCTGCTCTCAAATACTGACAAACTCAGAGTTTTAATTACATAGAAATAACAAGCAGTAGAATGTGATTTATTCATTCTTAAAGTGCCTTTGTTCGACTGCTGAGGAATGTCTATGTTAAATATATGAATTTAAAAATAACGCTGCATTTTTAGAAAATTGTTGAAATCAAAGGAAAATATCTCGGAAAGTTAGGATTTATCTGCCATTTCCTTAACACTTAAATAATTATTTTAATTTTACCTGAATGCATTTGAGTCTACTTTTCAAAACACATATTACTTTTAAAAAATCAGCCTTAATTATATGGCAGTATCATTACATCGTTATCGAGGTTACTAATTAAGCACAAATTTCCGGAGGGCATATTTTTAATTATTTTTACGATCGACTGAAACTTTAAAATCCAACTTAATGAATTCCTGTTAAGTTATCTGAAATAATTAACAAAAGTAATGCACTCTAGCGGATAAATCATTATTTCAAATTATTGCTTAAAACTCACGATAAAAATATGCACTCGATTTGGAAAAAAAAGTATCTGATATGAAATCAATAGAACATCATTATGTGGTCGATTACAAAATAGTAAAATTTTATTTTTCTCCCTTCTTTTGTGTTATTTTGACTTTTCGAGTTTCGAAATAAAATGGTGTTCAAAGTTAAGACAATTTGCACATTTTGTCGAATTTCTGGAAAACTAATGACAGATTTTAATGAAATTTGGTATGGATACATAGTTATAATTTGACTATGTATCCATACCAAATTTATATTATGTACAGCCCTTTTGGTTGCCTATACAAGTGGTACAGGTCATCTGTTGAACTTTTTGTAATTAAGATGCTTAAATAAATTGGGATTGTGATGTACATGGCAGGTGGTGACTGCGTGCAGCTTAGGGGACATAAATTTAATAGTTATTGGCTCATGGATGGGCTGATAGTAAGACCGCTAGCGGACGGTGTTAAAACCCTTTGTGGGGCGCCGTTTGCACAGTGCAGACGCATATATCTAGTTTTTTTTCACTTGAATGCAATGTATTCCAGTTAAATGAGCAGAAAAATGGTTAGTACTGCCATCTTTTATCAGTTTAAAGAAGTAACAACATTTTGCAACCTTTAATTGGAAAAAAATTAAGATTCTTTAGGTTAAAAAAATCATAAAAAAATCTTCACCGTGCAAAGTTGTGGATATTGCTACCCCTGAAAGGGTTAAGTGGCATACTGAGCAGATTTGGTATAGCGAAGTGCCCTGCTAACACGGGGGGGGGGGTGAGCTAAGGGTTGGTCCGATTGTCCGGACCTGCTATTTTGAGGTCGAGCGGGTTGCCGTCTTGGCGACGAGTTGTCAGTAGATAATTCACCGTTTAAGCTTTTCAAGAAGAGGTCGATA
Source organism: Dolomedes plantarius (assembly GCA_907164885.2). Taxonomy (NCBI): domain Eukaryota; kingdom Metazoa; phylum Arthropoda; class Arachnida; order Araneae; family Dolomedidae; genus Dolomedes; species Dolomedes plantarius. The sequence goes on along the minus strand of OU015500.1, from coordinate 96,570,146 downwards.
TTAATTACGAATCCTTATCTTATATTATAAGAGAAAAAAAAATTATACCACACAACGGTCATGGTACGCACTCGTGATCGTCACTTTGGCTCATCAACGCAATAATGTCAAAAACCCACGTCGCAAGATTGAACATAAAATGACTCTAATAAGGTGTATGGGGCCCCTCTCACAAACATACAGCACTCACAGCGCATTGCTATACTAGAAACAAGGCAGTTTGATGTGTGGCAGTAAGTCCCTCCTGGATGGAAGTTCAACTCCTGGATGGTTCTATGAGGGGAATGGCGAACTGCAAGTGCTCTCCCAGGAGAGTTCCAGACATGTTCAATAGGGTTTAGGTCTGGATATCTGTCTGGCCAAACACTCATTCCCAATTTGCACATTTTAAAATGACCACACCGACATGCCTCAACAATGAAACAAAGGAAAGACGAATACCGCCATCTAATGCGAAAATAATAAAACTCCATAGTAAAGGTCCATTCGAAAGGAAAACGAATTAAGATCGGGCTTTACGAAAAAGAATCACTATTTTTTTCCCCTGCCTGAACTGAGCTCGGGCATTACAAATATTGTCCATTGCGATTGTCCGAACTGGGTTCGGACGTAAGGGACATGCGGAACATGCATAGCCGAATCCCGATTGACAAATCAAGGCGCATCTACGCACAAGCGAATCAGCTCCCCCCGTTGCTTCTTGACATATTTTGGAGTCGATTAGTACCCCCCCCCAACGTGGGGGAAGTATTGTGCCGCTGTGATCATTCGTCTTAAACCCGCTCTCCGGGGCGGTCTTAGTACGAACATCAAAGGGATGAGGGACGCCATAAAACCTCCTCTCGGCAACGGGACCAATAAATCACTACTTTTGCCTACATTTCGCTCTCTGTTTCGCGAATGTTTGCTTGCAGTGTCACGAACAACATCTAGATGTATGTACGCGAATTCTAAGGTGCAAAAACCATCACCTAAAGTTCTGAAAAATGGTTCAGTAATTTTATTCCATTCTTCAAGTAGAAAGTCTTCAAGTTCTATTAAACACTGGAAGAGGATATTTATGTACACATATATAGAGATGAAAGAGGATAGGTATTAGTGGAAAACGAGTGATTTTAATTGATAAATGCGTGCTAACCCCTTAACGATCGCATAATTTTCTAGATCAATAAAAGTGCAATGGTAATAAAAGGGCCTATTTTTCCGGAGGATTCTTCTTATTTCTTGATTTGACACATCTAGTTTAAAAAATACCATCCCAAATTACTTTATAAATAGTCTAGTGCTGCCATCTGGTATGTAAAATAAGAAATAAAAAATTTTCAGGGTAAATGAAATGAATTTTTTAATCTTTTTGGGGCGTTACTTTTAAACACTACACCCTTGAAATATCACGGGCACGAGAAATAAAAGGTGAAACCTCACCCCGTGATTTTGAAGAAAGCGAAAAGGAAGGGGTTAACGTTAATATAAATAAAAGATACGTTTCTATAACTAGATCACTATCAGACACTTTCATTCCTGGAGTGCTATCTTTTGACATTGAAGCTTAGTTCCGAATCCATCATGGTTTAGATTGTGGTATAGTGGTATTTTTGCAATGTTTACTGCCGCTTTAAAATCTTATAATAAAATATTTTAAGGGAAATTTGTAACCAGGTCCAATACAGCAAACATTTTTTCGTGATGGAGGTGTCAAAATGATAATAATCCTACCACGCTGATAGAACTGTATGTGTAGTTTGGGGAACCTGAATCAAAGTTAAAAAGTTCCGTCGAACCGCTAGGTACCATATCTGAGTTTCAAAGAGTCGTTCTTTTTGATTTGCAGAAAGAATTTGACACGTTATTCTTCCATTTTTTTAAAAATTTTAATTTGTGGACATTTTACATTTCTTTTCCCTTTTTTAGGAGTTGTATAGCTCTCTTCTCAGATAATTCAAGTTCTATTAGACGCTAAACATTGTCCTTTGTTATTTTAATTTTGAAACATGCAGTATGATAACACCATGCTATTAAAGTTGTCCAGACTAAATTACTAAGCTGAAATACAAAATTAGGCATTCTCACGGCTCACACTGACCGTCAAACCTGAATATCACGAAACCGTTTTTGTCTCTTTCGTAAAAGAAGATTTTATCCAGGCATTCTTCTCAAGTATCTTAAACGTTCTTCAAGATCTTTATTGCAAAAAACGGGAATAAAATGTTACAAATCATTAGTTAGGAGTAGTTTAGTTTTCGAGAATTTTTGCTGTATAATTCTTCAAATGTGACACTATACCACAATAAATAGAGGATTAATGTTAGCCATTCCTACTTCGTAACGTTCGAATAATTCTCATTTTTTTTTATCTCTCCCTGTCCACGAAAAATTAATGGTCCTTTTTATAAAAAAATATGTAAAAATTTCAGTTTCATTTTGTTAACTTCAACTTCTGAAACTATGAAAATAAAATCTGGAAAAGGGAAAAAATGTTATTAAGTTTTTTTCAAAATAAATAACAAAAGAGATTAATTGGTAGCTAAAGCTCTGACAATACAATGTGATAAAGATCGAACGCCTGTGTGTGAAATATTATAACCATTATTTCATGGATAGTTTACTATTAAAATTATATAATCTAACTGATAACACACTATCATTAAAATTCAGCGCTTAACTTTTAATTTCGTGCTGGTTTGTTGCTGCAAAGCTATTCTGACTGATGCAAAAATAACATTAAATTTACAAAAAATATACCTCAAAGAAGTTTTGCAACTGCGAGCTTTTACTGCTTCCATAAATCATGCTATATATATATATATATATATATATATATATATATATATATATACCTCGGGTGAATTCTAAAGAGAGAAAACTTACATAAGTAACCATTTAGTTATAAGCTCACATAGAACATTCTATAGAACTGAACACATTTTTTCGGGAAAAGAAATAATTATTATGATATATTCCGAGTATTTTTATGTCTGTTTGGAAACTTAAATTTTGCAAAGTGTTGAAATGCTGACTTTTCGGTAGCAAAATATGACGAAAAAAACTTTAAGGCAACTTTTTTAAAAGTAACTGAGAAATCCCTTTGATAAATGGAAGGATAATTATGCATAAAGCTTATTTAACAGGCATATGGTACCTCATACAAATTATTTTTGTTTATCCATTTTCGTTCCTCAAAATACTTTTCATAAAAGAAAAGAAGTCACTCAGATAAACCTGGGTTTTGACGATAATTTATCTTTCTTTAAAAAGTGAACATCGATAAATTTTGACAGAGATTTTTATCTAATGACTAGAGAAAATTCGAGTGATTTTAACAAATCGTAAGAAAAAAAATTACGGTACTAGTAATCGATTAATAAAGAGCAGATTTCATACGCTTATTATAGGTTTGACTAATGCAGTGTTAAAATACCAATATAAGAAATAGTTAGTAACCATAATCTCTGAGAGTGTTACACTAAGTATAAATACTTATTTAAGACTGTAAAGCACAATGTTCTTATCTAACATTTATTGGCTTCCATCTTTCCATTTATATTCTTGTTAGTTATGCGAATTTTCTTTCTCCATTTAAAAAGTTTTCTTGGTGCACATTTGCCAAATATCCTTAAATTTTTATTTAATTAGAGTGTGAGTATTGCCATAGGAATGTGTGTCGGCATGGTCGCATATATTTCATTTTGGAAATGCCTAAATTATTAAACAATGTCCACTTTTATTTCTAAAAATGTAACTATGCAACAACTTCTCAAGGCTGCTTATAAACTCTTTTTATCTTATGCATCATGTACCGCGACCCACTTTCTTTATATAAAAAATCACTCGATCCCTATGAAAATATTTTGGTGTATCATGTACAGCAGTGGTGCACAAAATTTTTTCGACCGCGACTCACTTCCTTCAGATAAAAATTCATTCGATTCCTATGACAATATTTTGGTAGTAGCAATTTTTTCTTTGACAATCAGGAAAATGTTAGCATAAATAGAAAAAATAAATAAGCAAATTTTGACAAAGTACTTTAAAATAAATGAACTGTAGATATAGAGTATATATTTACTTTGCATAAGAAAAGTAAATTTAAAAATGTCTTGATTACCTACTGTACTTGTTTTTGGCAAATCTCATGCGACTAAAACTTCATATTTAGATATTAATATGTATTTGCATTTCATTTACGTAAATATTAACGAAATAAAAAAACAATGTGATTTCAAAATTAATATCATATATACAGCAAATGTTTTAATTAAATATTTCAATATGATAAAAATTGCCACTTCTTTATTATCAGTATTAATCAGAGTTGCGTATTAGTCAAAATTGAAAAATTGAAAAGCATGATTTCAAAATTATTAGCATATATACAGCAATTTGTTTAATTAAATATTTGAATATGATATAAATTGTCACTTATTTATTATCTGTATTAATCGCTGCGTATTAATCAAAATTAAAAATTTTAAAAAGCACGATTTCAAAATTATTAGTATATATACAGCAACAATTTTAATTAAATATTTCAATGATATAAATCGCCACTTCTTTATTATATGCATTAATCAGAGTTGCGTACTAATCAAAATTAAAAAATGAAAAAAAGGCTGATTTCATATTATAAGCATACATTCAGCAAATTTTTTAATTAAATATTCCAATATGATATAAATTGCCACTTCTTTAATATCAGTATTAATCGTTGCGTATTAATCTAAATTAAAAATTAAAAAGCACAATTTCAAAATTATTAGCATATATACAGCAAAATTTTTTAATTAAATATTTCAACATAATATAAATTACCAATTCTTTATAATTTGTATTAATCATTGCTTGATAAAATTTTAAAAAAGCACGATTTCAAAATTACTAGCATATATACAGCTCATTTTTTAATTAAATATTTCAGTATGATAAAAATTGCAACTTCTTTATTATTTGTATTAATCAGAGTTGCGTATTAATCAAAATAAAGAAATAGAAAAAGCACGATTTCAAAATTATTAGCATATATACAGCAAAATTTTTTAATTAAATATTTCAATATAATATAAATTACCAATTCTTTATAATTTGTATTAATCATTGCTTGATAAAATTTTAAAAAAGCACGATTTCAAAATTACTAGCATATATACAGCTCATTTTTTAATTAAATATTTCAGTATGATAAAAATTGCAACTTCTTTATTATCTGTATTAATCAGAGTTGCGTATTAATCAAAATAAAGAAATAGAAAAAGCACGATTTCAAAATTATTAGCATATATACAGCAAAATTTTTTAATTAAATATTTCAGTATGATAAAAATTGCAACTTCTTTATTATCTGTATTAATCAGAGTTGCGTATTAATCAAAATAAAGAAATAGAAAAAGCACGATTTCAAAATTATTAGCATATATACAGCAAAATTTTTAATTAAATATGTCAATATGATATAAATTGAAACTTCTTTATTATCAGAGTATTAATCAGATCTTGCATTGCGTTCGCTAAATCTTTCGATGTTTCTTTCTTAACACGGTTTCCATGTTCGTTGAAATGATTTCACTGAAATGTGTTAGAGCTAGCTTTAAACTTATTGTTTGCAACGTTTCGTGTAGAAAACGTTATTTAGATAAGTTATACTTCAAACTATCCGCAACCCCTCTAATTATTTTCTCGACACACAGGGGTTAGTGATCTATAGTTTGTGCACCACTGATATATCGGACTACGCAAATTACGCTCCAAATATACTCTTACAAAACATTAAGTATGAAATACCACAGAGATAACGTTGGTTGTTTTTTCTTGTTAATACTTTCCATTATATTTCTGTGTATGACTTTCACCATTCATTTCCGAAGAAAGATTTGTTCATTTTTTACCAGAAAGAGTATGGCGTAATAAAGAAATATTTAAGAAAAATATAATACAGCTCTTTCATAATAATCGAAGCGAAACTTACAAAGGCTGTTCTATGCATACAGGAGGTTCATTGCCTACATTCCTTATTGTTATGCCATCAAATGAGAAATGTAATCGTATAGATAACTCTTCCATTGACAGTGCTCCAGGGATTTCTCTAACATTAAAAGACTAACATTAAAAGCAGACTAACAGAAAGTACAGTATACTACTATTGAATTTTAAAGGACTCTTGAATGTGAATTAATATAATATATTAAAAAATGTATGGTATATATAATATATTGAAAAATGTATGGTACTAGTAATCGATTAATAAAGAATATTATTCATACGCTTCTTATAGGTTTGAATAATGCAGTTTTTAAATAAAAATGTGATAAATAGTTAATAACAATAATTTCCGAGAGTGTTATGTTAAGTATTTTTATTTACTTAAGACTGTAAAGTAAAATGTTCTCTTCTAACAATTATTGGCTCCCATTTTTACATTTCTATTATAGTGTTTGTTATGCGAATTGTGTTTGTTACGCGGAATGCATGCAGGCATTATTTTGTCGGATATATTTGATTTTGGAAATGTCTAAATTATCGAACACTGTTCACTTTATTACAAAAAATGTAATTATGCAACAACTTCTCAGCTCCATTTATAGCTTCATAATATTATTATGAAGATATGAATGCGATTACATATATCTGAAAGAAAGTACGTATGAAATCGTAACAGATCACTATTAAATTTTTTAATTCAATTTATTTTCTATTTGTTCTCAACAAAATTTGCGTAATGAAGAATGTTGTATATAAAATAAACGATTACTATAAATTACGAATTATAAAATGGTATGCAATGATTTTTCGTTTTATTATGGGGAGTTTTATGTAATGAAAATTAGGAGGAATTCTTAGCTTCAAAAAATGAAAAAAAAATACGAATAATGAATAAAAACTAAAATTATGGTTATATCAATTAACAATCCCAAACGTTTGACAAGTCTGTTGTAGACTCTTTTCAATATATCCTTTTCATATTTTTTATAAAAAAATTTCAGGGTAACTATATAGAAATCAGAACAATGTGTATAGAACTCCGATCTTATATTTCATACAACCTTTATGTTACCGTAAAAGGCTTAAATGTAAGAGTAATAAAAATTTCTCGCAAGTCTAATACAATAACTTGATAATACAATGTTACACAAAATTTAATATTATGATCGATGCTAAAGAAATTACATTTTCATTAAGAAAATAGTTTTTCTTCCATTCAAATTACACTACTCGTAAGTCACAACAATTTACTGAGTTTTAGTATTACTTTATTTGGTAATATCAAAAAAAGAAGATATATTAAATATTTTGATTACGAATTTGCTTGTTATTAAATAACTATTTAAAATATCTTTTTGCTATTTTAAACGTTTAATTTATGAAACTTATATTTAAAAAATTAAAGTTTTCAGATTAATTTTTCAAACGTACAGTTAGTTATTCAAGTTACTTATTCTTTAAAATCACTCTAATAGTAAATGTTTATTTATTACAAATGCCCGGTAGATTGGCTATGACGACATTTGTTCACATTAAGGGGACTAACGACCCTTAAGTCGACGAAATAAGGCATATTTTCATACTTTTTGACTCTTTGTAATTATTTCAATTTACTCCCAATTTTTCCAAATTTTATGTATATGATAAAATGATATATTTATTTTAATAAATAAATTTTCAACTCTAAAAATAATTTTAATAATTATTTTTAAAATGCTTTAGATATACCTTGTTTTTTAAGTATTTTTATTGTATACTGGTTTGTGCGCAGAACTATGAAATTAATTTTACACTTAAATGTATAATTCCTGTTTAATATTCAAAATAAATAATTCAAAATACAACTGAACATAAAACATTCGACATTAAAATATTTTTCAATTTTTTTAAAACTGCTCAAAATATAATTAAAATTTTCTTAAATTTTTGCATTCATTTACCCCTGTAAAAATAAAAAAATGTGCAGTGATTGCAATAATTCTAGTTCTAACGCAATAAAATAACATGATTATGCAGTGATAAAAATTTCACGGAATTATGTTTCATAGTTTTTTTGAGATATCAGTTACATTTTGAGAAAAATGAGTTTAAAATGCTTCTTACCATAAACTTGATCAGTAATTATATATTTAGAATATCAATATCTCCGGAACTAAGCGGAATATTTTCATGCGGTTTCCTTTATTTTGTTCAGAAACGATCAGGCTTTAACATATATTTTTTTAAAAAAATCTAATGTTTTAAAGATTTAAGAGTAGTGAGTCCCCTGAAAGGGTGAGACTGCTGGCCATTCATTTAAGGGTGCACCGTATAGGTGGCCAGCATTACCCCCTACAAGCCGGTCCAGTAATTTAGAACTGAGTCAACTGACGAAACCTAATAGTAAATGTTAAGTATAATCAGAATGATCGTATATTTTCTCACATCTGTTTTTTTTCTGAAAGTAATCTAATTAGGGTTTATAATAATTAACTGCAAATGAATTTTGTCACTTCTTTATTATCTGTATCAATCAGAGCTAGAACAACTCAATTCAGAAGTTCGTTTGAACTGCAAATAACGATACAAGTTCAGGCACCCTATTATAAATAGCAGCTTGAAATCTTTACAGTCGTATAACTTATCTTAATAACGTTTCCTACACGAACCATTTCAAACAACAAGTTTAGAGCTAGTTCTAACACATTTCCATGAAATCATTTCAACGAACATGGGAATTGTGTTAGGAAAGAAACACCGAAAGATTTTGCGAACATAACGCGTATATATACTACGATCATAAATCTCAGTTACATCTTTCAAACCAAGGGCTTCCTCAAATGGGAGATGCGAACATCAATACCCTTTTAGTTAGAAAACCACATAACTTTTCGGAGAATCGATCACATTTTGGACGGGAGAGATAATTATTCTTCGGAAGTTTGCGAACATTTTTCCGTGTGCACGGAATTTTCAATTGCAAAACGCCGCCAGTAGAATTTTTTTGGCGGCTATTTACCGCACGTGAAAGGAAATTTTTGAAAGTCTCTTTTTCCCAAAGTTATTTGAGAATTCCTTTGACAAATGGAAGGGCGATAATGGATACAGACTATGCTTACGTCATCGATATCTGTTTAAAATTACTTTCAGGCTGCGGTTAAAATATAAAGTCGGGTCTGTGCTTAAGATAAACCTATTGAGATTTGCTCGCAGTATGTCTTTTATATTATTTATTTCTGACAGGGAGAATGACACAGTTTCTTCGGAACTACATTGAATTTGAATGGAAACAGATTCATCGATTAACAAATGAGGGCTGAAAAAAATTGCCAGAGACAAAAAAACATATTTTTTTAACTAGCAAAAGAATCGTTTTTATACGATTTGGCATAAATAAACTATTCACATCTACTGTCTTATTAAATATTTCGAAATAAATGTACATCTTTTTTATTGTTGAACTATCACAAAGTTTTCTCGTAATAAAATAAATAAATTGATCAATAATTTTTAAGGAATTTGTAAGGTATACATAAGATTCGATTCACAAGATTCGAACTTTTGAGTGAATGAATTAAAGAAGCTGCTTGAGATATGCTAATTTCGGCATACGCGCTTGGTATAAATACCATGCAGCTTGATTAATACAGAGGTTGCAGAAGGTTGTTGTTAAGGTTGATAGATAAGCGAGTTAGGGGAGCTACGAGTAAGCAGCTCCAGGTTTTAACCGGCGCTAGTGCTTAGGGGGTCCAAAGTTTACGTGGCAGTACTGCTGGTTTGACTCTCTGCTGGTTTGTGAGTATTTGCAATGTGTATTTCTATTGAATGTTAATATATATTCCGTACAAGTAGTACGTATGCTTATTGCTGTAAAAGCAAATTCTATATGTGCAACGAATTCAATAAACATTGTTTCATGTATAAACTGTGTTTGTATCAAATTCATTTAGCGTGCCACTTCAAATTATATACACCCAAGTCTGGGTAGAAGTGACCTAATAACTATAAATTGAAGGGAATCCTGAAATTTTCTCATGTCACCAGAACAGTTCAACGAACAGAACGCCGGTCTAGTCGAGATTAGGAGACTTTGGTTCGACTCCCACTTCTGTTAGTGAGGTAAAAGAAAGATAAAGGACTTTTAGGAACCAATATGTAACAAAAATCACAGAAAGAAAATTAACATCTTAGAAAAATATAATGAATAAATGATAAAAATTAAATAAAAGCAACATTATGTGTCTTTGCCCTAAAAAAAGGGAGTCATTAAAAAAATAAGATAATTCAGCATACTTTGAATAGCTCACATGGAGAACGACTGCAGTGCCTCGCGTCGTATCTCCAACCTTCGACTCTAGCAGACGACCGTTGACAAATCATTTGGCTGTGTAAACAGTTGAAAGGCTTATGATTCATATACTAACATCCTTTGAACTAGTTTAAACTGTAATTAGGAAATTCCTCATAATTTAAGAATACATAATTCTACTTTTCCGATTAATAATAATTTAACTCATATTATATTCATTATCTATATCCAAAATTTAAATTTGCTGAATTCTACGAGAGATTTATACGATCTCCATTCGTCGAACATCAAGCATGGATAAAAATGCGTATTTTTTTATTACTTCAACCGTTGTTATAGCAGACTATTAAGAATGATTTTCTTTTAGGTTTACAGGCATTTGATTTTCGAGCGAGTTTCAGGCGTTATATTTTGGTCCGCGTAATTGAGAAACTTATCTTACTTAAGAGCCTACACACTCGATCTACATTTTTTACCATGTTTTTATTAACCCGCTTTCTTGTTTGTGTGTTTATGTGTTTGTCCGGTATAAATCTTACAATCGATTTTTAGCTAACTTCCCGACTTAGCTAGACATTTGAAACTTTTAGAATAGCCCAGAACACGATGACAATGCATTATTTTAATACTTTTAGCCATCTTTAAGGGGGTCCGGGATACATTTAAAAAAATTATTTATTGAGTTGAAATTTTGAATTTTTTTGTGATGGTTAACTATATAATTTGCAAACAAAATCACTGCACAAAATTTCTCAAAATGTCTTTAAAAATTTAAAAATTTAAACATTTGAAAAAATAATGGGGTAATTTAAAATTATTATAACTCGAAATATTATTTGTCGAATTTCAATTCTTTTTCATTTAATTAGACAGAAATGTATAAGTTTTAATTCTGATTCAGTATTTTTAAAAATATTAATTTTTAAAAAAATTAAAAATATTTATACTAAAAATTACAAAAAAAAAATGATGTAACATATTGTTTAAAAATCATATTTTCAAAAGTAAATATTTCTTTTTCAATTTGCTGAATGAAAATTAAATTAAAATAGTTGAAAAAGACATATTCTAAGTTTCAACCATTTATCTTTAACGGTTCTTGACTTATAACAATTTAAAGACGAGAAATGGGGAAAAAACCATCATGCAAAAAAAAGCACTCACAGGTTTAAACAACGCTTGGCTACTATTAGAATGTTGCAAAAAATAATAATAATTTCTCCTGTTCTAATTAAGATAGAAACAGGATTTAAACGCCATTTTAAGCGTAAAAGAACACAAAAACTTTTAATGCAATAAATTATTTTTCGAAAATTCAAACAATTTTGTGTCCTGGACCCCCCTTAAGCAGAATTGTTAATTTTCAGTTAATTTTGTTTTGTCGACTAGTGAAGCCATCTATCGGCCGGAACGGGAACGAAAAGTTAAACTCAATTTAACTTCCAATTATTTTCATTTTCTTTTAAGTTGATGGGATATTTCATCAAAAAAAATTTAAAAAGTTTTTATTAATACATAGAATTGTCAAGTTTATATGATTCAACAGAAAATTTAAAAACATGGTATATAAAAAGTTCTTTTTATCTTGTAATTATTGAATATGTCACTCGTCAACGCATGCAGTTTGATTGTATAAACAAGAGACGACTAAATCGTCTATTACATTTGCAAATGATTCTCATGACCTACACCGATCGTCGGGAATAAAGGGAAATAACATTTAAAAAATCTTTTTATATTTTCCCTAACAGCTCTGACTGGCTACAAGTAAAATGTTTTGCAGACTGTTTTTAAACTAGTTTAAAAAATGTGTTTGTGTGAATTATATTGGCCTTAACGTATAAACTAGTAAATTTCCCAGTACTGCCTTGCAAAAATAATTGAGAATAATTAGTGATTCTCAAGACCAGAGAGGACTTTCGTAATCTTAAGACACTAGAATCAAATTAAAATATAAATATTTTATTCATTTTCATATTTGCCCTGTAACAGACTCAATGTAAACTTAAAACTGTAAATAAAATTTAACACGAGACAGCGATTGTAATAGTTCTTATTTTATTTTTAAATGTGGCATAATTTTTTTATAAAATTTTAAATTTTATTATTATAATTAGAATTTGAAAACAGCCCGCTTTTATTACATCCTTATTTATGATTAAAACTTAAATACAAGTTATTCCTAACTCACAAACATTTTTAAACTCAAATTAACTTAGCATGAAGTATTTGAATTGATATGAATTCAGTTATTGTTCACCACCATGGAAATGGTCCTAACAGCTGTAAAAATATTACCAAAACGAGATGCTGGGAAGCATACTGTTATACGTTTCACCGGTGTGTGAAAAATTAACTGAAAATATGTCAGTCCGGTGAGCTTGAATGATTGATCGACCCACGATCAGACCAAAACATTTTTTCAATCAACCCGTGGGCCCTACTTGCTTAAAATAGCTCAAACAATTTTATTTTTCAATTTTAAATCGCCAAGCAAGTTTTCTTACGATAATGTAATGCAACTAACTGTCACAGGAAAAATATTAAAGAATGGCTAAACGAGTACACTTTTAATTGTCGAAGTAATCAATAATTGCAATGATTTTCTGCTGTCATATATGTTTAAACTAACAGCCGAATCCATTATCAATAGACAAACATAAAATGTTAAAATATTGGGTTTTATTTATATCATACAGTTTTAAATATGATATTAAGCGATACAGTTAAACACGCTCTTAGCTAAATATAAAATGCAAATGTTTTTCCTTCTAGCATTCCACAATTTCAGTTAGAAGGTACCTACGCGTTATCATGGGAGGAAGACATATATTTCGCGTAAAATGTTGGTTTAATTCACTTCAAGGATATAATTTTAAACATGATATTAAGCGATACATTTACCCCCCCCCCCCACTCTTAGCTATACCTATATATATATATATATATATAACAGTTCCGTAACTGACTGACTGACTGACAGACAACGCACAGACCAAACCGCTGGACATAAAGGGCTGAAATTTTGAATGGCGATTCTTCATGTTGTGCAGGGATGCACTAAGAGAGATTTTTGAAAATTTCTTCTTAGATTTTTTTAAATTAAATTTTTAATCTGCTTTTGAAACATTCTTTAAAGTTTGTATTTAGAATAATAATCGGAGGGTTATAAAATTTATATCACGAGAAAGATCATAAAAATTACTTATGAAATCTTTTTCGAATCTTTAACTCCATTTTCTGATTTTTGGTGAATTTTTAAAGATTAATTTTTAGAATTTAAATTATTAGATGCTGCTCACGTGGTTTCTTTTATTTTTGTGATACTGTAAATTAATTTATCATCACGCGCATAACAACGAATTAAATTGATAAAATTTTTTTTCTTTCTAATGCGGCAGACGATTGGACATTATTAAAAAAATATTAAAATGCAATAAAAGAAATAATGTTCCTCAAACTATACTATATTAACTGTACTATATTCTTCAGCATGTTCTATTACATTTAATTTGAATATTTTCATCTGCATTATTTTGTCTATAAAAATATCCGTTACGATTTCCTTATCAATATATATATTTTTTGGTTTTTTTTGCATTAATTGTATACATTGACCATTGTATTTAATTTGAATGTACTCCGTAGCGAAGTACAGGTTTTCAGCTAGCAAAAAATAAAAATGTTTTTCCTTTCAGCAATCCGGAATTTCAGTTTAGTTTCGGAAGTCTGAGTTACGGAAAAAGTTACAATAATTTTTACAGAAGTGATTCCTTTCATTAACATTTTTTAGAATGGTCTATTTTATGAAAATAAATTTATGAAACTTAATTTTGTTTAAATATCAATAATTAAAATATTAATTTTTTAAAGCAAAAAATTGATGTTGCATAGAAATATTTTCTTCTTTAGTGTAAAAGAAAAATGTGCAGTCTGGGAACAAATTCAATTTTTTTCGTATGCACTGAAAGAAAAATGAGAAGAAAAAAAGATACCTCTGTGCTGCCATGGGAGAAAGACAAATGCTTCGCGTAAAATGTTGGTTTAATTCGCTAACTTCACGGTTCAGCAAAACGTAATTAAGCGTTAAAGTCAACTAAGTCTTCAGTTTAATATAATTAAATGTTTCTAGCTCAAAGTGAAATTAAAAGAGGGAAAAATTTAAGTGTATTATGAGCTTTTTTCATCATTGCCCACATTTTCTCGTTTCAGTGAAGTTTTTTTTTACTCTTAAGAAACGTTATTGTGCTGCTGACGGTGTCAAAAAATTTCCTTTACTATTTCACCCTTACGTATATTAATTATAAACTACTACCATGTTTCAAGAGATTCTTGAAAACGTGTCTTTACGTTGCATGTTGCAGTCGAAGGAATAACGAAAAGAGAGAAATAAATTATCTATAAATTTTAAAAAAAGTTTGTGGACTTTTAAAAATTATTGCTTACTTTAAGAGAATTATTCGTTTACCAGAAATAAGGTATATAATATATCCCTGTACATGTATTTTCATAGATGCTAAAGAAAACATTCAGGTAGTCTCTTCTAAGAAAACTACCGCGGGTTATTTCCGTAGGATTACTTATCGTTGCTTACCTCTTTTGTATGTATATATGTATGTATGTGTTACGTATATATGTATTTATCTATCTATCTATCTATCTCTCTCTCTCTCTCTCTCTCTATATATATATATATATATATATATATATATATATATATATATATATATATATATATATATATATATATATATATATATATATATATATATATATATATATGTGGTCAAAATGTTTAGGCATTTTAGTACTTTTCTGTTTAACTGTTTACTGCTTACCCAAGCGATATAGACAGGATTTGGCGCGCTGCCAAACTTATAACTCGCGACGCAGGACATTTGAAATTTTGCTTTCCGGAGGAACGTAATCCTATGTTAAAATAAGATTGAAGTTTAATATACATTATTATATTTTATGTAACAGCAGGAAAAATTGAATATCATGCAATTTTAGGTCATCTAACATCGGCTGCATAATCAAACTGGAAAATCTGCTTTGTAAATGGGAAGTTTCGAGACCCCTTTCCGTCAGTTGGCCGTTACATACCTACAAATTTGAAAATATAAATTTTAGGTGATAATACCTCAGATATACCCCATCTTTCTCGATTGTTACATTCTAAAACAAATATTACGACGAAGGATTTTTTTTATCTGAGTAGTTGTCTTCAACACCTTGACATAAATAAATGGCATATCAATGAGATTCTAATATGCCTTATAAGTCTCGTTTGTGTCAGAAGGGAGTTTCACGGTGTGATATTACTAATATTGGAAGTCTGGAAAAATATATCTGCATTAATACTGCAAACTGTATCTAACAGGATATTTTTTATTTACAATAGTACATATTGTTGTGTATAAAATTTCCGAGGAAATATTATAACATTAAATATGTGCTCGATCCATTTGTTTGCGACTTGATAAGGATAGTCAGACCAATAAAAAATTAATAATTAATTTGCTTGTATCCTTGACAATTTGTCTCCATTACTGCCTTAGCTGGGCGTGAGTTCTAGAGAATCACGTTCCTGGAAATGTAGCTCTTTGTTTTTCCACAGTTTAAATTCCTTAAATTCGACAAACATAGTTTATAATTTATTGCAGTACAATTAAATTTTGGTTCTTGCACACCCGTATTGCTTCAAACCATATCATGTAGTTCACGAATCCTTGTTCATTAATCTTGCATCCTATAAATTGCTGAAAACAGTGTTTTAGCCATAATAGTCATCATGGATAAAACCGCCTTCGAGTCTTAAAATATTTGAACCTATGTGTAATAACAGTGAATGCTACGGTATTAACTTTAATCATTGATCGGACAGCTGTTTGTAAAATGTGACAGCCTCTTGATTCAAGCTGGAGAATATATCCTTTTTTCTAAAACCGCCTTCGAGTCTTAAAATATTTGAACCTATGTGTAATAACATTGAATGCTACGGTATTAACTTTAATAATTGATCGGACAGCTGTCTGTAAAATGTGACAGCTTCTTGATTCAAGCTGGAGAATATATCCTTTTTTCTAATTCCTCACTATGCATGTCCTCCCGATCAAACGGTATAAAAACAGGATGCAAGTGACTGAAAAACTAGAAAAAAGGAAGTTCAATGATAATTGAGATGAATGTAAGATAATAGAAACTTTTTTGTTATGTAGGTAGAAGTTTTGAAGAGCGAACGTGAATGTTATGATTGCTGTTATTTAAGAAATTTGTGGATGTAACTAAATTTCGATTTGTATTATTCTGTTAAGAGAGTACAAAAGTTACATTACGTTACCATTTCTACTTATTTTTTTAATTGACGGGTGTTATGTTCTCGAATCTGTAAGCAAAATTTATAAATTATGCTGTCATTTGTGTAGTTGTTACTGATTTGAAAATACCAGAAATGCTCAATTAGTTCAATATTAAAAGTATAAATGTTCCAAGAGCTATTTATAAACAAAAATTTCCCATTCGTTCTTTAAAAACATATTTTATAGTAGTTATTCACATGGATATTGATTCAAATCATATCTTCTCCATTATTTTACTGTATAACACAGTAAAATGTTACAAGGTTTAGATTCTACATTGTCTGAAGACATTTATTGTAAATAAAATCCCCAGATGTCAATGAATTTCAGTATAATTTAACTAGTAAGGTATATGTACAACTTCCCCTTAAATGTAAGAATTTCGATAAAGGTACGTTGTTATTAAGTTATCACATATGTAATTGAATCGGTCATTTTGAAAAGGCGTCATCTACACTTTTCAAAAACTCATGTCCACTTTTCTCCAACTTTTCTGCCCCCCCCCTCAAGTTAAAAAAAATATTAACAAATTATATTTTTGCATAAGTATTTATTCCTTATAAACATTAGAAATATTAATTTTAGTCTAACTAATAAATAATTAATGAAGGCGAGTTGTAGTTTTTTGCTTCTCATGTAGAATTTAAAAAAATGGAGATAACTCCTTTACAAAATGACTTATTCAATTGTTCCAAAACATTTAATAATATAATCTTTTATTTATTATTGTTAATTATGTAGTAATTTTTCCCTAAGAAATTAAAGGAGTTTTTCACTATGTTACTTATGTCTTTGCATAAATTGTAAATCATGGGATTACCTAAAGCAATTTCCATATTTTATAAATTTAAAAGGAAAACAAATATCAATTTCAGTTGAACATTAATTTCATGGTAATTGGATTTTATAAGTATCGAATCCTTTACAATTAAACAAAAGAAATATTAAATGCATTTTCTTTTATTTTTTAGAAGTGAGCATGGGATATATTGTAACAGAAAACACACTATACCTATAAATGCTTTATTGCATTCATAACTCTGAATTCTATATTTATGTGTACCCTTGTTACAAAATGAATGATCCCTTTTTCTGTTTAAATGCCGAAAGAGCAATTTAGGAAAAACTTTACTGTAACTTTAAACTATTATAAGTGCTTTTAGCCACCAGCGAGAAAAGAAATATTTTTGCAATTAAACAGCAAATAGTTTAAACAAAAATATTAGCTTTAGTTAAACTTTTAATTGCTGTTTAACTACTTCCAAAAAGTATATTTTATAGGAGCAGTTTATGTGGTTTATTCGAGAGCATCAGTATTCCCCGTTTAATGCTTAAATTCGCTGTATTTTTGTCTGTAATTTGTCATAGCAACGAGGATTGTGTCACATTTGTGAAAATAAGCTACACCTAGGAATAGCCAAATTTAACTCCGAGAACATAACTTTCTTGCAAATTTAGAACATACGTTTATTTTCTGGGAGTGTAGGAATAATGATTAATAGTTCTTCGTGCATTGCTTTCCATAATTTCTTTCAACTCAGCTTGGTTTCACGTAAACAGCTGCTCAGTTGAAATAAAAAATCAATGGAAACAAGGTTTTTTTTAATATTTTTTTTTACCAAATTTCTTATTTGTTCTTGTCTATTTTAGTTTGGATTTGTAGGTTTATCTTATTGAAAAACTCACACTTTTACTTTCACTTACATACACACACACTCTCTCTCACTCTCTCACGCCCACACGCATATATATATATATATATATATATATATATATATATATATATATATATACTTTAGGGCTTGTACTTCTTCATTTTGAAACAATTTAATGTCTTCCTATTCTTTTGTTCTCGATAAAGCATACTGATTTCTATATTGCCTGTTTGTGAATATGCATGAGGTACATTGGCATGTTCAACAAATTTTAATTTTTTAAATTCTTTATTATCTAAATTTGGGTGAGTACGTTAAAGTTAATAAAGTGAATTTTTTATATAAACGACTGAATCGTATTGATTTCATAGAATTTCAGCAGTGAAAGGGTTTTCATTGCAGGTTGTGTGAATCCGCTAAATTTGAAAAATTACAATTTTATACGCAAGCTGCTAAATCATGTTGATTTCAGCGAATATTAGCAATTAAAGGGTTTTAAAAACTAGAATACTTCCTCATAATGAGAAAAACATTTTTGAATGAAAGTCTTTGCATTCCTTAAAATTGTCCCAATTTTATTCGGATTCTGTAATATATTTTTAGCATGTATATCAACCCAATGATTCCAATGATAATTTAAGTCGTAAAATGATAACTTTTATTTTAGCTCACGGATCTCGGATCGTATATTTTTTGTTACAAAAGTCCTCGAAATACGTAAGAGATCTAGATGAATTAAGCGTTCTACAACATATACGATCAATCATTGACTTGGAAATGAATACAGTGCATATTTATATATACAGTGAAGGCAGAAAGTATTTGCACATAGGGGATTTTCTATATACACTGAAGCGCCACTGAATTAGGGATACCTACCTAGTAACGAGTTGGGCCTCCTCTGGCCTTGATAACGGCTGCCACACGACGAGGCATAGATTCAACAAGTTTCTGGAAACGTTCCACGGGAATGGTTTGCCAAATATTGGCTAAAGCTGTCCATAATTCAGTAAGGTTCTTTGGTGCTGTGTGATGGACTTTCACGCCTTGTTCCAAAACATCCCAAAGATGCTCAATAGGATTTAAGTCTGGGCTTCTAGGTGGCCAATTCATGACAGAGAAGTCAGAGGAAGGCTCATCCAACCAGCCAGTAGCCAACCGGGACATGTGAGAGGTACAGTTGTCTTTCTGGAAAACTCCATTACCGTGCGGATAACAGAACAGCATAAACGGATGGAGGTGATCACCCAGCAATTCTACGTACCGAATTGCATTGAGGGAGGTTGGTACACGCACCAAAGATCCCAAACTGTGCCACGAAAAAACAACCCAGACCATGATTGAACCACCATGCCCTTGTACATTTCCAGCCAGGCATGCAGGATCCATGGCTTCATGAGCCTGACGCCATATTCTCAGCCTCCCGTCGGCGTTAAGTAGTCGGAATCGAGACTCATCACTCAATGCTACTCGTTTCCAGTCCTCTACACTCCAGTCTCTGTGCTCTCTTACCCAAGCAAGACGTACAGCCCGAGGGCGAGTATAGAGCAATGGTACTCTCGTTGGTCGACGGCTCCCGAAACCCATACGGTGAAGCGAGCGTTGCACAGTCCGTTTACTGACTGTACGACTGGCACCGTCATTACACTGGGTGGTAATTTGAGCTAATGTTTGGCTTCGCTGGCTACGTACAATACGCCTGAGCCGTCTCTCACCACGCACTGTCAAGGCTAATTGTCCTTTGCAGTTTGCCCGATCGTTAGTTTTTTTCCACCATCCATGTATTCTTGATATTGTAACGTATTCCTGCGATTTGTGTCAAAAGCAGACACTTAGGTAGCGTCACAGGTTACGTGTAAGGTAGACAGCTTACTAAAATAGAGACTTTTAAGATAATGAGGATTTCAGTTTTATTTAATAAACACGGTTAGGCCGCGATCTCGAATAATATATATACAAAGCAGTCCGTAGAAGTTGGAGTAGGAATCGTCATCTGTCTCTCAAGGATGGAGCACACTGTCGCTAAAACGAGGCGACGAACTGCTGGTCAGGTCACAGAAAAAAAGGGCCCGCACTCGTCCACTGGAAGCTAGCAGCTTCTCTGAAATAACACAATTGGGGAGATCAAGTTCCGATCGGTTTCCCCGACCTTTCTCGGTGAAAAAGGGTCTTCTCACGCAGAGCCTCACAAAAAACAAGTCACTTAAAAGTGCGTGGAGCTAGGAGATCAGGTATCACTCCTAAACTCTCTAAGGAAAAACTCTCCGCACAAAACTGGTCTTCAAGCCCTCGTCGGCTTATTTTAAAAACTTGATCCCTGGCGGAATTCTTTCTAGCCTCCTCTCTATAGCTCGCTCCGGATAGGCTGAGCGTCTAGCCGTGCGCAAAAAACGATGTCGATTATTACATCTTCATCGCCCGCTCACTCATTAGCGATCTCGTTTCAGGGCGTAAACTGTCATTGTCGGCCACTGTCAAAATATGGCGCCAGACTGTCTCCTCTTTTCATCCCAGGAATGCGTCCCGAAGAGGTGCCCATTGTGGTCCTCTTCCGCTCGCGGGGTCTGCCATTCTTTAGCATCGGTTCACGGCTAGCGGCGATTTTAATGGTGTTCCTACTCGCCTCGAGGGGGGGAAATTGCCACAGCCCCTCCCCCCTTTGAAGAGATTTTGCGGTTCTGCAAAATCTGAAAATCAAGGGTTAGGTACAGGTATCTTACTTGTATTCCATCTCCAGAGGCATTCCTAACAATTTTAATTTATGCATCAACTTCTAGGTTAAGTTTACTATTCATGTTACACTTAATTTACAATAAAAAAAAATTTTACACTAACACAATACCTCAATTAAAACATTAAATGTCATTTATATTTACAGAAACACAAAAAAAAACATTCATATTTACAACACTATCTTAGGTTTAGAGGTTCAACTAAAAAGAAAACTTTATCTTATCACAATTTCTTAATTTAAAAACAATACAATTAATTCCAATTACAATACGAAAAAAAAATGAAAAATGTTTCAATTCAATTTATTTTTAAATCAGTCTGCTCTACTGAGACAGTCTGCGTGTTTATTTTGTGACCCTGGCCTATGAACAATCTTATAATTAAATGGTTGCATAGCTAGAGACCACCTCATAAGTCTATGGTTATTTCCGGCATTATTCTTCAGGAAAACCAGTGGGTTGTGATCGGTTTCGATCGTAAATGGCTGTCCATCTAAATAATGTCGCAACTTTTTTAAGGCAAAGATAATTGCGGCGCATTCTTTTTCGGTCGCACAATATTTCTGCTCACTCTCAGTGAACTTCCTGCTTAAAAACAAAACGGGATGTTCCGCATTATTTGGTCCCTTTTGTGCCAATATTACCCCCATTCCTTTGTCGGACGCGTCGGTTTGTATCACGAATTCCTTAGAGAAATCGGGAGCGTATAGTACTGGTTTCTCCGTTAGTTTTGTTTTTAGTTCTTGGAAGGCGCTTTCACACTCCTCTGTCCACTCAATACTTTCCTTCCGGTTTCGACCCTTTAAAGAGCGTGTCAATGGTTCCTCTATAAGCGCGTATCCCATTATATACCGGGAATAGTACCCGCTAAGTCCTAAGAATTGGCGCACCTGCGTCTTCGTTTTCGGGGGAGGAAAATTTAACACCGCTTCGACCTTTGCTTGAGCAGGTGTTCTGCTTCCCCCTCCTACAATATGCCCTAAGTACTTCACTTGGTTCTGTGCGAATTGGCATTTGGCAGGTTTTATCGTTAGTTTAGCTTGCGCGATCTTTTTTAACACAATATCAATATGGTTCAAATGCTCTTCCCAGCTTTCCGAGAAAATAACCACATCGTCTAGATAGGGAACCCCGAACTCTTCGCAGCCTTGTAAGAGTCGAGACATAAACATCGAGAAACTATACGGGGCATTTACTAACCCAAATGGCATTACCAAGGGTCGATACGTCCCAAAAGTTGTCACGAACCCAGCGAGTCTCTGCGCCCGGGGACTCAGGGGTATCTGCCAGTAACCTTTTGTCAAATCTATGACCGTGATGTACCTCGCGGCACTGACCTTTTCAACCCTTTCCTCTATATTTGGTAGCGGAAAATATTCTACCCTGATTATTGAATTCAGTTTCCGGTAATCAATACATGGTCGGGGGTCTCGACCCGGAGTTTCTACCAAAATCATAGGAGACGTATAGTCTGATTCACCTATCTCTATGATATTGAGATCTAGCATGCGCTTTATTTCGGTTTTTAATATTTCGTTTTGTCGGGGAGAAGTTCTGTATGGCTTTGATCGAACAGGTTTATCGCTTATCAGCTGGATGTCATGCTCGATGAAGTTAGTGCGACCGGGTTCATTAGAAAATATTTTAGAGTGGGATCCTAGTAGTTTTCCCAGCTGATTTATTTGGTCGGACGTACACCTATTTCCTAAGTCGTTCTCTTTAACGATTTCGTCGAAATCGAAAAGAGTCGGGTTCGCGACAGGATACGGTATTTCCAAGTCCGAATCGGATTTTTCCTGACCTACCTCTTCATTCAACAGAAAATTTACATTTTCCACCCTCTGATGATATGGTTTTAACAAATTTATGTGATAAATTTGCGACTTCGCAGATCTACCTGGCACCTGCACAATATAGTTAGTGTCAGACAACTGACTCTCGATTGTCGCGGGCCCTACCCATTGTACATCAAGTCGATTTGGTCTGGAAGCTGCTAAAACCAAAACCTTATCCCCTGGTCTGAACCTTCTCTGAACTGCGTCTCGGTCGTAATAATTTTTCCTCTTCCCTTGTTGTTCTATAACTCGTTCTGAAGCGAGTTCCTGACATCTTTTTAGGCGGTTTAACAACCCGAACACATACTCTGTAACAGCGCTTTCTTCATCTTCCGCATTGGTCCAATGCTCGTAGAGCAAAGTCTCGGGGGTTCTCAGATTTTTCCCGTGGACCAGTTCTGCCGGACTAAAATTTGTTGACTCGTGGGTCACAGTCCGTAATGCATGTAAAGCGGCGGGGAGAATGCTCTCCCAATCTTGCCCTGACTCTAAACATAAAACCTTAATTAACCGTTTTATAGTTCGATGCCATCTTTCCACACTATTACTTTGCGGGTGTCGAACCGAACTGTGGGTCACCTTAACTTTAAACTTTTCAAAAAATGTCTCCGTCAAGTTACTCGTGAAGCAAGTGCCGTTATCACATTGTACCTCTTTCGGAAAACCGAGCCTACTGAAAATCAGCATGAGGGCCTCCGTAACAGTCTCGGACCGGATGTCCGGGATGGGTATAGCTTCAGGGTACTTTGAAGCTACACATATCGCTGTCAACAAGTACCGATTCCCTATTTTCGTCTCGGGCAGGGGTCCTACCGTATCAATACAGAGTTTGGAGAAAACCTCCTTTATGATGGGTACCAATTTTAAGGGAGCCTTCTTCTTTTCCCTGGCCTTTCCTATCCGTTGACATGGATCACAAGTTTTTACATGGTTTTCTACATCTTTAGTACAATTCGGCCAGTAATAATACCTCAACAGTTTGTCTTTGCATTTAGTGATTCCCATGTGCCCGCCTAACCCCTCGTGAGTTAGCTTTAACATTCTGTCTCGGAGACACTTGGGTATAACTAATTGTCTCCGTTCCTCACCTCTGTGATCCGTAGACTTCCTATACAATAACCCCTTCTCAACTATGTACTCTGTAGTCGTCTGACTTTTAACTTTTTCCCAGAGAGGTTCTAGATCCTCACATTTCGTTTGTTCTGCGAGGAAGGTTTCTGAGTTTATCCCAGCTAATTCCGTCTCGGTACTTCCCTCGACCGGGGGCAATTCTAAATCCCCTTCAATTTCGCCGTCCATTTCTCTCTCGAGGTCGGATTGGGTTTCTAATTCACTTTCTGAATTTTGATTCCCCCCTTCAGGTTTATTTTTCGCTTCTGCCTTCGATCGGCTCCGCGTGACAACATTATTCACTAACTGGGGTCCATTCTTAATATTATCAACAATTTCCTGAGTATAATTCCCCATTAAGTAGTGGTCCATCTCTACTGATTTACCTACCACGGCCGCTTTCGTCACAAAATTCCCATATTTTTGACTCTCTATCCGCACTACTGCGACTGGTAAGCTTCGCAACTCGTTTTCTAACGCGGAGCGGACCCATACGACCTCTCCTGTAAAATCCGTCGCGCTGACTAATTTAAAAGGAGCGACATCAAGGCTCGTCCCGCTGTCGCGAAGAATAGTGGTCTCCACACCATTTACCTTCGCTTTGCTGAGGTATGGCTTAAAAACGGGTTCGAAGTTCTCTGCGGTCGCTACTTTGTTCACCCGCTCGCTAGTCTGTCGGCGTAATTCGGGGCACTGAGGGCGTAAATGCTCAGTTGACCCGCATTCGTAACAAGCCGGGGCTCTTCTCCTTTCATACTCACGATTCCTCCAGTTATTTCTCACAGATCCCTGGTCTCTCCCGTTAGAAGAGTTGGGTTTCTCTTTAACCTCTTTTTTATCCTCACTTTTCTCAAAGGTTTTAGATTTTTCCGTTCCTTTTTTCTCCAACGGCTTTAAATTAATGGGTTTTCTGATAGTGCGCCTTGTCGCTTCATATTCGTCCAATTTTTTCACTAAGATGTGAGGGTCCACTATAGCTCCCCATTCAACCAAAAATGTTCTCGGATTTCCGCCGGGACGCGTTTTTTAATCTGGTCTGCAACCATGAGATTCTTAAGGGCTTCAAAATCTTTTACACTTACCCCTTCAAGCCATCCCTCTAAATAATTTCTCAGCTCGAAAATTAAATCTTTCCATAGGGCACCTGGCCGCCTCTGGTGTTGATTTAGTTTAACTCTAAAAGTCTCCGGACTTAACTTAAAACGGCTCAGAAGTAATTTCTTTACCTGATCGTAATCATCTGCTACCTCAACGGGTTCGCGAATAATTATTTCAGCGATCTCCGTGGGTAATAATGAAAGCAAATGCATCATTCGTTCCCCGTCTTCAACCTGTGCTTTTCGTGCTTGACGTTCAAACAGGGTTAGGAAGAGAGAAATGTCCGATTTTTCCGGATCATACTTTTGCATTAGGGCTTTGAAATTTTGTACGGGCCTAGCGCTCTCATTCTGGGACGAAGCTACGCTGGCGGTTTCGGCTGCCTGAGTCAACCGTAATTTTTGCAGTTCGAAATCTCTCTGCCTCACTTCTCGTTCAAATTCTAATTGCCTAGCTTCGCGTTCTAATTCTATACGTTCTGTTTTTTCGCGCTCTTCCTTAATGATTTTTATTTGAGCCCTAACACTCTCTTCATCATATCTCGCACTGGACAAAATTCTGTCGTATAGGTCACATTTCCTATCGTGATCCTCGAAATCAATCCCTAGATCATCTGAAAGAACCTGGAGGTCTTCTTTCTTATAGGTCATTAAGAAAGCCATTTTGCCTAACCCAATATAACCCCAATACACTAATCAAAACCCAATTCTCCAAAATAATACACTCTAATACAATACTTAATAATTAATAAAAATGCACTTTTCTTAATCTCTAGCACAAATACACTTGATACTATAACACAATATGCAATTTAGGTTCAATAACATATGCTTGCAACAAAAAATTTCTACGATACACTTTTACAAAATTGGTAACACTTCGCGACTTGTTCATAAACCAGATCACAAAACCACAAGTCTCGAATGTCTCGGACTCAAAAAAAATATACTTAACGAGCTGATGCTCAAACGTTTCTCGAATTTCTCGAGTTATCTTAACTAAGGAGTTAATTATAAAAAACACAAATATTCTGTCGACTTTCTCGACGGGTAATTAACTTAAGAGTTAATATTTGAAAAAAAACAAATATTCTGTCGACTTTCTCGACGGGTAATTAACTTAAAGAGTTAATATTTAAAAAACACAAATATTATGTCAACTTTCTCGACGGGTAATTAACTTAAGAGTTAATATTTAAAAAACACAATTGCCTCTAGAGAATGAAAAAACAAGTACCTGTCCTCGAAGCTTGCTTCTCTAATCGGGGATGTTGGCTTTCTTGGCTCAGTAGGAATGGCTCCACACTAGTCACAGTTTTTATGCACTCTTGAAAGTTCAAACTATCGTACGCGCACACACTCACAGTCTTGTAAAATCACTCTCTAAAGCTGGATTCATCCGTTGCTGCCACCATTCTTCTATTATTAGTATAGCTGTAACGTATTCCTGCGATTTGTGTCAAAAGCAGACACTTAGGTAGCGTCACAGGTTACGTGTAAGGTAGACAGCTTACTAAAATAGAGACTTTTAAGATAATGAGGATTTCAGTTTTATTTAATAAACACGGTTAGGCCGCGATCTCGAATAATATATATACAAAGCAGTCCGTAGAAGTTGGAGTAGGAATCGTCATCTGTCTCTCAAGGATGGAGCACACTGTCGCTGAAACGAGGCGACGAACTGCTGGTCAGGTCACAGAAAAAAAGGGCCCGCACTCGTCCACTGGAAGCTAGCAGCTTCTCTGAAATAACACAATTGGGGAGATCAAGTTCCGATCGGTTTCCCCGACCTTTCTCGGTGACAAAGGGTCTTCTCACGTAGAGCCTCACAAAAAACCAGTCACTTAAAAGTACGTGGAGCTAGGAGATCAGGTATCACTCCTAAACTCTCTAAGGAAAAACTCTCCGCACAAAACTGGTCTTCAAGCCCTCGTCGGCTTATTTTAAAAACTTGATCCCTGGCGGAATTCTTTCTAGCCTCCTCTCTATAGCTCGCTCCGGATAGGCTGAAGGTCTAGCCGTGAGCAAAAAACGATGCCGATTATTACATCTTCATCGCCCGCTCACTCATTAGCGATCTCGTTTCAGGGCGTAAACTGTCATTGTCGGCCACTGTCAAAATATGGCGCCAGACTGTCTCCTATTTTCATCCCAGGAATGCGTCCCAAAGAGGTGCCCATTGTGGTCCTCTTCCGCTCGCGGGGTCTGCCATTCTTTAGCATCGGTTCACGGCTAGCGGCGATTTTAATGGTGTTCCTACTCGCCTCGAGGGGGGGGAAATTGCCACAATATACTCTTGACACTGTCGACCTTGAAAATCCTAGCTGTCTGACGATTTCGGAAATTGAATGGCCCATGCGTCGCGCACCTACGATTTGTCCGCGATCGAAGGCGTCTAAATCAGGCAGTTTACCCATACTGGAAATTTCAACAACTAATTCAGAACAACCACAGTACGCGCTATATATGCAGTTACCACATCGCCCTCACTTGTGCATACATGATGCGCAGCACTACACAATTTGAATAGGCTTTGCTATTCCTAATTCAGTGGCACTTCAGTGTATTTGCAAGGAAAAAAAGTCTGACAAAAGTAAACAGCAAGACAGGTTTTTAAATTTTCAGAAAACCACTTGCTGAAGAAATAAAAAATAAAACCGAAAATAATATTTGACTTACAAAGGATTAGAAATATCAACATTTTAGGAGAACAAACAATATATGTACACTTATGATTTTCAGTTAATTTCCCATATAATTTGTATTTAGTATGTAATCCTTTGGCATCAATAATAACTTAGTGTTATTCTTTCCTCACTGAATAAACTAGATTTCGAAATGTTCAATTGCAATTTTGGCCCATTCCCCCTTGATCACTGATTCAGTTTAACTGTGTCGGCAATGTAACACTTTCGTGTTGTTAAATAAAGAATACGGCTTAAACATTCAAACCCATTAATATCAGGAACTATAATTTGTCTTCTTTTGGCAGTATACAACAGCCACTCTCCAGTAAAATGAGCAGTATATTTAGAATAATTATCCTGAAGAATATATGATAAAATACAAAAAAAGTGGCGAAATAAAGATAAAAATTGGCGCGATCTCCAAAACAGCTGGAAAATTTTCAATGCCAGAGACCACGTAGAAAGGCAGTTGCCAACTTGAGATTAAAGACCGTGCGAAAATTTGTTCAATATGTTATGTTGGTAGAATGAACTCAGAACACCTTTTTGGATGTTCAGGACAGAATAGAGATGCCCAAAGACAAGGAGATATCTTCAAACTATATTGGAATGCTAAGAATCTTACGAACTGATAGGGGATGTCTGCCCCCTCTTCGCATCTTGCTTCCTTGGACATCTTGCGTTAATTAATCCACTACTGCTGTTCTCTGTGTTCTTCTATTTGCTGCTGCTCGCTACTATTTGTTATATTTTGCTATATGCTATATTTTGTTTGTGCTTTTTTGTATGTGATGAGATCTCTGTATGTAATGGGTTGGATTCCAATAAATCCATATGTCACAACAACAACAACATCCCGAAGAATATAATAAGTGTTTGCGATTCCGAAATTTTGGGCACTAGCAGTAAATTACAACGCAAAATGCCAATATATAACTTTTCACTTATATATCTGTTTTAAAGAAGCAGTCACGAAATTTCAGAATTTTACATGCATCCAAACAGCACAACACGACCGCTGTCTTATTTTACTGTGGGGAAAATGATCTTTGGTTTGAAACACGTATTAGAGTTACGCCAAACTGTGTTATAGCCATTTGAACCAAAATGACAGAATTTGCTTTAATCAATAAATAATGTATTTTTT
The DNA here is from genome assembly GCA_907164885.2 of Dolomedes plantarius. Lineage (NCBI taxonomy): Eukaryota > Metazoa > Arthropoda > Arachnida > Araneae > Dolomedidae > Dolomedes > Dolomedes plantarius. Next base: position 96,541,260 of record OU015500.1, on the reverse strand, counting down.
CCAATAATCGGCAGATTTATTCCTTTACGTTCCAGTAGAGGGTGTTATTATCACCATTTTATGGCTATTTCCTATTGGTGCCGTGGTAATTAACACCTTTTAGAGCATTTCGAATGGTGGAAGCACAAACACGTTTGCCTGTTAATTCAGCACTCGTACTTGGAGTTATAAGAATTTGTCAAACAATGCATCCTTTGCATAACTTTTTGTGGTGAGGGGAACGGAATATAATGGTTGCAGGTCCATATGCTTCATGCCTCATAATTGCGTATCTAACAGTAGAAAAGTATTTTTCTACTTCTTTGCTGACGTCACGATAACTTTTATCTTCAAAATAAAGTAAAATAATACGTTTCGAGAGAAAATCAGATAGCTTACTCAGTTTCGGAGACCTTTTTTTATATTAGGAAAATTTTAACACCCTATATCAATGCAATTACCTACCTAACCTTTCTTGAAGTCATTTGACTAATACTTCTAGATATCTGATTTGTTAGAATCAACAAAGTAGTATTTTTTACAGCTAATCACAAGAATGCAAATACTTTTTGGATATGTAAACATAAACTACTAAAGCAACACAATTTATGAAATAAAGATATAGACTTATATTATCAACACAAATATATATTGAACTTTCAGTTAACTGTTTATTAATTATCCGTTTTGCTGTTTATGTTGGCATTACAAAAGTTAAAATAAATAGTAAAAATGTTATTTATATATCTCAAATCTAAATAATAGAAATATTATTTAGATTATCTGGCAGAATGTCAACATTAAATTAAGGAAATTTTAAAATATCCAGAAGAAAAACCTAAAAAAACCTGTGTATATATATTTTTTATCATTTTCATTAAATTCTCTTTTAAACCACTACATGTAATTTAAAAGATTAATTCAATCTACGCTTTGAAAAAACTATTTTTTACAGGCCACTATCGAAAACCACTTTCGGATTAATCTTGATTTACGGTTTAATAAACGCGCCAGTGTTTTTATCAGCGCTGATAATCTGGGGGTTGCTTACAGCCCATGACAACGACATTATGTATTTAAACGGTGAATATTTTTGGATAGCCAGTTTAATGTAATCTCATGGTGAATAGCAAGTTTAACGAAGGAAATATACAATGCGATTGATGCGATAAGGAACTATAGTTTAAAGTTTAGTGTCCGGGCTAAAGGTATCCAAAAGTCATGACTTATTTTTACGGAACTTCCCATTAGAATTTTAAAATACAGTGATTTCCTCTTATAAGAATCACGTTTGTTATTACTGTTTTTGATTCTTATAACCGGTTAATTCTTATAGCCGAAATTTAGGTTTTTGGACAGGCACACACACACACCTATATTTATACATATATAAGATAATTTAACATAAAATACTCTTTAATTGACGTTAATTATCTTTTAAAATTATTTCTTATAATTTTAAAAATACAAATTAATTTTTAGGCGTATAAGTAGATACACATGATTATAGTAAGAGAAGAAAAAATCTAATATTTGTTACAACATACCTGCTTAACAGTGTTAACATTTCAACTACAGGAAGTGAGCAAGAAAAAGTTTTCTATGGTAGTTTGAGGTAATGAAGTTTTCAGGAGGCTGTTTATACCTCTTTCAATACTAATAGTGTCAGACGAAGATTCGCCTTCTAGCTTACGTTTCACGGTTTGATAACGTGCTGAATCTACTAATGTCACGTTTGCCTAAGTGATAGTGGACACTTCACCGAAGATTTATGTGTTTCAGGATCCAGGAAGCTGCAACCAGGATGTGGGAGGTAGGAAAAAAGAGTCCCTATTTTTGTTTGTCAGTGGGGAAAAGGGAAATATGGCCCAGGCAGGTAAAGATGCCCCCCGGGTCAAGCTAATAGGACAGTGTTGTGCTAAAGCGTTTAAGGGGAAACTATTATGTTATGTGTAACAAAGAAAAAGATGAATTTTATGACTAAATTCCATCCCATCTTATCAATCTTCCTTTTGTTTAAAAAAATAATCAATCTTTCTTTTTTTTAAAAAAAGAAAGAACTTCGTGCCTTTTGAGGGTTTACGTGGCTTTTTGGAAAAATGAAAGGAAAGCGAAGAGTGTAAACTGATTCTTAAAACCGGTGAATTGATTCTTTATAGTGAAAATTTTAACATGGAAATAATACATTTGTTTTTGTTTTCGCGATATTGATTCTTATAAACGGTTGATTCTTATAACTACTGATCACTATAATCGGTGGTTACTGTATTATTTAAATAGAAAAAACTTCTCACCAAGTTTTAATATCAGTCATAGACTTCGATCATAGTATCATAGATTTCGATGTGTGCACCTTTTGTAGAACAACAAACGTCTAAATGGTAATACAGTTCTCTCCAAGTGTTTCGTAGCATATCGGCAGCTATTACACGAATTGCTTGAATGATACTCTTCTTCAACTCATCCACAGTTTTAATTTTTTGTTTAAGCTCAATGGATTTAATGAATCCCCAAGCAAAAAAAAGTCTAACAACGCCTGATATGCTACGAAACACTTGGAGAGAACTGGATTACCATTTAGACGTTCGTAGTGCTACAAAAGGTGCACACACAGAAATCTTTGATACTATGATAGATATATGGGATTGATATTAAAACTTGGGACGATGTTTTTTTCTATTTGAACACATTTTTTAAAATTCTAATGGGTAGTTTCGTAAAATTAAGTCATGACTTTTGAATACCTTTAGCCCGGACACCATGTGTATAGAATAATATGAAATTACAATCAGACATAATATACGTTTAATGTAAATCTTTTATTACTTTCAAAATGTGTTGTCGAAATTGTTATTGTAAAAATTTTGTGTTTTTCAAAAGGCAAAATATTATTGCGTATAGTTCACAAATTCATATAACGGAGATAACAGATTTTATTAGTATGTCACAATAGAGCTGTTTTTCGGCAATTTAATCCCTGGGAATCATTGGGTATCTAATTTTGAAAAATTTCCACCAAAAACTTCACATAATGTATGGTGCCGAAATAGTTTTATGTTGAGAAATTTAAAAGAAACTTGCACATAATACGCACATTTTTAGATTGCTGAAGCTAACATTTCGCCTAAAAAGGTGATATGAATTTTAATTTACCATCTTTAAGATGAATAAAATACCGTCGCTGTGAAAAGAGATCCAATTAAATACTTCTGCATCGCACTGAAATTAACTTAAATGGCACGAGGTAAGCGATAACGGTATTCGAACGTAACTTGAAATCGCTTTTTTGGGGGGCAAGTTTTATAATCACCTTTGAGTGAATTCCTCTCCGACGTTGAAAACTTTCTTTGGAAAAAAAAAGTTTCTAGCGAATAATTTCCCCAGATACTTTTCGCGATAGCTGATATTGAAATTTCGGAGGGGAATTTAAATTCCTGGTTGCCGAATTCACAAATGTACCGAAGTGATTCAAATGCGGTAACTTTAAATTAAATGCAAAAGGGGAAGGAGAAGGAAATTTCCTGGAACGCTATAAAAAGAATGATAGGAAATTAAGATACTTCTTTAAACGACGAAAAAGAGAAAAGAAGAAGTAGAGGAAAATAATCAAGACAACTTCTAAAATAATTTTTACATCTAATGATAAAAAAAAAAAATCCTTAAGAAAAATTACTTCACATTTTAATTAAATTCCTTTAACTGTAAAATATCTTATCTAAATGTTAGAAATAATACCTACATAAACATTAACAATATATGTTAAGGAATTCTATTTTAACTTTTTAAGGGTTTTATTAAGTATTTATTTCAATTACAGCTTTGTACTGTACACATATTCCTCTCTCCCTGGCCCTACACTGACTTCTACCTCATAATAGAATTTTATACAAAGGAAAATTACATATAGACAAACGGATGTAATTGTAAGATAAACAGAAAATTCTTAAGCGAAATGACGCCTTACTCCTGTTAATTTGTAGATCCATCGGTAAGTCATCCGTGGCAGAGTTTAGAAATGGAAAAAGAACTACCTCCCGCCAAAAAGTGTTAGCATTTCTCTAAAAGTGTGTACTATAATAATTTTTTTTAAAATTGTTTATTAGTTATTGTTTTAGATATTTTAACTGATTTTATGTTACTAGATTTTATACTGTTTATTATTTTCATTAAACTCTGTTCGTACCTATTAATGTATTTCCTTTAAAATATAATTCTCGTAGTTAATTTTTTTACGTGTATGCCTACTTTCTCGTATGTCTATATTTTTTTATGTATGCCTACTTTCAGATTACCGTTTTTTTCTGTTATGGTGTGTTATTTTGTGAAATAATAATAAGGGATAGTCGTTGTCATTTTACTATATCACGCTCTCATAGATTCCTCGTTGGACACACTACTTTAGAGATATAAATTTATTTCAAAGACATATAATAATAATAGATTCCTATATTGAATTTAGGGGTTGTTTTCTTCTATTTTTCCTTCTCATCTACATTTGGACCTTCAGTTAAGTTTTCTTTTATCGATAGAAATTGCATGCAATTTATTTATTAAATCATTAATAATTTGCCCAATGTGGTAATTATTTATTATATATTTATAACAAATGAGTCTTTTTTTCCAATTTTGTTTACAGTGGGCATATTATCATGCAAGTGAATTAAAATATTTTGAGAATTAGATGTTAAGTATGTTTCAACACATTTTTTACTTTTTATATTGTTATATCGCCCCAGTCACTGATCATCCCCCCCGGCCAACCCCCTCCTAAAAGAAAGAAAAAAAACTTCTTTCTGCTGGATTCTATTCACCGGCATTTATCCTATCTGAATTTCTCTTATTCTAAAGTTCATTTTCCTCTCTTCATCTAAATTTTATTTTACCTTTGCTATTCGGATTTTTGAAATCTATGTTCTCTTTATAATTTATTCTTTCAAGTAATAAATGAGTGAAAAAACTCCAAGATTTGAACAAATAGTAGAGATGAAAGTAGAAACGGGATTAGTGTTGCACATGTCACAAAAGACTAGATGTTTTCCTGTGCCTCATAGTTCACAAATGAAGAGTTAGATGCAATTACATTCCTCAAAAGGAGTAACCATAGGGACCGTTAAATTCTTGGACTATAGGTAAATTTAAGGTCATGCGAGTGAGCTTTTCAGAGCATTTTTCGATTATGGCGGAGAGATCATACGCTCTCAATACCTACTTTTTCCGCACTGAAGCTCTACTGAAATATCCCCTTGACTTTGATTATGCTCCTACGACAACCTAGGCCAGTAAAAAGAATTATGCTTTTTTTCCCTGCATCGTTCTAGCCAGGTGATGGCTGACTGACTAGGGCACTGGCATTCGGTTCAGATCCTGTGGGTTCGAGTCGCTCTGCTGGCATGGATGTTTGTAGCCGTTCGGAATCGGCTTTAAACTGTAAGTCTCGGTCTAATTAGAACTCGAGTAGCAAAAAATTGACGTTAGCGCTCCAAACCAGACCAAGCAAACCCTGCACTGTTCTTGATTTAAATAAGTATTTAATTAGCTTTGCACTCAAACAATGATGACACGGAATTGGAAAGCTAGATTGCTAATCTTTCTGTTTTCCACCAACGCGGCAGGCATATTCTCTTTCAACATCCGCCCACTGAACACATTGAAAGTTGTTGGTCTCTTGTAATGGAAACACTGTATAGACTAGACGAATCAACATCGCACCCTGGTGCTACCTCAGTTTACGAAAAGCAGTACCCCCCTACCACCACCGCAGGGGCGACAACTAGGGTGGAGGTTCGTACACTCTCCCATCCCTACAAATCACACGGTGAGACTCAAACCGGGACGGCCTATAGATTTAATCTTCTCACACCCGGCGTAGATACGATAGCATTAAGTTGCGCTTGTCAATATTCGATCCAATCATTCTTAGGACAGAATCCCGACATGTTAACCACTAGGATGCTAGGATTCTAGACCACTAACAACCCACATAAGACTAATTAAAGTAATATTTTAATATTATTAGTTTTTTCATTGAACTTTCCTTGAACATAATTATGTGCATTAAAATCATGAATAAAAGGTGCTTTGGGTAGTTTTTCTCTGCTTCTTGCCTTACAAAATCTGAGCGATATCTTGTAAAAATTTATTCAATTCAAATATCATACAAGAAACTCACGTTATCCGTTCTATCAATCATAAAGCGTATACAATACAGAGGGCGTACATTTTTGTTCCAATTTCCTTTTAACTTAGAATAATGACAATGCTTTACAGAACTTACGAAATTCAAGAGCATATATAGGTTGCCTCGAGATAATGTCTTGTGAAATACAAAATGTAGTTTACCTAGCTGATATGCAATATCATTTTTCATATAATTATCTACTTATATTTATTTTCATATCATTTCTTATGATTAATTTTCTATTTCGAGCTCTATTTTCGTCGACATTAAATAGAATTCCTCAGATATTTTGTTATCACTGTCACTGAATAAAAGGTTTATTTAGCCGACTATAGAACAACATACACTGAAGTGCCACTGAATTAGGGATAGCAAAGCCTATGCAAATTGTGTAGCGCTGCGCTTCATGTATGCGCAAGTGAGGGCGCTGTGGTAACTGCATATATAGTGCATACTGTGGTTGTTCTGAATTAGTTGTTGGAATTGTCAGTATGGTTAAACTGCCTGATTTAGACTCCTTCGATCGCGGACAAATCGTAGGTGAGCGACACATGGGCCATTCATTTTCCGAAATCGTCAGACAGCTAGGATTTTCAAGGTCGACAGTGTCAAGAATATACCAAGAATACATGGATGGTGTAAAAAAACTAGCGATCGGGCAAACTGCAAAGGACAATTAGCCTTGACAGTGCGTGGTGAGAGACGGCTCAGGCGTATTGTACGTAGCCAACGAAGCCAAACATTAGCTCAAATTACCACCCAGTTTAATGACGGTGCCAGTCGTACAGTCAGTAAAAGGACTGTGCAACGCTCGCTTCACCGTATAGGTTTCGGGAGCCGTCGACCTACGAGAGTACCATTGCTCTATACTCAACATCGGGCTGCACGTCTTGCCTGGGCAAGAGAGCACAGAGACTGGAGTGTAGAGGACTGGACGCGAGTAGCATGGAGTGATGAGTCTCGATTCCGACTACTTAACGCCGACGGGAGGCTGAGAATATGGCGTCAGGCTCATGAAACCATGGATCCTGCATGTCTGGCTGGAACTGTACAAGGGCATGTTGGCTGAATAATGGTCTGGGGTGTTTTTTCGTGGCACAGTTTGGGATCTTTGGTGCGTGTACCAACCTCCCTCAATGCAATTCGGTACGTAGAGTTTCTGGGTGATCACGTCCATCCGTTTATGCTGTTCTGTTATCCGCACGGTAATGGAGCTTTCCAGCAAGACAACTGTACCTCTCACAAGTCCCGGTTGGCTACTGGCTGGTTGGATAAGCATTCCTCTGACTTCTCTGTCATGAATTCGCCACCTAGAAGCCCAGACTTAAATTCTATTGAGCATCTTTGGGATGTTTTGGAACAAGGCGTGAAAGGCCATCGCACAGCACCAAAGAACCTTACTGAATTATGGACAGGTTTAGCCAATATTTGGCAAGCCATTCCCGTGGAACGTTTCCAGAAACTTGTTGAATCTATGCCTCGTCGTGTGGCAGCCGTTATTAAGGCCAGAGGAGGCCCAACTCGTTACTAGGTAGGTATCCCTAATTCAGTGGCACTTCAGCGTATATGCGTTTGCTTCATTATCCGGGAAAAAATATGTACGCGATAAGAAACAAAACAAATTACGATAGGTAGAGACAATATCTTTCCCTTTTCTATCTCAATTTACATGACTTGATCGTAGAAAAAACGTAAATATCTCTGAATTGATCCATCCGAAAATAAAATTTCGGTAATTTGTTTGAAAAATAATGACGTTCTTTGAGTTTTTTCTTTTTCACTTCGGAACATCTGTACTTAATTTTGTCGAATGATATTAGCACATACAATATTACTCTCCTTCTGTACACTAAGTAAGAATGTTGCATCTAAATTTATTTCAACTACATACTGTGACGGTGAAAGTTGGTGGGTAATTAGTAATTTTATTTATATTTTAATATTTATCTTTTAATAAGTCAATGATTTTCTGAATATAATTAATTTGTACATTTCATTGCATTGTGATTCCCAAATGAAGGAAACAACTCTGGTTTTATTTGACCAATTAATTTATTGATTAACATAAATGATATGATATAATACATTCCTACAAAACAGGTCATACTTCATCTACACATACATTTAATTCATTCACTACAAAATCATTATTCGAATTAATTCATTATACGAATAATCATTTATTTTTCGCTAACTTCCATTATCTGATTACTTCACTACCGCGCTCTATATTATTAAGTTAATGAAGGCTACGCTATGAGAAGCAATGACGGTATAATATGAGGAGGAAATAAAGGAACCGTGCCTTTACAGATGATAATTGGCTCGTCGTTGTGGACATCGGGCACGGAGCTATAACGGACTTCGTTTCATACACACATCACTGGTACTGGATACACACACGGTAGACTACAGGGCTCCTTTGTCATTCTAGGCACTGGATACACACATGGTAGATTACAGGGCTCCTTTAGTCATTCTAGGCACTGGATACACACGGTAGAGTACAGGGCTCCTTTAGTCATTCTAGGGACTGGATACACATACGGTATAGTACAGGGCTCCTTTAGTCATTCTAGGCACTGGATACACACATGGTAGATTACAGGGCTCCTTTAGCCAATCTAGGCGCACGGCATTGGGCAATGGGGCGCATTCGTCTTACAGCTCTGCTGGCATCGGTCACGGCTTATATCATCATCATCAGGCGCACTTCGTACATTTTACTAGCTAGGTTGCTACTACTTCTGACTCTAACTTGTAACTCTAACTTATAACTCTCTCTGAGTCCTGTCTGTCTGTTTGCTTCCTCATATTATTTCATATTATTTTTCTCTAATTTATGCCGGCTCCGCCTCTTCTCCATTCCATTGGCCATATTATTATATGTCATCACAATTCGTCCGTGGCTGCCTTTTCTACATCCCCTTTTCACCAATACGCAATGAGGGCGGGATTTACAAAATTCTCCTTTTTCTTCCCATGCACTTTTTCCCATGCTCCGACATCATGAAACACGTGTTCTGTTTTATAGCCCTCATAAATTTTCAGTCTTCCTTTCTTCTTTTCTTCTCTTCGTTGCCATTCATTCTACAGCACTTTTATCTTCTAGTTTTATCTTTAGTAGCTTAGATTTATTGTTGACCATTTGCTTCTTAGCCCTGCTTCTTTCTTACATTTCGCAATTATGTTACTTTGTCCCGTATTTTTCGATTTTGCTGCCCCTGGCCGTGACATTATTGTCATATCCTTATGACATTCACCCCCTCTCTCTCAAAAAAAAGTTTGACGTCTCTCTTCCTCCTCTCATGATGTCTTACTTCAATCGTCGACTTTCGTTCATGGCATCGTTGTACCTGTCACCTTTTCCGTTCCCCCTCTTACACCTATCATTAGCTTCTCATCGTAACCTCTGCAGCACCTATCATCTACTTTTATATGATCTCTTATCACCTCTACAACATTTTCATTTAATTAATTATTTACCTAACTCATGGTGCAGTTAGTGACCTCACCTCTTCAATTTCGATAACCATATTTAATTTTATCATAATATTACATCACATTCTTACCATTAGGGAATAACCCTCTAAGTATCAACAAACCTTAGTATCAAATTATTATCATAATAACATGCATACACATCAGAATTTCACCAAAATAATAATTATCAAATAACTTTACCAATGACCATATTATACGATCAATATTATACGACATTAACAATATTATACAACTTATATTCATATACATTTCATAATAATTGGAAATAATAATTAGCATGCACAAAAATTAATAATTACATCAAAGAAAACACACGTTCATTATATACTAAATTTTGTTTAAAAAAAATATCATCTTCGTTGCTCAATAAGAATTATACTTCTGAAAATTATATTATGACATTTGCATAGATTTTTAATTTTCATATGATTGTCCGTATGATAAAATCTCTGATGATCTTTCGCAACATAGTCTATCTCAACAGTCTCAATATCTTTTTCAACAGTTTCAATAACTTTATTTATGAAGATATATTGCCTCCATATTTGTCGCCAATGTTCATGACTATCCAGACATGTAATGGAAAGTCTATAAGTAAAGTTTTACCCTGTGGTTTTTTTTTTGCACATATGGATAGCATTTCCAATTCATATTTTGTTACATATCATTGCTTCTCAAGACTCACACAATACTACTAATTCGTCAAAATATCTACTAATTTAATTAGTATTACAAAGACATGCTAATTGTATTATTCATCTAATCCCTCTCACGCTGATTCACCTGTAAATTTAGCTTCGTTGCCTTACGCTAACTTTTCTCGTACGCTCCCTCTTCATCCATCACAGTTTGTTTACAAACTATCAAGTTGCTACGACTTGTCAAATGCCTCTTCTGACTTTGACTAGGGGGGATAATTGAGTTACTATGGAAACTCATTCCTTTCGGTTCACGGTTAAAATTCGCACCCAGTCCTACTCGTCCAAAACCAGTTTTTCGTTTCAATTCTTTCCTCTGCGTATCTCCGTGCGTCATCGCTCGAATACACTCTCGCGCTAATTACTTTTTTACGAGCTTAATAATGGGAACCTCACACTTCCGCTGACCTCCAGTCGTAACCTTCCCCTCGTGTGACATCACAGCAAATACTGCATGCTACCTTCTGGATATTTTTTAATCATTTCTAATCGGATTGATATCGCTTCTGAGTATAACTTTTGTTTTGTTTTTTCAATTTATGCGATCATATGTATCAATGTATCTAATTATTTTCCATCTTGTATTTATTTGACCGTATTTTAATGCTTGTGTTATCGTGTGCCGCTCACGTGGATGAATGTATATCTAATTTGTCTGCAATGTCGCGTAATTTCGTAATTCCTTGTGATTTAATTCTGAATTTATTTATCAATTAAGCACAATTATTTATTTATTTTTTATGTCTCTATCCCGAGCTTTCTTCTGAAGTTTATGTGCTCGCGTGACATTCAATATCTATATTTTATTTATTGATTACTTACATCCCCACTTGTTTTGTTTTATTATCATCATTTTTATTCGTTAATTAACTAATTACTTAGTTAATCAATCACTTAATTATTTTTTTTATTTATTTATTTACTTTTATTAATTGTTATTCAATCAATGCCGTGACTCTTCCTTCCGTATGAATTTTTTTTTACTCTAATCATCACTTAATTTCTTAGTTACCTCTTTGCTGCATATCTAATTTCGTTGATTATTAATGCTGTTTATTTTTATTTATTTATTTTTTTTATCATTATTTATTTATTTAATTTCTCATACTGCCTTTTTATTCTTTTAACGCCCGCCGCTTTGCGTCTGTTTGCTATCCCTGTGACATTGACGACTATGATGTGTTTAATGTTTTGATTAATCTATAATCATTCGCCACCTCGATATCTACTCAACTCTTCAGGTATGTTGTTTAAATCAATTTAATCTTTCGTTATTTATTGTGGATCTTAATTGTAGTTGTTACCTCCCAACAAATTTTACTGTCTATTTCATCATTATCCACACACTCTCGTTATCCATTAATTTAATGACATATTATCTCCAATTTTTTTATTTTATTGTATTCATTTATTTCTTTATTTTTTGTGTTGTTTATCACTTGCATTGTTTAAACACTATCACCTATCTATTGCCTCACTTAACAATAATTGTGTTAACTCTCACACCTTCATCATTATACTCGCGTGATCAATTAATTTAATGACATGTTATCTCCCATTTATTTATTTATTTTTTTTGTATTCATTTATTTATTTATTTATTTATTTATTTATTCATTTTATGTTTTGCCATACCTATGTACCACTGTGTCAACTTGTATCTTGTCACTAACGTGTTTTATAATTGCGTAAATTATCATCGAAACCTAACTCCCTACATCTCTTAATTTATCGGCGTGTATCTTCATTATTGATCTGGGGTTTTTCAATTGATTGTATTAATACGTTTTTATTACGGAAAATTTTAATTATTTCGCCTGACATTAATTCGCATTTTACCTTCCACGTATTGAATTACTGTACTTATTACTTGTGACTCATTCCTTCATGCCTAACTTACTCGATTTATTTATTTATTTATTTATTTATTTTTTAAGTTTATTTGCTTATTATTATTATTATCATTATTAATTATTTATTTATTATGTTACCCATTAATTCATGATTTTATTTATTTAATTATATGCAACCATGCGTGCTTTTTGTAATTTGTTTAAATTGCTCTTTATAACCACTCTGGGATTGCTTAAATATCTCAATAAGACATTTTGATCGGAGAAAATTCTCAAAATCTCGAATAAACCTGTAAACTCGGTCCTCAACGCACTAAGAGACATAAATTACGTAAAGTTGCTAAATCTCCAACTCTCCAATAATTATTATTATAATAATGCCCATATTGTACCTGATTTCTAAACTGTCCCATTGTCCTTCTCTGGTATTGATTGTGTCGCAAATTTAACCTATTCCTTCGATCGTAATAATTATATTGAGCGAAATCCCCATTTCTTCTGCCATATTTTTGTCTATCATTTTTAATAACTTGTTGATAATCCTGATAATCATTTGCCGCCATTATGGTACCAATATAAGCCGTGTTAGTCTCAATTGTTGGAAAATTTTGTTGCGTTAAATCCTGTACATCATCTGAACTCTCAATATTCGCTTGTTTTGTTTTCGTATAATAATTATCCTGCCGTTTATGCCCTTTTGCCCGCTTTTGTGGTCTATTTTCACCATCTCTACTTTCTTTAAATTGTTTAAATATGACGCACTCCTTAACATCGTGATCATCCTGCTCACATAAATCGCATAATTTTATTTGTTTAACCTAATGACACATACATAAACAAATAGTAGTTTTACATTATTAGTTGCACGATCAACTAATGAATTTGATGACATTTGATATTAACATATACTAGTTTGTACCCGTCGAATCATGACGGCTGGATAGTAAATAAATGTACTAATACACATTTTGTAGGAAGATTAAACAAGACGGGGGACGAAGGATTCCGTGAAAAAATAAATTAGTTCCAAAAGTCACCGCTAGGGGAATATTTGGCGCTGTATAATAGAAAATAGAGTGTTAACAAATGCAAATCACAAGAGTCAGAGAAAAAGTCAATCGCTTATCATGGTCAGGGTACAGTAACTCCTATACACGGCTGATCTTGTACGGATAGAAGTTGATAATCTTTCGTAAGTTTTTCCATACCGTACTGTAAGGCATATCCATATTCCGAGCTAATCCACGTGCGCTAGAGGTGGCAGCAATATTGGCTGGTCCTCTGTCGACAATCGCCGTGGCAACTGCTTCGATTGTATCCTGTGGTACAGGTTTTCGTCCTCTACCTGACTCAGCCTTCAGAGAACCTGTTTTCTCAAACGTCGCAACCACTGTTTTTAGCCCATTAACTGACACAGGACCATTACCTTTACGCATTTTTTTGTGCGTTCTAAAAGCACGAAGAGCGGTGACGCGTTGCACTGGTTGAGGTAAAAGCATTTGACCAGTAACGCACGCTCGACTAAACAAGGAGACATTGCACATAAACTTTCAATCCGATTGATTCGAAACGTAACACATTGCCTTTTAAAACACAAGCAGCTGGCACTGTGCCAATGGATGTAACGTGAAATTTGAATAAAGAACTTCTTCTTCTGCTCAGCGTACGTGATATTGCAGATCACGAGACTTTATCGGTGTTTATGTAGATTTTACGCTTTTTTTAAAATGTTGCCATATTGCACTTGAACTAAATAAGAAAATGTGCATAATAAAAGGTAATTTTATTCCGTATTAATTTGCATTTGTTAACACTCTATTTTCTATTACACAGCGCCAAATATTCCCCTAGCGGTGACTTTTGGAACTAATTTATTTTTTCGCGGAATCCTTCGTTCCCCGTCTTGTTTAATCTTCCTACAAAATGTGGCGTCATTCTCGCAAATAGATCGCGCTACAGAACACTGTAAGCACTGTCAGTTTAATTATGGCCACCCGGTATATGTATATATATATATATATATATATATATATATATATATATGTGTGTGTGTGTGTGTGTGTGTGTGGGTGGGTGTGTGTGTGTGTGTGTGTGTGTGTGGGTGGGTGTGTGTGTGTGTGAATTCCCCTCTTATGGCAACATGGATGTTTTAGAGATACAACACACACGCCGTGCCACAAGTTATGGATAACGTGCCGCTTGAGCAAACGAGTTGCAACTCAACCGTTTTCATTGGAACGCACGTTATTTTATTTTTGCTGCATTAAAAAGGGCACAAAAAGCTATGTTTAAAAAGCTATGTTTTTATGTTTACGGAATGAAGATTGCTGGCTTTTTTGTGGTTCTCACTAGATGAGCATTAATGGCGTGACAGACGGACACTGACATTCTGTTTTTCTTATTGTAATAATATTTTGTGTTTAATTGAAAGTTAGTTGAGAATACGCATTATTGCATTTTGACTTGAAACATTTTTGATATTTCAACCGTGGGGATAATTTTTCCATACACACACACACATACATACATATATATATATATATATCAAAATTTTGACGCATTTTGGTACTTTTCTGTGTATCTGTCCAAGCGATACAGACTGGGTTTGGCGCGTTGCCAATATTATAACTGGCAAGGTACGGACGGACGGAGGTTTTAGCGTCTGAAATTTTGCTTTCCGGAGGACCGCTATGGAGTAACGTAATCCTACGTTAAAAGACAAAATTCAAAACATTTCAAAAAATCATCTCTGAAGTTGTTTATTCTCCCTAGTATCTGACTAAATTCATTGGTACTAAACCTTCACAAAACAATCGAGTTCTACTGTCGGAATGGAAATAAAAGAGAAAACCCGAATCTCCGTCTTTTCTGCCTGTTGATCACTGTATGTCACTAAGTGTGACATGCAGTGCTTGATCACTGAATGAGAGATTTCGCCCTTACAACGATAAAGTCAGCAAAGATCAAGGCCTTGGACAGTTATCCACGGAGCTAACTGTACCGTTGAGACCTACGAAATTTGTTAACCCTCTGAGTTAATTAAAATCAGTGTGTAGGAAGGCCTTATCCCACATGTAGGAAGTACGATAATTAGTATTTATTAGATTGTAGGATGGTAATTCGAAATCAACGTTGTTTTATTTATTGGAGCAGTGATTAATTTATTTCATGATCAAGGCATATTTGTTGAGCATGTGATTTCCAATTTAGGCTGTAAGCTATAGGTAGGGATATGTAATTTTCGTATTTACGAAGTAGATGAGAATAAATGCAAAAATTATTTTTTTACTACTTTTCTGCGAAAACTCGGTGATAAACGGCTTTTTAAGCGAAATTAGGTAATAATAGTAATAATTTGCTAACATAATTGCTTAACTGAGACCATCCGAGGTCTTCAACTGAGAAATCTCACTTTACTTCGGATTCGCTCCAAATTTCCCCCCGACAGTTTGTCCGTACTGGAGTCGTACCTAAAAATCTAACAGTAAGAACCAAACATCAAGTTTTGTGGAACAATTTAGCAGATTTAAGAACCTCTCTTGAGCTGCAAAGTCAAGGTTTTTTCTGCTACTTACAGTAGCCAACGAAGAGATACCTGTTGATGCTATTCAGATTTTAATTGCAGCGTAATGCTGCTACCTTCACTTTGAAATGGCAGCTATACACAGTGTTGCGAACCTCTACGAAGCGCCTCCCCCTAGCGCCATCTCGAAATCCCCCTGTTTCCCCCTAGTGCCATCTCGAAATCTCTCTGTTTTCCCTTAACACCAACTTGAGATCACCCTAGACTAAGGGTGTCCAACCCGCGGCCCAGAAAGATATCTCACAGCGGAAAAAAATATCAATAGCCCGCCTCGCCGATGATGGCAGACGACCATTATAGATCCCCCTTTGTTCATTCAACAAAGCGACAATGCATCATTTGAACTATCATTAATTCTATACAAAATTCCGTATGTAAATTCTGTATATTAATTTCATTATAAAATGAAATGTGAATTTTTTACGGATTTAAGCCATTGCATTGGAAATAATAAAAAAAGGTTTTACGGATTTAATATTTCATATTTGCAATTATATTAAAATTAGTATACACAAGAGGGAAGCACACTAAGAGCCAAATTAGAACCAAAATATCGGATGAGCATCTTGAGAACTCCCTGAGAATTGCGACCATTTCAAATGACCGAAATATTGATGCATTAGTGTCACAAATTCAATGCCAAATATCACATGAATTTTATGACTCCTATAGTTATTTTTAATAAAATGTATAATGAAATAAATGTTAACTATATATTATACTTTTTTACTCATCACATATTTTTAACGTTAGGTATATTTTTGTGTGGCCCAAAACGATTCGTCTTCTTTCAATGTGGCCCAAGGAAGCTAAAAGGTTCGACACTAGGATGGAACGAAAAAAACATTTTTTTAAAATTTCAATATGCTCTAGTTTTCAAAAGTTGCCTTTTAACAAAATAAAGACGGAAATTAAATATTAGCGTAATTGGTGCATGTTTTCAGTTGGCGCAAGAAGGGCAAACTTTTGGTTTTTATTAAATTTTTGACAAATTTCGCAATTATTTTGAAATTGAATACACTTTTAGTACAAAAAAGTAGCAAAATATGTAATTTAAACATTCCTTTTAGTCAGGAGACCTGCTAAACTGATTATATAATGCGTTTTACTTCATAAAAATAGTACACATAAAGGCACTTAAGGACGAGGCACTTAAAAGACACTCGAACATCATGGTGGAAGGAAAAATTTTTTTTCGGAATTTCAATATGCTCTAGTTTTCAAAAGTTGTCTTTTAAAATTAAAATTAAGAATATAAAATCTTTTTGACCTACTAAAATAGTTTCAAGTGCCGCAAAGGGCTTCAAAATGGATATTTTTATGAAAAAGTGATTATATTTGTATTTTTTGTTAATTTCTTTTATAGTATATCAAAATAATGTATATTTTCTGTAAATAAAATATTCAAAATATGATATTTTGACAGAAAACTTGCATATTCTAAGTATTTCTAATTTTTAGATACCGTAACAGAACAACTGATTTTGTGGAATTTCGCGATTTTCATCATATTAATTTTACAGTAGCATATTCTTATAATACACATTGGAATGAAAGAAAAACAATTTTTAATTGATGGAACTTAGATAAAATAAACAAACCACATTTATTTAGAAAAATATTAAAGTAATGTCTATATAGGTAAAACATTATTTTGAAAAAATATTCATGCTTTTCAAAAGTCCATAGTAATCACACATGGTTTTCATTACTTATTTCACTGACACATTGAATTGTTTTATTGTTTCAAATTTTGGCATTATCTTTTGAGAATGTATTTTTGTTTTTATCAATGCATCTCTTGCAGAAGTACCTCGAACGGACAAGGATGACCCGGTAACTAATTTAACAATCCTTTCTACTACTTGTGTGTGGCATGGAATGTTGTTGAAGTCAATAATTTGTTTCTCGTGATCAGATTCTTTTGCTTCCTTTATAAACTGTTTTATTTTTTCATCATAAACATGCCTCGTCATAGGAGGTTCTGATACTTTAACATCATTTCATTCAATCATATCAATATAATCCTTGGCATCAAAGTTTATACGTGGAACTAAATTCTTTCTGATGCCTCCTTCATTTCGCGCCCTTGCTTTTAGAATCCGGTGTAATACAAGCTCTCTTACATGACTGCGATTGTCTAATATACAAAGGAGGAGATTTTCAGAAGCAGCAAGGTATGCATTTCTTTGAATGACATGGTCAATTACATTTTTAAGAGTCTAATTGAGGTAACGTGAATAGCGTACAAGTTTCCACAAGTGCTTCGATCCACGGATACAAGATGGTTTCAGCTTTATGTTAAACCAAATTGGCGCATAAACTTTCAAAATGTACTCAGTCAGTATTCGGAGATTTTTTTGCAGGACATTCTGTTCCCACATACAAGCGAAGTATTCGGTTTGCTAATGTAAGCCATCGTGAATGACAAAAGTTTCCTGGTTTTGTCATGGACAAATCAGAAGAGCACTTTCCAACAGAGATTGCATTATACAATTCTAACAAATATTTCGGGTCCACACTTAAATCATCCTTAATTTCTTGTAATGTTATTTTCAATAGGTAAAAATTCAATCACTGGAAGTTCATAGCAGTTTTCTAATTGTTTACCTATTTCTCCTCCAAATTCATTTGGATCTTTAGTTTTTCCATCTAGGAAACAAAATAGGTGACGTAGGGGCAGTTCATTTAAATTATTGACTTCAACAACATTCCATGTCACACACAAGTAGTAGAAAGGATTGTTAAATTAGTTACCTGGTCATCCTTGTTCGTTCGTGGTACTTCTGCAAGAGATGCATTGATAAAAACAAAAATATATTCTCAAAAGATAATGCCAAAATTTGAAACAATAAAAAAATTCAATGTGTCAGTGAAATAAGTAACGGAAACCATGTGTGATTAATATGGACTTTTGAAAAACATGAATATTTTTTTCAAAATAACGTTTTGCTTAATTGACATTACATTAATATTTTTCTAAATAAGTGTGATTTTTTAATTTTAACTAAGGTCCGTCAGTTAAAAATTGTTTTTCTTTCATTCCAATGTGTATTTTAAGAATTTGCTACTGTAAAATTAATATGATGAAAATCGCGAAATTCCACAAAATCAGTTGTTCTGTTATGGCATCTAAAAATTAGAAATACTTAGAATATGTAAGTTTTCTGTCAAAATATCATATTTTGAATATTTTTTTATTTACAGAAAATATACATTATTTTAATATACTATAAAAGAAATTAACAAAAAATACAAATATAATCACTTATAAATAAAATATCCATTTTGAAGCCCTTTGCGGTGCTTGAAAATATTTTAGTAGATCAAAAAGATTTTATATTCTTAATTTTAATTTCATAAGACAACTTTTGAAAATTAGAGCGTATTGAAATTCGGAAAATAAAATTTTTCGTTCCACCGTGATGTCCGAGTGTCTTTTAAGTGTCTCATCCTTAAGTGCCTTTATGTGTACTATGTCTCCTGACGAAAAGAAATGTTTAAATTGCATATTTTGCTACTTTTTTGTACTACAAGTATATTCAATTTCAAAATAATTGCGAAATTTGTCAAAATTCAATAAAAACCAAAAGTTTGCCCGTCTTGCGCCAACTGAAAACATGCTCCAATTACGCTAATATTTAATTTCCGTATTTATTTTGTTAAAAGACAACTTTTGAAACCTAGATCTTATTGAAATTCAAAAGAAAGGTTTTTTCGTTCCACCCTATTGGACACCCCTGCACTAGACCTTATAGAGTATATACTAAGGGGGCACTCTATTTTAATTTTATGCAAACTCAGTTTATACATGAAACAATGTTTATTGAGTTCGTTGCACATATAGAATTTGCTTTTACAAAAATAAGCATACGTACTACATGTACGGAATATATAAATACAGCTTTCAAGAACAATATATTTTCAATACTCACAGACAGTAAGTCAAACCAGCAATTCTGCCACGTAAACTTTGGGCCCCCTAAGCACTAGCTCGGGATAGTACTGGAGCTGCATACCTCGTAGCTCCCTATCGCTTATCTATCAACCTTAACAACCCTAACCACCCTTCTCTTTCTTATTAATGACGCTGCATGGTATTTATACTAAACGCGTATGCCGAAATTAGCATATCCCAAGCAGCTTCTTTAATTCATTCACTCAAAAGTTCGATTCTTGTGAATCGAATCTTGTGTATACCTTACACTGGCCTCCCTCGAAAAATAAATTAGGTAACTGAGGTCTTAACGGCTTCAGTTAACTAATTGAAAACGCGTGCTGGTCTGACTTTTTACATAATGGGGGGCAAAGTCAAAAAACCTTCCACACGTTGTGTGGAGGAAAAACGCCACTACCATTTTACAAAACTAACCCCGAAGGGTCCAGGTGACACCATCACACAGTGGATTTGCAGAGTTGCGGATACTGGGCTGGCCAACTGCGCCCTAAAAAATCTGTTTTAGTTAAAAGTGTCAACACAAGGCAATTGCACAAGGCAATTGCACAAGGCAATTGCACAGCATGACATTTCTTGACTGTTTGTATCTGCTCTACCCCCAATTCATAATGTACATGTGTTATGTTTTGTGAAGTTAATACATTAGTGGTTAATTGTTATATTATGCAGTATGTATGTTTTTTTTAGTCACTACATGTCCCCTTCAAAATTTTATAAAACAACAGTATGCCGTTTTTTTTTTCAGAGGCTCACTCCTTCCCCTCAAAATTTTTACACAGTATATACACTGGGGAACTTCAAACCAATTTGGTTCGGTTTTATTAAAGGGTGGGAGTTAGAATAAGAGAATTGATACAAGACTTGTTCATGAAAACGGCAACTTCCCTGCACCAGTCAGTCCATTTCGTGGAACCTCTCTTGATGGTCGCAGTCCTAGTAAAGGTATTCGTTGACCGTGTGGTCATCCTTCGTGCAGCAGGTCGTAGGTCCTGAGGCGCTGGTCCGGCTTGACGATGGACAGGAGGTCTCTTGGGAGGAGGCCAACCTTGCTGGGTGGCTGATATCTTGCGTTTCCTGTACTTATGCAAAGGAGCTTTAAAATTGCCATTCTTCCTTTTGATAACCTTGTGTACCTTATGTGTGCCACGTTCATCCTTAGATGGAGGTTTTGTAGTGCACACTTTACTTTTCTCCGTACTTTTTAGAGTATAGGCATTAGATTTTAATGCAGATTCTATTTTTTGAAACTTATACGCCGCACCAACGTGTTTAGTAACTGGCTTTATCTCGCTGCTTGTGTCATGTTTTTCAACAACCTGACTCTGTTTTTCGTTTCTGTGCTTATACGATTTCTTGTTTACCGCCTTAATTACTTCAGTATTAGCAGTTTTAATGCTGGAACCTGAAGGCGCTTTTTGTCGTTTTTTATCACCCTTAACTTTAGTTTTATCCTCTTTTGACGAAAAAGTCTCTTTGAAACTTGCGACATCAGAATCGTTATCATTTAAATTCTTTAACACTGCTTCAGTTTTAGGAAGATTAAGCTTTTCGTACTCGTGCGTTTTAATGCAAACTACGTTTATAACTTCCGAAGCATCAGCGAAACTACTTACAGTATAACTCTGTGTCAACTTTTCATCCTGATTCTCAGTCTGGTTTTCATGTACTTTATTTAAAATCATATTATCAACCTGGCCTACAGCATCCTCATTCGGATGGAAACTTGAAATAATATCATCATTACCTAGCAAGTTCTACTATCGTTTAAAGAATTTTTATTGTCGTCAACTAATAAGTATTCACTAACTTCCGTAACGCATACTTCGTCATCTACTAAATTTCCTTCATTAACAGATGTGTGAATATCATCTAAAATATCAGGTATAGCATTAATAATATCAGGTATAGCATTAATAGAAGTGTCAGATGATTTATTTTCTAAACCACCAGCATTAGTATCGGCACTATTTTCAGAAATTTGTACCGGAATTACCGCATTATTACAGCTAGACTCACTTTCATTAAAAGCCACAAAAATACCCTGACTTTCACTATTCTCAAAATAATGATTACTGCTCGGACAAGTTAATACGTTTGACCACACAGTTTCAACAGGTTGAACCATATCATGTGAAACAACTTGCCAGTGCAAGTAAGGTGCTTGCATATTATTTACTTTAAGTGCACTAATTTCATTGTAACGCCATGAGCTTCTATTATTTCGCCCACGATACTGCTTACGCTGCTGGTTTGAAACTGGCGAAAAATTTTGGCGCGGGTGTATAAAACTTCTCGTACGTGAATGAGGGTAGGGGGTAGCGAAGAAATGCCTATTGTCATGTTTAGCTAAAGCTTGAAGGAGGGTAACCTTGCTTGTAATTGTTTGATTATCTAAAAAAATCTGGAACACTTGGCTTCAAACGTTGGATAACTATTTTTAAGATTACCGCTTCCGTCACCCCTTCTAGATATTCCTCACACTTGGAAATCTTTTCCATAGCAAAATCTAACTCAGAATGACCTTCACGTTGCCTTAGCGAATAAATTTCCGCTTCAATTTGACTTTGATTAAAGGTCTTTGGAAAAACGCTAAGAAACTGTTGCTTGAATGACAAATAGTCAAAAATCAGATTACTGCTTTGCATACACGTGTACCACTGATATGCACTACCTCTTAAAGTGGCTAGAGCAGATTTAAGTTTATCCCCCTCTGGGGTGCATTGTTGCTGAAAGTAATGCTCAATTTTCTTTGGGAATTGGCTTGAGGGGCCGCCATTGAATGTGGCTTCGAATGGCGCAAAATGCTGAACCATAATTTCCCGGGGAAAATTTCCAGCAGGGTTTTGTTCTACAACACTCATTTTTAAATAGTATATAAGTACTTGCAACAATTTTATCAATATAAGTACACAGTACACAGTTTAACTTAATTATGTTGTTCGTTATAAATGTAACGTTAACAACCAGGGTATATATAAACTTTCGGCCGCCAGTATAGAGTATATACTAAGGGCACACTCTATTTTAATTTGATGCAAACTCAGTTTATACATGAAACAATGTTTATTGAGTTCGTTGCACATATAGAATTTGCTTTTACAGAAATAAGCATACGTACTACTTGTACGGAATATATAAATACAGCTTTCAAGAACAATATATTTTCAATACTCACAGACAGTAAGTCAAACCAGCCATTCTGCCACGTAAACTTTGGGCCCCCTAAACACTAGCTCAGGATAGTACTGGAGCTGCATACCTCGTAGCTCCCTATCGCTTATCTATCAACCTTAACAACCCTAACCACCCTTCTCTTTCTTATTAATGACGCTGCATGGTATTTATGCTAAACGCGTATGTCGAAATTAGCATATCCCAAGCAGCTTCTTTAATTCATTCACTCAAAAGTTCGATTCTTGTGAATCGAATCTTGTGTATACCTTACACTGGCCTCCCTCGAAAAATAAATTAGGTAACTGAGGTCTTAACGGCTTCAGTTAACTAATTGAAAACGCGTGCTGGTCTGACTTTTTACATAATGGGTGGCAAAGTCAAAAAACCTTCCACACGTTGTGTGGAGGAAAAACGCCACTACCATTTTACAAAACTAACCCCGAAGGGTCCAGGTGACACCATCACACAGTGGATTTGCAGAGTTGCGGATACTGGGCTGGCCAACTGCGCCCTAAAAAATCTGTTTTAGTTAAAAGTGTCAAC
Source organism: Dolomedes plantarius (assembly GCA_907164885.2). Classification (NCBI taxonomy): domain Eukaryota; kingdom Metazoa; phylum Arthropoda; class Arachnida; order Araneae; family Dolomedidae; genus Dolomedes; species Dolomedes plantarius. Next base: position 96,517,790 of record OU015500.1, on the reverse strand, counting down.
ACAAGGCAATTGCACAAGGCAATTGCACAAGGCAATTGCACAGCATGACATTTCTTGACTGTTTGTATCTGCTCTACCCCCAATTCATAATGTACATGTGTTATGTTTTGTGAAGTTAATACATTAGTGGTTAATTGTTATATTATGCAGTATGTATGTTTTTTTTAGTCACTACATGTCCCCTTCAAAATTTTATAAAACAACAGTATGCCGTTTTTTTTTCAGAGGCTCACTCCTTCCCCTCAAAATTTTTACACAGTATATACACTGGGGAACTTCAAACCAATTTGGTTCGGTTTTATTAAAGGGTGGGAGTTAGAATAAGAGAATTGATACAAGACTTGTTCATGAAAACGGCAACTTCCCTGCACCAGTCAGTCCATTTCGTGGAACCTCTCTTGATGGTCGCAGTCCTAGTAAAGGTATTCGTTGACCGTGTGGTCATCCTTCGTGCAGCAGGTCGTAGGTCCTGAGGCGCTGGTCCGGCTTGACGATGGACAGGAGGTCTCTTGGGAGGAGGCCAACCTTGCTGGGTGGCTGATATCTTGCGTTTCCTGTACTTATGCAAAGGAGCTTTAAAATTGCCATTCTTCCTTTTGATAACCTTGTGTACCTTATGTGTGCCACGTTCATCCTTAGATGGAGGTTTTGTAGTGCACACTTTACTTTTCTCCGTACTTTTTAGAGTATAGGCATTAGATTTTAATGCAGATTCTATTTTTTGAAACTTATACGCCGCACCAACGTGTTTAGTAACTGGCTTTATCTCGCTGCTTGTGTCATGTTTTTCAACAACCTGACTCTGTTTTTCGTTTCTGTGCTTATACGATTTCTTGTTTACCGCCTTAATTACTTCAGTATTAGCAGTTTTAATGCTGGAACCTGAAGGCGCTTTTTGTCGTTTTTTATCACCCTTAACTTTAGTTTTATCCTCTTTTGACGAAAAAGTCTCTTTGAAACTTGCGACATCAGAATCGTTATCATTTAAATTCTTTAACACTGCTTCAGTTTTAGGAAGATTAAGCTTTTCGTACTCGTGCGTTTTAATGCAAACTACGTTTATAACTTCCGAAGCATCAGCGAAACTACTTACAGTATAACTCTGTGTCAACTTTTCATCCTGATTCTCAGTCTGGTTTTCATGTACTTTATTTAAAATCATATTATCAACCTGGCCTACAGCATCCTCATTCGGATGGAAACTTGAAATAATATCATCATTACCTAGCAAGTTCTACTATCGTTTAAAGAATTTTTATTGTCGTCAACTAATAAGTATTCACTAACTTCCGTAACGCATACTTCGTCATCTACTAAATTTCCTTCATTAACAGATGTGTGAATATCATCTAAAATATCAGGTATAGCATTAATAATATCAGGTATAGCATTAATAGAAGTGTCAGATGATTTATTTTCTAAACCACCAGCATTAGTATCGGCACTATTTTCAGAAATTTGTACCGGAATTACCGCATTATTACAGCTAGACTCACTTTCATTAAAAGCCACAAAAATACCCTGACTTTCACTATTCTCAAAATAATGATTACTGCTCGGACAAGTTAATACGTTTGACCACACAGTTTCAACAGGTTGAACCATATCATGTGAAACAACTTGCCAGTGCAAGTAAGGTGCTTGCATATTATTTACTTTAAGTGCACTAATTTCATTGTAACGCCATGAGCTTCTATTATTTCGCCCACGATACTGCTTACGCTGCTGGTTTCAAACTCGCGAAAAATTTTGGCGCGGGTGTATAAAACTTCTCGTACGTGAATGAGGGTAGGGGGTAGCGAAGAAATGCCTATTGTCATGTTTAGCTAAAGCTTGAAGGAGGGTAACCTTGCTTGTAATTGTTTGATTATCTAAAAAAATCTGGAACACTTGGCTTCAAACGTTGGATAACTATTTTTAAGATTACCGCTTCCGTCACCCCTTCAAGATATTCCTCACACTTGGAAATCTTTTCCATAGCAAAATCTAACTCAGAATGACCTTCACGTTTCCTTAGCGAATAAATTTCCGCTTCAATTTGACTTTGATTAAAGGTCTTTGGAAAAACGCTAAGAAACTGTTGCTTGAATGACAAATAGTCAAAAATCAGATTACTGCTTTGCATACACGTGTACCACTGATATGCACTACCTCTTAAAGTGGCTAGAGCAGATTTAAGTTTATCCCCCTCTGGGGTGCATTGTTGCTGAAAGTAATGCTCAATTTTCTTTGGGAATTGGCTTGAGGGGCCGCCATTGAATGTGGCTTCGAATGGCGCAAAATGCTGAACCATAATTTCCCGGGGAAAATTTCCAGCAGGGTTTTGTTCTACAACACTCATTTTCAAATAGTATATAAGTACTTGCAACAATTTTATCAATATAAGTACACAGTACACAGTTTAACTTAATTATGTTGTTCGTTATAAATGTAACGTTAACAACCAGGGTATATATAAACTTTCGGCCGCCAGTATAGAGTATATACTAAGGGCACACTCTATTTTAATTTGATGCAAACTCAGTTTATACATGAAACAATGTTTATTGAGTTCGTTGCACATATAGAATTTGCTTTTACAGAAATAAGCATACGTACTACTTGTACGGAATATATAAATACAGCTTTCAAGAACAATATATTTTCAATACTCACAGACAGTAAGTCAAACCAGCCATTCTGCCACGTAAACTTTGGGCCCCCTAAACACTAGCTCAGGATAGTACTGGAGCTGCATACCTCGTAGCTCCCTATCGCTTATCTATCAACCTTAACAACCCTAACCACCCTTCTCTTTCTTATTAATGACGCTGCATGGTATTTATGCTAAACGCGTATGTCGAAATTTGCATATCCCAAGCAGCTTCTTTAATTCATTCACTCAAAAGTTCGATTCTTGTGAATCGAATCTTGTGTATACCTTACAACCTTCCTAAAAGAAATTCTGGTTCCAAATAGGCATCCTGTTTGAGAGACAAATTGAAATAAATAGAAAATTCACACTTACATAATGAAATGGAGGTTTATTTACATATGATATATGTATGGAACTTATAACCTAATAAAAAAACGCATCTCGATTGTACAAAATATTAAAAAATGTTCCCCCCACAAAATGCCCCTAAAAAAATGGTGCCCCTAAAAACATCCCTTTTCGTCTCTTACCCCCAAATTTAGGGGGGAAACCCCAAGTTGGCAACACTGGCTATACAAAGTCTCTATAGTACCGTTAACAGAGTACATACTGAGATATTTTAGTATATACAGTATAGAAATTAATGACAGAAGGCAAAGACTTAAGGAACATAATGTGGAGACTACTTCAATGTTTGCTTTTATCTAAGAATTTTGATACTTCACCAAGTAAGTAAAATTGTAATTTTTTTAAAAATAAATACGAAATTTTTAAATTTATCTTTTTTAAAAATAAATGCGAAATTATATATTGTAATTTTTTGTTGCGGAATTTACGTATCCCTAGCCATGAGTAACAAATAAGCTATAATTTGTGGCTGAATTGTTGTTATACCTTCTTTTAGTTGTAAAGCACGACTATCTCTAATTCAGTTAGGCTGAAACTTTTTGTCGAAACACATTGAAGTTACAAATTACTCAATAAATCGCATAGACAAGTAAAGAATAGTCTTAACGCAAGTGATACAAAAATGGCTATTGTCATTAATTTTCAAAGATTCTATGCCAATTTATTTTAAGCATTTTTCTGTTTAATAATATAAAACTTTTCCTGTCATAGGAACTATATACAGTTAAAAAGATTGATAATCGCCGAGAGGACTGATGGAGTTTATTCTGTGTTCAAATACTCGTTTGAAATTCATTCAGTATGTTAAAATTATACCCCTTCTCTACACTAAAAACGTACCTATGTAATTCGGGCTAAAAAGGCAACTTGCAATAATGTTACATAGATGAATTGGTTTTGAGCATTTTTTTCAATATATTTTGGTGCTCAGTTCTTGATGCACACATGGCAGAAAATTGCTAGCAAAATTATAATATTCTTACACTTTAATTTACTGCTTTTAAAAAAGGTTTTCCAAAAAATTATTTTATAATCTGACAGCAACGAAATGACATGTCTTTATACCTTGGAAACGAAACATTTAAATCTCTGTTTTACTGTAATGATAAAAATAATTAATGTTTTTCATTACATTGTTGATTTCCTCTTTAAAATATGCATCAATATACGATGCTATATGTGTTGATCGATAGGAGAGAGTCAAATCTTAAATCCGGAAGGTAGCATTTGATAATACCTTATATATAATTAATGATTTCTTTTTCTTTTTAATAAACTTATATTAATGACTTTTCTTGTTATTTTTACAAGGTGCAAACATCAAGTATGGTTATTCTTTAAGAATAACATGATTAGATGGAGTTGCAAGCAAATAGTTAACGCACTGTTGTATAGTATTTAATTAAATTTTTTATATCTTTTGTACAACAATTAATATTTCTCGAAAAATACTGTTCCAATTATAATCTATATGAACCCACAATTTTATGAATATTAATTGCCTTCCTTATTTTTTCTTTTCTTTCTTTTTACAAACTAAAAACACTAATGTGGTGATGCATAAAAGTAGCATAACTCATTAGCAACTGAATCACCAGAAAAGACCTTTAAAAAATTAAAAGACTTTTCGTATTTTGTATTAAGAAAGATTAGATATACTTATTAATTTAACCATAAAACTCGCTTGCTTTGAACCCAAGTAAAAAAAATCCTCATAGTTGCCATTTCTACTAACTTCTTAAAGAATCGGTAAAGTTTTATCGGATAAAATAGCATATAAGTTTTTCGATTTGACTAAAAGGATTATTTATAAAAGCAGCTGAAGCCTGAGGAAAAGTCGTTTAATTTATTAAAGAAGAGAGTAGAAACAAGTTTTTTTCAAAGCTTTTAATTTCAGAAAAGGCTGAAATACTGTTCATGAAGCTGTTCATAACATTAAGCTCGGTTTTAATTTCGGAAATGAGATTCAGAGGACTATCATGCATAATTAAAAATTCTTGTGTACGATACGCATTGAAAACAAATTTTATTACGTAAAATGACCTATCAAGGATCTCTTTAAAGTTTTATGTATTGCGAAAAAATTAAATTTGAAAGCTTTGTAAATAAATGGGGAAAACAGATCCATTTTTATAAATTATAGCATCATGTAGGAAAAATAAAAATATATCATGATATTGAATTTCAAATTGTGCTCGTTTAAAGGCTAGTGATGCTTCAATGGTTAGACATTCACTCCCTCATAAAAAATCTAAGAAATTAAGAAAATGCTTGAATATACTTCAACTCGAAAAATTAATAAAAGTTCAAGGGATACATACATATACATACATACATACACACACACACACACACACACACACACACATATATATATATATATATATATATATAAACTGTCACGAAAACATATCTGCACCCAGAAGAAATTGAGCTACTATCACGAAACATGGCAGGAATGTTGTCTGGTAAGAGATATACAATTGATTAAAATTTCGATGTAAATGAGACAAGGGGAAGCGCGCTATGCTCTTATGAGATGTGCAGCTGGGAGAGATTATAAGCATGATTGCTCAAGCTATAGGGTTATTCAAACAAATCTATCGACTTGGATGGAAGGTATTGTGACTAGAGATGCCTCTGAGACGTAACCGGCGACAGTAAGAACAATTGTCGGACTTTTGAGAGGGGTCGTATAGTAGTCCTCAGAGAAGTAGGTTGGTCGAACAGGCGTATCGGCCGCCACCTCGGTCGGAGTGATTGGTAGTTGCTCGGTGTTTGCAACAATGGATCACGGAAGGGATAGTCTATCGTCGAGGAGGGTCAGGGCGTCCGAGGAACACAAATGCGTGCGAGGATCGCGCAATCATAAGAGTGGCCACGTCCGCACCAACAATGTTGCTAGAATCGGTTCGACGCCATTTACCACCTTCCAGATATCCGGTGGTATCAAGGATGGTAAACCATTCGGAGTATCCAGTGGTAAACCACTCGGAGACGACTGGCCGACGCAGGCATAAGGAGCTGACGTCCATTAAAACTTGTACCACTGACCGCACATCATAGACAATGTCGATTGGACGTTTGCCGACCGAGGGCAAGCTGAGGTGTGACCGACTGGAGGAGTGTAATCTTCAGCGCTGAATCCCGATAAAGTCTCAAAGCTGATGACCAGCGCATATGCGTGGAGGCAGCCAGGCCACCGGTCCGATCCGGCCGATTTGTTATCGAGAGGCATACGGCGATTACACAAGATGAGACAGTGTGGGGAGTGATTTGTTGGGACACACGATCACCTGTAGTCGTCCTTCAACGCATTTTTACGACACGCAGTTAAGTGGACGAGATTTTGACGCCACTTGTACTGCGTATGATATCAAATTAACCAGGTGCCATTTATCAGCAAGACAACACTCTTTCACATACTGCGCGACTCTTCCAACACTGTCTTCAAGGATATGACGTTCTCCCATGGCCTGCCAGGTAACCAGACCGCTCGCCAATAGAGCACGTCTGGGACGTGCTTGGAAGACAACTGCAGCCGTCCCGGAATACTGGGGAATTAACTGCCCATTTGCAAACATTATGGCATGATCTTCCGCAGGAGGTCATAGGTGACCTCATTGATTCGATGCCACGCCCTGTGTCGGCTTGTATAGCTGCCAGAGGTGGATTTACTATTTACTGATTTGTAACTTTTTTATTTCATATCTTCTTAATAAAACGGTCTGCTCTTATGAATTTGTAATCATTTGCTTATCTCCTCATACACAACATACATGTAAGTTTCGTGATAGTAGCTCGTTTCTTTCTGGGTGCAAATATTTTCTTGTGACAGAGTGCATTCATTCATTCATTCATTCACTCACTCACTCACTCACTCACACACACACATACACACACATATACACACATACATACATGCATATATATATATATATACAGTGGGTTGCGAAATTATTGGGGACACCTTGAAAATTACACAATTCCATTGTTATTTGCAAAAATGATTAAAAACTGCGGGTTAGAGACAATGTAATTTATTTTAGTTGCGTAGAGTGTTTAATTTAGAACACGAAAAGAGCATGTTTGTTATTAATAAGTATTTATTTTATCTTAAACAGTCATTTGGAAAAAAAGTTGGTAAAACGCTTAATATTTTGTAATGCCACCCTTTGCCGAAATTACGTCTTCGAGACATCGAGACAGGCTCTCATTGCATGCTTTTGCATTTTCTTTCAGTTCTGGACAATGATTCCATATGTGTATCAGCTTTTCGATGAGTTGTCGCTTGTTAGTGATCAGTTCCGTCGCTATTTTCCTTTTTCTCAGCTCCCATATGTTTTCGATCGGGTTCAAATCGGGTGAATTGCCTGGCCAGGGCAAAACTCTGACATTATTTTGAGCCAGGAAGGCTGTTACACTTCTGAGTTTATGGCATGAGGCTGAGTCGTGCATAAATACGTACTCCTCATCATCAGGGAACCATTCATCGACTTGAGGCAACAGGCGATTATCCAGGACTTGTTTGTACTGGTATTGCCTCATTGTCCCCTGGACGAAGTATAGGTGCCCCATTTATTTCTTTGATATCACAAACCACACCATAATGCTTAATGGGTGTTTTACACTCTCCACGAGGCACTCAAGATGAAATTTCTCTCCCGAGCGACGTCACACAAATGCGCTTTTATCAGCCAAAATTTGGAAAGTTGACTCCTCGGAGAAGCAGACCTGTAAAATACTAAAATAAGCCTCCAAAACTCATGGCGTAGGAATATTTCACAATAAGAAATCGTATTTACTCGACTCCAGTCCTCAAGATATATTCTGTTGTCCTCAAGATGTATTCTGTTGCAATAAGATTAACGAATTTGGAAAAAGCATGTTAGGAGTATTTAAAAAGATTAAAATTTGTTTCAATTTCCCCCCCCCCCTCCGAAAAGACTTGCGCGAGGGGCCGGATCCCTCAGCAAGGCTCTCCATCAGGCGAGAACCGCGTAGACAAAAAAGTAATTTTGACAAACATTTTGAATAGTATTTTGGAATAAAATTTTGACTCGGGGGTTGACAAATTTAAATTTTGGTTACTATCACCTTTGTGTGTCTGTCCAGGTCATGAAATATATAAAATTGCATAAACTATTACTAAACAAAAATTAAAAAATATCAATGTACATAAATTACAGTTTGGAATGAGTATGGCAATTATCAAAATCGTTACAAAACAAAAATATAGGAACACTAAATGTTGATATGATTAATATACTATAGCATTTTCAACATCCGTATAGTCCTTTCTATACCATTGGCAAGTGAAGGTCTATCATTAGAATGCTTATGAAGCAATGTTGATACCCCTGTACGGTGTTTCTAATAGATATGCCAACAAAAAATGTGAATGGACGAGTATCGTGTCTGCTGCTTTGAAAAAAAACATCTACTTTTAGGAGATCTGTTCTCGTTAAAATAAAAATTAAAAAACCGAACGAATAATATTAAATAAAATACAGCCTCTTTCCCATCTAGCATTTGGCCCATTTGTAAGAATAAGCTATAATATCCAATGTTGTACATTTTATGAGGTTTACGAAAGTTGTTTGAGAATAAAATAATTACAAGTTTTCTCCAAATATAGAAGGTATAGGTTGATCTGAAAAGGTGGTGGATGATCTATTTATTCTGCCGCACGATCTTAGAATTTTGTGAGGAATAGAATTCGAAAATTAAGAACAACTCACCTTACAAGGGTAGTTGAATTCCCAGAATACCGGTGAAGACCTGCAAAATAATTGGATTTCCGTAGCTTACCAGCAGACGTTACTTATCGTCTTTGTAAAGAACGAAAGGGGCCTTAATGTCCATGACGGATAATGTGTAGCTTAAATAAATAAATATATATATATATATATATATATATATATATATATATATATATATATATATATATATATATATATATATATATATATATAAACTATGTAAATAACTTCACATACTTTAACTCAATTATATGGTCAAGCCAACGTTTTAAGTCATTCATCTGAGGAAGAGAAAAAGATGAAAAATGAAAATTCTGCATAAACCAGGATATTTAAGCTGGTGGAACACCAGTTATGATATTTGGGAATCCAGGTACGTTTCCCAGTCGTGGTTGATGGCCAGTACATTAGAATCTCAACTTTTGAAAAGATGCATATGAAAACAATTCAAAAGGAATAAGTGGTCTTTGGGAAGGGAAGTAATTATATATATATATATATATATATATATATATATATATATATATATATATATATATATATAGTGTAAGTATGCCGAATATGAGACCTCTTTTTATTTTCATAAATAACTAGGAAAGTAAGTGAGGGATTATAACACCAATTTTACATTCTTTTAGTACATATATATTACTATATATAACAATGGCAGAAAATTGAAAATAACCTTACAATTTTCTTGTATGAAATTATAAACACAAGTGTTCCGTTTTTTGGATCTGGAAAAAGTAGTCCTAATATGAGACCCCTATTCTACAACTCTAAATATGAAATATAATTACGGAAAAGTTCGTAAAAACAAAACAGTACACAATAATTAGATAACAGTTACCTATATAGACTAAAATGTGAAAAAGAAAAGTGACATTTTAAACAAATTAGTTGGTTTACACTCAGGTTTTGTTTACTTTTTTTTAAGATTCAAACTTTTCACATTGTTTACACATAAAAAGTTCGTCAGCTCCACAATCTTCATGGGCCCAGCTAAAACACCTTCTTCATTATAGCCACTGCTCTCCCCGTTTGTCTTCTGAAAATAAACAACCACAAAAAAGGCATTCAGCGTCGTTTTATCAATTTTATCATCACTGCTGTCATGGAGAGAAAGTTTTTCATCATCTTCAAATGAGCTGAGACCATTATAGCTATAATAAGGCTTATTCGTTCTCTGTTTTTTAACTAGTGTTCCATTTTCATCCATCCTTAATTTCCCCCCTTCCTGTAGCGACACTTTTGCCTTTTCCTTTTCCCTTTAATGTTTCATTATCATTTTCTTTGTTATCTTAATCTCCTTTATCTTGTTTATCCTTTGATTTCTTATCTTTTAGGTCTTTTCCTTTTTTTCTTGTAGGAAATAAAGTTTTTTCGAATATACTGCAGTTCTTTTATTAATGTTGTCAATCAATTTATTTTTATAGGGAGATGATGTGATAATATCGGCTTTACGGACCCTACATGGTTTCGAGGTGTTTCTCTCAGGTAACGTAGGTAAGAGTTTTATTTTTTCAGGAGTCAATAAGAACTGGTTTGAACTTGTTTGATCAATACCTTCCACATTGTCACTACTACCACATGGTTGTGGATTTCGCCTGGGCGTCATTGCATCTGCAGGTTCAGAGGAAACAAGGGTGTGAGATTGAAAACTAAGATGCTTAATATGAGGCCCTATCAGATATTACGTATGATTTGGGGACTCATATTGCTCACGACCATGTTGTTGAACATGTCAACGAATTTTTTAGGTTAGGATTGACGTTAGCTTAAAAACAAACAGGTGTGTTTACACTCTACATTTGTACCTACCAATCCAAATACTAACAGTTTTAATAAGAGTCTTACCTTGAAGGTGAAAACAGCCAATGAAAAGGGTGATGCAAAGAAGTCGAAGAGCACACATTCAGGAAAAAAATACTGCACCATTGTGTGCTCTTGCTAACTCCAGTCTATGCTCCAGTCGCCAGGCGGCAGTACATTATACGTCCTATAAGCTGGGGTCTCATATTAGGCATACTTACCCTATATATATATATATATATATATATATATATATATATATATATATATATATATATATATATATATATATATAATATATATATATATATAATATATATATATATAATTTTTATATTAATAATCTGACTTCTCCGTGTTGCTGTAAAACATAATTTATTCGATTTCTAAAGATGATTTACTGCTCATAAATCTTGCAATACTTAATCCCTTCGTTCCCCTGTAGACAGAGAAAGATCCTTATAGAATTATAACAAACTCTGTCTAGGGAGACTGAGCCGATAAGAATCACTGCTTATCGCTCAGGCTAGGGGCGTCACATCATGAAGTAGGACACGCCCTACTCCATGATGTAACATAACGCCTTAGGGAATAACCTTTGCATCAGCTCTTCTGGATTTTCTCGACATAAAAATCAGAACACGACTGAAAGCCATTTCTTTTTCTGATGTTTGTTATATTTCACATGTCAGTCGGACTAGCTCCCTTCCTAGGGCAACTGCGTATGAAACGACAAGTAAAACTTTGTAAGACTAAATCGCCTATTTACTGCGTCCCAATAACCAACTCTTTTCCAGCTGCTTCTATAAGACATGACATATATACATACATAACTTTTAGATACTCAAATAGAGGCTAGCGATTAGTTTATATGAAAATTTCAAACACTGATTTCTTGCAATATTATTTTGCTTCGAATCGACAAATGCACTACGAACTTCCCTTAAATATACAGACCACACTTTTCTTCACCAATTAATATTTCTACTATATTCTTATACTTAATTCCTTTAAAGTTTGCGTAGTTTATAGTTTATCATGAGCGAAAATACCTTTCAAAAATAAGGTTAACACTAACATTAACTTTAAATATAACAGCTGGTGTCATTGGTTTCGTCGAGAAAAAAAATTGATTCCAACGTTTTTTCTTATCTATTAAGGCACAGACGAAATTTCCGTTCGTTTTAAAACAACGTGCTGCATAAATATTTGCCGTTTTCATTAGATAACAGAAAAAAATTCCTTCGGTGAGACGCAAAAGCTATTTCAATTGATGTGCGAGACAATGTATTTCAATTTACGTACTTAATCTACATCGTTTCCCGTTCAAAGAGTAACCGAAAAAGCTTTTAAGAATGAGATGATTGCCTATAAAATTGAATCATAGCTTCTATTTACTGTATAATTGAAAGCATCTTAACGGGGGGTTTTATTTAGCGCATTGGCACTGAAATTTGGTTTATTTACCGATCCAAATATATTCATTTTTATTAAAACAGAGAATATTTTTTAATGAGGATAGATTTTTAGAAGAATGTTACAAACAATTTCATAAGATGTTTATTTTGTTATACTTACTATGTTATACTTTAGATTATTAGTTTTAATGATGCCGTCAAATATAATCCATAGGAATTTCGCAATAGCAAATAAAATGTCGTTATATATATATATATATATATATATATATATATATATATATATATATATATATATAATTATAACGCTTCACCATCATTCATTGCCTTTGAAAATCGCAGCCCATATTACAAATTGTGACCTAAGAATAAACGAATTAACCAGCTATTTAATTCCCTTCACTGCACGCTTGAACCCTTAAAGTTATTTGTAGACATGATTCAGAAGCGCGTGCCTCAATCATCTCTCCTTTCGAAGGATCAGGAGGCTTTGATTCATGTACCACATGGTTGGAGTCAGGTGCCCAAGTCTAGCGCCAATTAAAATAATTCTAAACGGCCAGCGCCCTCATACTATATAAGGACCTGCAAATGATTTCCCCGAGAATTTGGTGTCTGTCTCCGTGCCTCATTTTCCTGTCTTCGTACTTGCTTTGCTGTCCGCTTTCTTTTCCCGCCACTGCCGCCCAATATAGAAATCCAGTACACTAAAACTCCGGCAGGTTCTGGTGCCCTTATGTTCAATATGTGCCACTTCGTCCAACGTTACTAGAGTTTCTTGCCTTCGTGAAGTGTTGATGTTTGCCATATTGAAATATACTTAAATGGAATAAAGTGAATCCAAAGAATACTGACTTTCTCTTCCATCATGCGTTTCCCAAACTCGAGTGTTTCCACCGTCACGTCTACAAAAATGTTTATTACAGCGACCACGACTACGTGTGTGCGAATCCATCACCTGTACCGTTGCAGTAGTTTCATTGTATATCTATATATATAAAACAGTTCCGTAACTGACTGACTCACTGACTGACTGTTGACTTACTGGCATACAACGCACAGACCAAACCGCTGTACCAAAAGGGCTGATATTTTGCATGGCAATTCTTCTTACAGTGTAGGGGTTCACTAAGAAAGATTTTTAAAAAATTCTTTTTAGATTTCTTAAAATTGAATTTTTAAGCTGTTTTAGTAATTTTTTAAGTTTGCAATTAAAATAATAATTTGAGGGTTATAAATTTTATATCACGAGAAAGATCATAAAAATTCCTTTAAAATTAAAACCTTTTCGAATCTTTACCTCCATTTTCTGATTTTTGGGGCATTTTTAAAGATTAAATCTTAGAATTTAATTTATTAAATGCTGATCACGTGATTTCTTTTTCTGGTACTTTAAATAAATGTATTATCACGTCCATAACAATGAAATAGATAAAAGAATATTTTTTCCCTTGCTAATGCGGCAGACGATTGGACATTAAACAAAAAATATTAAAATACAGTAAAAGATATGTTCCTCAAGCTGTACTATATTAACTGTACTATATTCTTTAATATGTCCTATTAGATTTAATTTGAATATTTTCTTCTACATTATTTTGTCTATAAAAATATCCCTTACGATTTTTTATAAATATATTTTATTGTTTTATTTTACATCAATTGTATACATTGATCGTCGTATTTATTATATATATATATATTCAATAATCCTATATTACGCCAAATTTTTACGCCAACATTTATCTGTTATTATTTCCTTTAGTAATTTTTAAATTTTTTTCATCAAATGCAAAAATAGCTTATTTCACTGAAATGTAAGATTACTATTCTTTTATGCATCAATCATGTACAATTCTTTTTTTTTTGTAAAACTAAAAATTTTCAATGTGTTAAAAAGCTTGTTTTATTTCGTTACTTTTGGGTCATTCAATCGAGTGTTTTGTACCAAAGCTACCGTACGTCTTTTGATAGTTTTCTCTGAAAAATTTAAATTCTATTTAACATGTTGTTTAAATTAGTGTGTCAATGTTTATCCTCTAAATATACGAAGAAATTCCTTCATTCTGGAAAATCGTATAAGGAATTCTTGACTAATAAGGTTTCAAAACATTGCTATAAAAAAGTTCTTAAATATTGAATATATTAATATATTATATTATATTGCACGAAAAGATAGAAGCTGCAAAGAAAGAAATACTCTAGGCTAGCCGCATATGGAGAAGACAGTTGTTTTAAACTCTCATTAAAGAAATAATATGTAAGTAAAATCGGTTTTATCTTTATTCTGTGCGCACTCGAAAAAGACATCAGGCAAGACATCGTTTGACCTCATGTATTTTGAATCTCATTATTTATACAAACAATATTTTAGTCTTCAGTCATGCTTAGGTACTGCCATCGATCGGTACTAAAAGAAAATAAATGCTTCATAGAAAAATTTTCTCTTGTGATATATGCTGTTATAGAAAAATACGTGATATATGGGGTGGAGTATTCTCCATATATAAAATTATTTTAGCTCAAATAAAGACTGACTTTTTTTCATCCCCAGCGAATAAAAATAATTTGAAAGTATGTGTCTGAAAAAAAAAAAACATTACAGAGTTCAGCGAAATGTACTGCCCCACGTATAACGAGTGGGCGTCAGCGATATATTCCTCATTTTCTGTGTGTCAAAAACAGGAATCCATTGAAAAAAAATAATTAAACCATTGAATTTTCATCACCAACAAAAATTCTATTGTGTTTTCTAAACTATGTCCTGGATTTTGTTATTAGTAAGGAATATGTATTGAAAGGAAATTGGTAGTAATTTCGCAAATAATGGGGTTTACATAGAATAAGCAATAGGACACCATGTTGTATGTTTATCATGTAGATTATGTAGATCAGAACTACATCATTTCAGAATATTATGCAATAAAAATTTACGTTGCACTTTAAAGTTAAAAAGAAGTTATTGTTTTGTAATATACTTGTGAGGTATTGAATCAAAATTAATCCCCCTGGTTTAAATAAATCGCAGTTTGAAGAAGAAGAAGCGCCTTATGCAAATGAGCGGCGCTTTTCTACTAGACGGGAATCTCCGTGGGTAGCGTACACACTTGACAGTGAGAGAGAAAACACTACGAGGCGAGGTCGGTCGGAGGGGAGCGGCGAACGAAAAACAATTGGAGTGACGATCGCTTTGCCGTACAACAGCCGGGCATTATAAAGTTTACCGAAGGCATTTTGAAGTTAGCTATCGTTCCAGTGACCTGGTGATAAAGTGAAGACAGAAAGGTTAGTGTGGTGTAAGTACAAGCAATGGCGTGGCTGAATTCTGGTTGGGTTTCAATAATATAACTTCCGGGATTAACACACGCGATAAATAATTCCCCGTTGCCTGCTAGCAATGGAGTACGGTATTTATGTAGCCTAATTGTGTTGCAATAAATAGTTTAGCGTAGAAAACCTCGTCGGATCTTGTTAACGGTGAGTTCATTGTTTCGTATATACATTACCTTAAGGGTAAAGGAAACAGTGAACATCACATACTATTTTGAAATAAATGCAATCACTATATGATAGAACTCCTAACAGGACAAAACATGTCTACTGATATTTCTCGCAACATCCCTTTTGGGGAGAAATATGTATTTTTTTAGCTTTTTATACATATTTTTCATTAATCCACGATACTTTTTATTTCACTTTAATTTTTAAAACAAAGCACAAAAAAGTATTCCATATACTCTCACTGATTTACAGTACAACTTTTTTTTCTTTTAAATCCCGAATCCTTCCACGTTGAGAACTACTCCATTTACTTAATGAAACCATTTGAAATCCATGCAGAAATAAAAGCTGTTAAGAAAGAACTAAGCCTTTCTCAAGGGAAATTCTAAGGTCAATTCGAATACATTCTGGAAAAATAAGGTTAAGATAATGGGAATGATTCCTCCGAGATCATAGAGTCGGTAGTGCACTTTAACTTAAGCAATCACTTAGCAGATCAGCAGAACCATAAAGGTCTCTCCATTTGAGAATTCTATGTATTTACTTCTCCATTATTTCTTTATTACAAAACTTGAAAAAAAAATCCGGAATGATTTAACATCATCAGAGTTGTTCGCAGAAATGAAAACTAATGCGAAATGTAAGCATGACAAGTATGTATTAGTTCTTAATGTGTCTACATAAGCTCATTTGAAAATTAGTCTCAATGTGGTCTCTTTGATTCGAAGCTAGCCAATAGAAATATTATGTATAACTAGCTGAATACGCGTGCTTCACTACGGAGTACATTTTAGGATAATTACAATGGAAAAATAATGAAATTTCTTTTTAGGGGATTTCCTTATAAACAATATTTTTTGTTTCTTTATTGGGCGGAACTAATATTACCAGGCTCTTCCGCGAACTTACGCGTGAACAAGCTACGTAAAACTGAACATGGGATAAATAATTTTCTCGTAAATCTACGTCAGCGTATTTTAAAGTTTAACCTTGAAAAATTATTTATCGTCATGGCCAAACACACTTTGAGGAGAAATTGCACGAAACTTCTTTATATATAGGTTTGATTTAATATCCATAAAACATACTAATTTGAATTAAACTCATAAAAAACGTCCACCTCAATTAGTCTAGTGGTTAAATTTTATCTTTTACCTTATTTTAATATGTTTTTGTCAAATTATTTCGTTTTTTGCACCTGATGAAAAATTAATTTAAAGTATCACAAAAAGAAAAGAAATCTTGTGATCAGCATGTAATAAATTGAATTCTAAAAATTTATCTTTAAAAATTCCCCGAAAATCATAAAATAAAAGTAAAGTTTCAAAAAAGATTTCATTTTAAAGAATTTTTTAAGATTTTTCTTGTGGTATATATTTTATAACACTCGGATTATTATTTTAAATTTAAACTTAAAAAATGTTACAAAACAAGCTTAAAAATTTAATTAAAAAAAATATAAGAAGAATTTTCAAAAATCTTTCTTAGTGCACCCCTACACTATATGGAACATCGCCATGCAAAATTTCAGCCCTTTAGGTACAGCGGTTTGGTCTGTGCGTTATCTGTCAGTCAGTCAGTCACAGAACCGTTTTATATACGTGTAGTATATGTCAAAACCCTTTGAGAGGCGCAATTTTATTATTATAATTTTTTTAAAAAAATGTAAGACTGAGGTATATTGGTCCTACAGATAAAAGAAATGTCATTAATAAAAATTTAGCAGCCCTCCTTAGGTAGAGGGGGCCGTCCTCACAGTGCGAACGGCGCCCGTGTAGGGCATTTGAGTTCGACCACTAACTTATCTTGTTTTACTGGAGCAAAGACAAAAATAACTGATCTTATATCGTCATAATAATAATTATTTTACTAAATAATTTTCAACAAACAGAAATTTGAATTTTATTTTAAAAATTTGAAAATTTAAGAATTTTTTTAAAATGTTAAAATAACTGAACTCAAAATATGAAAAATAAGAAATATCGAAAAATATAAATATATATCAGAAAAACATAAAAATGTTAGAAAAATGTGAGAAATATCAGTAAAATATATAACAGTCCTATTGGGGATGGATCTTCCAGATCTATAATTTCCTCAGCAGGACCAGATTCCTCCGTAAACTATGGATTTTTCCGATTTATTCTAACACCTTCACACGTGGGGATTTCCAGGAGCCCACCCTGCTTATAATAATTGATTTAAATTCACTTGTGCTGAAGGTGGCCGGTTGCCGTTTGGAAACAATAAGCCAGACATTTTGTCAACTCCTGATTAGTTCTGCCTGTGGAACCTGTGACAGAGGACACCCTTAGCGCACAGAATGAATTCAATAAATCATTGTCGAAAGCAGAAAGGATGGGAACTGTAGGTGATAGTGACTGGCACGCACCATTGAAAAAGCTACAAAATAAATTGCTTATCGAAGGGACACCCGAAATGAAAGGGTAAAGGCATAAAGTCGGAAGGCGTAACTAGACAGCCCAGCCGACATTTCTAGCGAAGTGAATACAAATGATAATGTCTTCCTTTTCCAAAAACACCCCCAACTTCAGAGGTTTATCGACTTTTTAATCCCCTTTACCCCCCCCCCCCCCAAGAAGCAAGACCAAATCGTCTAGAGAAGAAAACATAAAGACAGCTCTGTTTTTTTTCCTTTGCGGGGTGTGCCTGTATTTCAATGTCGTAAAGGGGCGGCGTTCTCAGTGTGCGAACACCATTTAAAAGCGCAAAAATAGAAAGGAATAAACTATTTTTTTTAAGAACTAATGACATGTCAGTATTCATTGAGGCTTGTTTATAAAATCTAGTGGAAAAAATTAAAACATTTTAGGTTTATAATCCTTAAAATAATTGAAAATAGAACCAAATATGAAACAATATTAACTTGCATTCATTGTGTTCCAGTTAAATGACCAGAAAAATGTCTGGTGCTACCATTTATTATCAGTTTAAATAAGTAAAAGTATTTTACGACCTTTAATTGGAAAAAAAATTAAGATTTTTTAGGTTAAAAAAATTCTAGAAAATGTGTTCGCACAGTGAGCACGGCGCCCCTGAAAGGGTTAGTAAATCAAGGTATATATATATAATTCATGTCCTGCGTGCTAATTAAACTTGTTTGTCTTAATTAAGTATTAGAAAAGTTAGTCCTATTATACGATCATCGGTTAGTGATGGGGATTTTCTTATCTAACTGTTTATTTAATTAATACGATGGCAAGATGTGTCATTAGAGACATACTATCTCTAAAAGTAATTTTAATTTAAACAAAATCCAATTACAAATGTTTTAAACAACGTTAAGACAATATAAAAACAAAACTGTGATCTCACATCATAACGAACATCACCTAGTAATAATACTATAAGGTACTTACTTCTAACTGAAGAAGACGTAGTATCGAAACATCCGTACTTCATATTATGAAAAGAATAGAAATTAGATATTTTAAAGAACATGCAACATATTTTATTTTGCACCGTTGTGTCTATCACCTTTTTCTATAGAGGGTGTTCGAGTCCTAGTTTTCAAGCCTTGAGACATATATTCTACTTACTGAACTATCGCAAAAATAACTGGAAGTATTGTCTTTAGTGACTGCTTAAAGAATTAGGTTGACACACATATCTATTTTAATTTTACATGAATCTCCAATGAATTTTGTGAAGCCTACTTTTTTTATTTTCTTAAACTTTATGAGAGCTTTTCCAGCCTTGAATTGTGGGTCAATAACAATTGAATTGAATTCCAAGTGTTGAAAAATCGAAAGGGGTGCAGTGGTAAATCAAAAAATAATCTAGAGATATATGATACACGGCTAAACACAATAAATCAATTTTATAATAGAAAAACACAGAGAGAAATTCAGGGTTAAAAACCCTATGATGAATGTGTATTAAGCTCGTTCGGAATGGGACCTATCGTCCCGTATCAAAATCTAATTCTGTATGGTATCGAGGTAAACAGGGTACGAGATTATCTAAGTCAAGTAGCGCCACCAGACGTCGTCTATAATCATTTAAGCAAAGTGGCGCTACCTGACTGAAACTTTATCAACACCAAGAGACGAAACAATATATCTGTACGTCAGAGCCATAAACCATCATAAGTGAATTTTCCCATTTTTAGGAGAGCTTTGTGATGGTTTACCTGTTATCAGGACTTACATATGCGATAGTTTAAGTTTATATTTCACCCACCATCTTGTTTTGCATATAGGACAGTTTTCCTCAACGAAGCTCCATCCTAAAGAAGTCACTTACAATAAAAATATTGAAAATGAAGAAAATTCACTTGTGATGGTTTACCTCTGACGTACAGATATATGAATTCTTCTAAAGGAATTTCTCTTTTGCAGAACGGGATATTAAATATGAGCCCTTGAAAAGCATAATGAAGGCATTCATTAGTGAAAGATGCCTTCTTGAAAAAAGAAATTCCATCCATTTCAAAGTGTATGGTGAAAATGTTGTTTATTATACCGGAAGTTCAATGTTTAAGCGATGCATCCCGCCTTCGCACTGAGCCAAAAATCCCCCTCACCTCCACTCTTTAGTCCGAGCTTTAGGCAGCGTGTTGTGAACACGCTAATTTGTAACTCTCCGTAACTAATATATAAATAAAGATGTTCCTTTTTCTAGTAAGATATAATATCGCACTCATTTATAGCGCACTTCAACAGAAAATGCATTAGTTAGTATTTTTATTAGCAGTTTTTCTAGCTTTTTAAAAGTACTTAAATTTAACGGTGTCAGGAAGCCCCCATGACGTAATTTATTAATTAAATTAACATTTTCTATTACCAACAGAAACCGAAGACTATTTCCTATTAAATGATCTTTCAAAGTTGTTTATATCTGTAAAATTTCCGCTTACTTATTTAATTATTTAATTAGCTCATTTGAGCAAAGTCATTAATAAATGCTTAGAGCACTATTGTAATTGTCTGTTGAAACGGGACTCGGGAGATTAATATTTCAAGTCTTGTTTCGGGTAAAGTAAGAGGAAAACTAAATTAAATATTAATTGATAGACATTCTCTTTAAATAGGCAATTCAATTAATATATAATATTTCGCAACCGTTTTCTGATGATACGTCCGGTAGTGACCCATTATGAAACCAGGAAAAGAGAGATATTTAATTAGACACAAACAATATAAAAGCTGTTGTTTAAACCATTTACACAAAGACAAATTTCTCAGACTAATAGCAAATCTTTTGGCTGGCTTAAATTGATTGTTAATTTGCAGATTAAGGTTTCTCCGTTTCCTTTTGCTTCTTGGTTTTGTTTTTTTTAAGCGTTTCTAGGAAAACTAATTGAAATGTTTGAATATTTTGTGTTAACAAACATTTTTCATACTACAGTAAGAGGGTTGAATTTCTTATGTTTATTTTCTTACGCAAATTTTGGCGACTGAAAAGGAGTCTCTTGAAAAGGAAAATGGAATCAACATAATCAATTTTAAAAGGTAGAATAACACAATAATTCCGTTATAAATTCATTGCTAAGGCTTCAGAAGCAAAAAAATGTATAAATATAAATAAGAGCAGTGTCAAATATAAATTTCCAAAAAATATACTCTAAGGTTTTTTTAATTTATTTTTTTTATTTATTTTTTTATTTTTTATTTTAACGCTACCCCGTATGGCGTAGCGTGACAGCATTTCTGGGTTACGAAAACTTTGGCAACTGTTCGCGAAGGGTGTTCCTTCAACCCGAAATGTCTCTTAAATCAGATTCTTCAATGCTGGTTAGCAAAAATAATTACGAAAATCCTTTTGATTTAAAATATTTTATTAAAATCAAAAACCACATCATGTCTACATAATCTCTACACAATAAAGAAGTAAACCGATATTTTAACACTTTAATTTCATTGATTTCTATTTGTCAGGCAAAGTTGTTGATGCGATTTAGTACCACTTAATACTTTATCTGTATATTTATTTTAGAAGTAGAAAAGAAATATTAAAGAAATTGAAATTGCATTATGAATATTGATTTTGCATTATAAATATTTTTATCCGTTCATCGAGCCTTCCCCCCCCCTCTCCGAAGAAAAAATCCTGGGTGCGCCACTGAACGAAACACGAGGGGGCCTGCGCTCCGAATACCCATATCTATATCACGATCCGTTGAACAGTTCCCACGCTGACACTTGTTGATGCCCCAGCATTGAAATCCGCAGCAATTTGAGGACGTGTTGCACGTCTATCTCGTTTAAGATTTCCCGTCAGTCGTTGACGATCCAGTTCTTTTAAGGTCTTTTTCCGGCCGCACCGCTGTCGGATATTTGATGTTTTACCGGATACCTGACATTCACGGTATACTCGTGAAATGGTCGTATGCGAAAGTCCAAATTGTATCGCTACCTCGGAGAGAACCATGTCCCATCTCTCGTGCCCCGACTATAACGCCACGTTATAAGTCACATAAATCATGATAACCTGCCATTTTTTCTGCAGGAACCGATCTAACAGCTTTGCCAGACACCTTTTGTCTAATTTAGGCTCTGTCGACCGCATCGCGTTACGGTAATTGGCTGGATATCCGTTATTTGCATACGCACACCTGTACTAGTTTTTATAGTTCTTCAGTGTAGCTTTTTTTTGTTTTTCATTAGAAATAGTTCTCATTTTTGAATAATATTCTATGTGTCACTTAAATTACAAATTATTTGAGGTATATTACTAATGTTTACAATATAACCCAAGAAACTGATTTTGCTATGAATTCAGGGTAACGGTGTTGTGCGCATGAATAATTATTTTGTTCATCCAACAGTTTATTTGTACACTCAAATAGTATATATTTCTTGTTGTTTAAGTTAAGTCTAATTTATATACACGGGAACTTTAGCACTTTCCTTAATTGCAGTTGAGCATTTGCGACAGAAGTTTTTAAAGATTTTCACTTTAATAATCCAATATAAGCAAACTTAAAAAAAAGTTTAGGTATTGCGCACCGTTTATTCTGCTTATATTCCCAAAGAAACTTGCCTTCAGTAGAATTCACATTAAAACAAATTTACCTAAAATTAAAGAAAAAGGTTGCTTAACTTTCTTCGACACAATTTTTTATGTCTCGAAGATATGATAATTTAGTCTCTTAGCCGTTCAACGTTAATTTTATGCTGTTATAATTTTTTTTACGAGAAAATGGTAATGACTATAAAATCAGCTTCGTTTAATAAAATATAGCAACGTATTTTTCGTAACGCAAAATGTTTTCCATATTATTTTTAGAATACTAAATATGCGGGAGAAAAAAAAAGGCAAGGAATAATTCTACAGTGTAGTATGTTTTCACTTTGACATCAGCATTTTAAAAAAACACTGATGCATTATTCATTGAAATGTTCCGATCAGACATTGTCGTGCTCATCTTCAATCAGACTTCAAATAAAGTAATTTCCCCCCGGTATTTCTCTTACCAAGAGAAACTAAATAAGCAATCAAGGTGAAAATAAGAGATCTTCGAAGCAAGAAAAGGTCGTCTCCCGCTAGAGCAATTGATAGAAAAAAAGGGAAAGGAAATAAACAGATTCTTACATTCTATCCAACGATTTGGCTGTAAGATTTAGAAGATTTGGATAAATATTATAAACATAAATTATATTGCTCATAACTCAGTATTAAACTATTTATTTTCTTTCTAGCTTTATATGAGAAAGAAATAAAAAGAAATGCAAAAGGAAATTTCAGGACACTCTGAAACGCTCAGAAATTTTATTAAAATAATGAAAATTTATATTCTTACAAATATAGTGAACAACCAAAAAAATTAAATATTTAAACATATGCCCGCAATGAAAAAAGAGAAAGCATACGAGAAGAAAGCAAAAATCAAAATTTTGCATTCTCTATAAGGAATATATATATATATATATATATATATATATATATATATATATATATATATATATATATATATATATATATATATATATATATATATATATATATATATATATATATACAGTTTTGGAAATTGATTTATGAAATCATGGTTTTTTAACTAAAACTTCTTTAATATTCAATAACAATAAAAGAATTTTCATACATTATACATGCAACGTATAACAAATGATTTACAAAAATAAAATTTCATACATAATAATAAACAAAAACATGAGGTCAAAAATTAGATTTTCGTAACATACAAACATGGAAATTGATTTATGAAATATCACATTTCATTGAAATTAATAGTTAGTAAAGCCGCCTTTACACGTCAAAGTTTCTTTTATTCCACATGGCATTGATAAAACAATATTTTGAATGTACTTCTGATCAATTAATTTCCAGTTTTGACGGATTGAAGCTTTCAATTCTACAAGTTTATGTGTACTGCATCCCATCTGCATAAACCATTCGAACAAGCTGTCCCCAAACGTTTTCGATGGGGTTCAGATTCGAGTTCAATATTCTGTTCGTCAAATCAATCTATCATTGCTTTTGAAGTGTGAATAGTTGCATTGTCTTGCATGAAGATGCAATCTAAACTATAATATTGCCATACAAATGGAAGAAAGGAATTTTCTAAAACTAAGCTGTAATAATATGAATTCTGACGACCATTTATAAATACTATTTCACTTCTGCCATCATAAGCAATCGCTGCCTAAATCATCAAACTTCCGCCAGCATAATTTTTGTTGAATGTAGATTTTGGTTCTTTTCGGAGATCTCTCCAATAATACCTGAAACCATCGGGGCCATCCAAATTAAATTTCTTTTCATCGGAGAAAATGACTTTCTTTCAATTGTCGCCCATTGTCATGTACTTCTCACAAAACTGAATGCGCATCTGCTTGTGACGCAGAAGTATCTTTCTAGACTTCATCTTCGACCATCTCAAGCTCCATGAAGAATGTAAAATTTGCCTAACTCTTCTAGAAATAACAGGAAGTGATAGATCTGCAAAAATCTGCTTTAAATTGTAGCCAGTTTTTGATAGATGCTGAAGAACCCCCCTTTTCTCCATCTCAGTTAAACGTGGATTACCTTTTTTGTTAAAATGTTTGCCAAAATTTGCTGAATCTTTTCTATAGTTATATATCACACCAACTGGTCTTTTAATTAATTTACTAATTTCCGGAACAGATTTTCCACATTCTAGATATGCACCGATTTTGTCTCTTTCGTCCACAGACAACACCTTTCGTGTGCCCACTGTGAAAAGTATGACTGAAACGTATGGCTTACAATATATAACGCTTTTTATGTCTACTGCGCAGGTCACGTTACTTTGATTTATGGAAATTTTTGTCACATTACTTCAGAATAGCCAATGAAATGTTATATTTCATAAATCAATTGCCATGTTTATATGTTACGAAAATCTAATTTTTTACCTTATGCTTTTGTTTATTATTATGTATGAAATTTTATTTTTGTAAATCATTTTAAATTCAAAGCTATTGTAAATTCCCTTGAGGTTCGAATTAAATTATTTATCAAAATTACAGTCTAAAGTAGCCCAGGCATTTTCTCCCAAGATGGTGGTTGTTTTCGTGATATCCTGACCTGCGTCGCGTCACTACCTGATTAACTCTGTTCAGCTCAAAAACATTAACTTTTAACAAATCAACACCCCTGAGGTCACGTGATGATTTAAAACTATATAAGTTCTAGCATCAAAAAAGGGCTTTTCACTTTGTACGATACCCGGACAACCTGTCTTTGCCATGACTATTATTAATAAATGATGTAGTTCAAGAAATATTGTGGTGATTTGTGTGTCCGAGGTGGGAGATGTGAAGGAACTGATTCTAAACTGTCGTGACGCGCGGCCGAGCGACAAGTCATCCATTTTACCTTCAATTAGATGAAGCAAGAACTTTAAATAACCAAATATCATTCTTTCGCCCGCGGCCGTGTGTTACAAAAAATTCGGCTAGAAGACCGCCCCTCCGATACCGGAAGTGATTTGAGCCGCAATAATTCTCTCACGACGGAGAAAAAGCGAACCGATCTAGCTTCTATCAAATTCGTGACTCACCTTTAACTTGGCTGGATTATTTTCATTGAACAACTGTTGTGAAACATGTTCCGTGAGAAAACCCCAATGGATATGCAAACTTCCAATGTGGATAACGTAAAAATGGGAGTCGGATGCTGTCTTCAAGATTTTTTTCGTTTTAATCATTGCGGACGCCATTATAAAAGGAATGTGTGCTGCTCTTGGATGAGCAGAAAAATCTTCACAGTGTTTTCAGATTATGCGAAACGTCGATTTTCACTAATCGTTGACCTGGGGATAAAAGTGTCCCGAGAAATTCTGCGAAAACATGTGATTTGTATAGTTGTGACGAATAGAAATTCTCATTTCCCGGAGCGACATTGGTTTTCAATTGTGATTCTGTGTATGTTAAAGAACAACTTCACGACATCCGTGACTGATGATATGTAACTGATGATATGTAATTGCTCAAGGTGTTTTTCATCAGCTTTAAGCAGGAAGGTGTTAAGGAAATTTGGCCATCACAACAGAAATTGATAATGTAAAAATACTGAAGATTTTGGTTTATAATTGGTTTAAAATATAGGTAAAAGATAATACCCAATTCAAATGTGAATTAATCGCAAAGGGGTAAGTTATTATTTGCGAATTGTTTTTTAAAGTGCAGAGTTTTTTTTAATTTTACTCGATATTGGTAAAAAGTTATTATAAAGTGTTTCATTTTGATTTACATTTTGAAATAATTTAACAGTATATATTTTTTTCATATTATAAGAGATTTGAATTGAAAAGAAATTTTTGAGACTTATATGTGATAAATTTATTATAAGTGTGTGTTTTTAGTGTAATTTTATAGTATTTCTATGTTCTTTTTCTAATAATAAATATTTTAGTGTTTTAAGATAATTAATGATCCTTGGTGACGTTAAATTGAAATGTTACATGAGTGAAATAATTCTATAAGTAACTGTTTTTTTTTGTGCACTCAATGCTGAATCGTCACGGAGAAAAAGAAAATATAATAAAGTAAATCTTCCGCTTTCGAGCGTGCGTTTGTGTAAACAGAGGAGTATTTGGAGGCCAACTCAGTTATAAATTTGAATGATCAGCATTAGTTTTGTAAACATAGATCGAATGAGCTAAACTTGCTTTGATTAATTTAACCTAGAGTTTTGCGGTTTTCAAGTTAAGCTTTCTAAATCTAAGCATCTGATGCGAGTCTTGTGATTTTAATTTTGAAACTATCTGCATGAATAACTTTGTAATTTTTCAGACATCATGATAATTTTTATAATTTAGGTATTTTGCTTATTATTGACATATTACATTTGATTGTGAGTCTCGTGAGTATATGTTTACGATTTTAAGTAAACGAGTTTTGCGGAGGTTAAAGTCGAAACACAAGGCGTAATTGCAGTTTCAATAGAAACGGAACGTCCTTATAATGAGACTGAAGAAAATCTACAGACCACAGTTGGCTCATAAACCACTGTATGCCATAAAGGTTTCATTCGCCCCGGCAAATTCTCGAAATAGAAATAATAAGAGATATGTTTGTGAAAATATTAAACAGAAATAATGAATATGTAGAAAATATACAGCGAGGATTCATACCAAAATGTTATATAAGAAAAGAAAAAATAAGTTAGAGTTATAGAATAATATTTTTGTGGATAGTATCTTGTTTTGAAAATTGAAATTTGAACATTAAACTTTAAATTACTAAAATTAATGGATAAATTTGACATTTAAATATGATTGATTTGTGGTGCCAATCTTGATTTCATACTTTTAAAAACCAAGGTATTTTATTATTGTGTGTTTAATAATTTCATATGTTGTGTATTTTTTTTCTATTGAATAAGTTAATATAAAGTTATGATGTGTTTAAAATTTGATAGTGTAATAAGGATGTGAATTGCTATGAATCCAGGAAAATAGCTAAAGACAGGGCAATAAAATATCACAACAGAAATTAAGTAAAATATGACGCGCGTTTTGTAGAATCTAAATTTAATGTTGGAGACTTAGTATTATTTGAGGAATTCGAATACCCTAATACAAGAAAACTAAGTTTACCCTATTCTGGACCTTACACTATTTTAAGGCAAATATCAAAAGTTAACTATGAAATTGATAGGCCAAATTTTAACACTAAACAAAATTCTGAAGTTGTCCATGCTTGCAAACTAAGATATTATAATGCACCAGATAATTTAAAATTATACCACGAATGATGACAAATCATAGATCCACTCTTCTTTTTATTTTCCTTTTCTTTTTTTTTTTGATGTTAACATCATTGACTTCACTTTTTAAGTGTTTAAACATTGCGTGTTGTCCTAATAAACATTAAAAAAAACTGTCTTACTTAAACTTCCTTTTTAAGAATACTATTATATGTGAATTTGTTTTGGATCTGAAATTGAAACCTGAATATGACATTTCTACTTCTTTATTCTTTCGTAAATTCTCTATTTCTTGAAAAACTCTATCCTATCACCCACCTCTAACCGCGAGTTGAAAGTCATCCCATCTGTATAGGATCTTTTTAAAATTTTTTATTGTTTGTTTTGCTTCACCTATTCAGTCACTTCAGGTGCTGAAAAATAAATACTTGAGTAATGACTAAGACAGGCCTTGGGCTGACCGCTCCTTTTGCCCTCCCAGTTCCAAATTCATACTTTCTTAGGCATGACAAACGTCCACTTTTCCTGTTTTCCTCTTCCTTTTTTCATTGTCCTAAACAAGATGTTGTTCTTTGTCTGTCATGTCCTATGGGAGATTACCGGTTGGTCCAATGTACGGCCATTCTTTCCTCCTTATTAGTTGCTGAACAATAGGGGGAAAGAAAACCACTTTTACAGAAACATAAACACAACCCCGCACTCCTTAGAGGTAGGATTAAGCAAGAATTTGAAACTTAGAGTTTGGGTGACACACATACAACAATGTACCTTCAACAAAAAAATTGGATATCTATGTAAAATAAAAATAAGTGTACACAAATAACTAGTAAATAAATAAGTTGAAAATACAGTGAAACTATATTGAGAATAAGTAATTGAAGTCGAAGAAATATTAAATGACTAAATAATAAATATTGAATAGAGATTTTGTTTTTGAATAAATAAAAAGTATTGAAACAATGAATATGATAAATATTGAAATGAGAGAAATAAAATATATGGAGATAGAAAACTAAATATTATGAATAAGAATTGAAAATAGAGATTGAGTTTGTGAAAAATGTAATAAATTTTATGCAAATTTTTATACAAATTTATATGTTAGAAATGCGATTTTATTGAAAGTGTGAATTTTATTATAAACTGTGATTTTTATTCTGTAACTACATACAAAAGAACTATTTTTTTATATATAAACAAGTCAAGAGATTGTGATTTTTTTTGTGTATTCTGCGTTTACGGAACAGTATGGCACAGCACTAAAGATACTGTGATAAGATTGGTACTTTCCTAAGGTATAAAATGCTAAATCTGTCAAGGACTATGACAAGACAAGTATAAAAATGGACAACAAATTAACTAAAAACGATAGATTTTTTTGGACTCAGTCCAGTGTGGTGAGATTTGAGGAGGAAAGTACAACAACTTCAAATTCTTACTGTCAAGTTATACTCCAATTACTTAATTTTTGTTTGTTTTTTGATATTCTTGTTGTTAAATTTTGTTATTTGACTCTGGAGTGTGGCAGAAATTGTTTTCAATGTATATTTCCAGTAATTTGTTTTAGCAAATTACAATTTTTTTTAAAGTTATACTTAATCGATTTTTTTTCTGAGATTTTGTTGTGTGGGGAACGGCCGCCCTATTCAACATTTTTTCGAAACAATGATTATGTAGAATTTTCAATTTTAAGTTTATTTGTATTTCTTTAAGTGAATTTTTTATATATTCTGTAAATTTGCTAATGATGAAATGTCGTCTCGCCACGTGATCCTTTAAATTTTTTAAAAAAATCTAACTTTTACTGATAATCTTTAATCATAAACTTTTCCAAATTTTTTTAACGCCCATTTTCCTCCCACATCTGGGCGAGTCTGCCCTCCAATGCAGGTATTGTTGGATTCTTTTCAAAATTACAGTCTAAAGCAGCCCAGGCATTTTGTCCCAAGATGGCGGTTGTTTTATAGAAATCCTGACTTTTCGTAGCGTCACTACCTGATTAACTTTGTTCAGCGCAA
This sequence comes from Dolomedes plantarius, assembly GCA_907164885.2. NCBI lineage: Eukaryota > Metazoa > Arthropoda > Arachnida > Araneae > Dolomedidae > Dolomedes > Dolomedes plantarius. Next base: position 96,488,077 of record OU015500.1, on the reverse strand, counting down.
AAACATTAACTTTTAACCAATCAATACCCTTGCGGTCACGTGATGAGATAAAACTGTATAAGTTTTGACATAAAAAGGGGTGTGCACTTTTCCCTTGGAACGATGCCCGATAACATGTCTTTGCCTTGACTATTATTAATAAAGGATGCAGTTTAAGAAATATTGTGGTGATTTGTGTGTCCGAGGTGGGAGATGTGCGGGAACTGATTCTAAACTGTTGTGACGCACGGCCGGGTGACAAGTCATCCATTTTACCCTCAATTAGATGAAGCAAGAACTTTAAATAACCAAATATCATTCTTCGGCCCACGTCCGTGTGTTACATATATATATATATATATATATATATATATAGTGGAATCTCGATCGATCGGTTTTCAAGGGGCCGATTGAAATGAACGATGAAGGCGGGAAAACAATAGATGCGGAAACATAACAAAGCAATATGATCGTTGGGACTGGATAAAATGAACGACACACACGGAAAAACGATGGATCCGAAAACGACCGATCGAGATTCTACTATATATATATATATATATATATATATATATATATATATATATATATATATATATATATATACAGGGTGGCTAATAAATACTGTGACAAATATCGAATCATTTATTTACACACAGATGAAATAGAAAATGAAAAATACAACAATATTATGAACATTATACATGAAAGTTTACCATGAAATAATTTTACTCGAATCGACCGCCATCTTTATCGATTACTAAAGATAATCTCTTACGCCACTGTCCTATTGCGGCACGAATAATTTTATGAGGTAATTTGTACCATTCACTCCGTATGGAAGCTTTGAGGGAGTCCAAACTTCTGTGCTGCTTAGCATTTACTTTAGACTCTAAAATCCCCCAAATGCAATAGTCTAAAGGATTTAGATCTGGTGAAGAAGGTGGCCAATCTTCTTGCTTGATAAACTTCGGGCAATTGGCATGGAGCCATTCCTGTGTTGTTTTGGATCGGTGGGACGGTGCAGAATCTTGCTGAAATATCCAATTCTTTTTGGGATACAATCTGTTAGCATGTGGTAATAAACGTGTAGCCAATACTTCCTGTTTGTAATATTCAGCATTGATTTTTACCCCTTTATCGATGAATTTCAGAGGCAGTTTTCCATTGTGTGATACTGCAACCCAAACCATAACAGAATTCTTGTTCTGAAAGCGTTTAACAGTTCAAAGATTTTCAGGTATATCCTCGAAGGTTGCTGAATATACAACATCATTTTTAGCATTATAACTTTGTTCTGTACAAAACAGCTTCTCATAAGAGAAAATTATTTTTTTAACACTTTTGCTACCGTGCCGGTTCAGCAATTTCTTACATCTTTGTAACCTTTTTACTATTTGTGCAGTAGTCAAACCTTGAACTTTTCTTTTGCGATAAGGGCGAAAACCCAGGTCTTCATTTATGATAAGTTGCATAGTTCTGCGACTGATGTTCTCTTCTGCAGCCATTTTATTTGCAGAACGTTGTGGATTTCTTCGTATCTTTTCACGAATTCTTTTGATACGTTCTTTTGTACGAACAGTGCTGGGACGACCGGACCTTGGTCGATCTTTACATCTATTGGTATCCAATAATCGATTTATAGTCCTATATATAAACGTCCTATTAAAACCAAGGCATTTTAATTGCTTAAATATTTTACCTGCAGAAAATCCGCGATCAAAAAGCTGTTCAACCATTAACCTTTTGGCTTCCATCTTTAAAAATATTCTACATGTTTTACTTTAAACAAAAATTGTATGCATTTACAAAAAGTTGCCAATCACACAAATAGATAGATAAATTGTTTTTCCAAACGATTAAAATTAACTCTTATTTTTTGGAGTGTTACAGTATTTATTAGCCACCCTGTATATAAAAGACCGAAATTCCCGATTTATAAAAGGTCGAATTATCTTTTTTCCGGATTGTCCACAATTCACATGACCAGAAGTAAGATAAATTTTGCCCGGAAGAAATTAGACGTGTTTCATAATTAAAACAGTACATCATTTTCATCAAAACAGAGATTCTGCGTAACAATCTTTATTATTTTAATGAGGCATATTCAAAAACCGAAAATGTCGTAAATTTAAACCCTCCGATCAGTTCATTTTTACCGGTATACAATTTTTACGTTATCCGTGTTCTTTCATTTTCCTTACACGCACATTTCCATTAATTAGCACTGATAATTAGGAGTTCCTGCTTACCAAGAAATCGTTATCTTCATCAAACGTGCAGCATTTGTTGACTTTATAATACGTAACATTTTGTCACAGTACGACTGTGAAGTTTGCAGTGATATCACATGACGTGACTGTTCGTTAGAAAAGGGGGGTAAGGACCTTTCGAAACCAAAAATCCTGCATTTGGACATGCTTTTTTCGATTCATCATAAACAAAATACTTTTGCTTATTTTGATATGAAATTTTTATAACTTGGGCAACACAATACTAGGCTTAAATATTTAAACCTATTTTTGCAATTAAATTGGTATATTTTTCAGATAACATAAAATATATACACATAATTAGAAAAAACAAATTGACTTATCTCCTTTTTCCGGCAAGATAACTTTTTAAAAATACACAGTAGAACCTATATTCGTATATCAAATTATAGGTAAATATAGTCTTTATTCTCTAAAGCTCAAGTTTTAAAATGATATAATATTTCAATATTTTTAAAAATAAAAATTTCATACTGTTATGAGGGGTACCAGAGATACCCCTTTGCGTTGTGTAAATTTAGGGAGGTGAACTCCAAAGGTAACTATGCGTTTATAAATAAAAATAACAACATTTATTATACAATATTTTACAAGAAAAGGTCGGGTTTACATATTATATTTAAGATCTTGGCTATACATATTTTTAACCGAATTAGGGCATACTTCATCCGCTTCCTGCGGCATAACCATTATGGGTCGAGTGAAATAAAAGTCTCGTAATCTCTCAGAAGGCATGAGCACTATTTAGAGGGGGAATTTATGACCAACCTGGGGAGATTTGATGAAAACCAGCATGGCTTCGTTGAGGTACTTCTACAGGAGGAGGATTTAGGCATCGGGTAGAAATTCATGTGGCTCTTCACTGGCGGAAGCAACAGGATTCGGTGCTGGCGGTTGAAGACGGGTATCTCGCCATTTTACGGGGGCGTCTTTCCTTCCCAGGCTCTCTTGCAGCTCGCTACCTCCAATCGCTCCCTCGCTCTCTCTCCGAACGTCGTTTTCTCCCACACTCGGGTCTCCTACATTCTTCATTATAACCCCTCCCCAGGTTAGTTATTCACGTAAATTTATTGCCTCTTCGAGTTTTTTATTCGAGGGCAGGATGCTCTGACATTCCCATGGTTGACCCACGTGGTACGCTTATTTCCAAGAAAATTGGAAGTCCGTTGAATTTCCTGGAATTTCTTTCCCGCGTCCTGAGGAATTCAGGAGGGGTGATGTTTCTTGGAAAATTGGTGCAGTTCCAATATGGCCGTTTTATGCCCCGTAATCGTGTTGGAAGAACAAAATGGCTATAACGTTGGAAGGAGTTCAAAATGTCCAAATTGTGGATCCTTCACAACACATACCATTTTAAAATTATTAAAATTTTTATGATTTACCATGCTATAAAATAAAATCTTTTGGTCCCATTATCAAAACTGAGCTTCAGAGAATAAATATCCATAAGTATAACATATATGTAAAATTTCATAACTTTCCATTCTTAACTTTTTTTTTAATCTTGCGGGAAAGTGTAAAAATCAGAAACTGAGGAAATCAAGTTTAAAAATTTATTTTTGATTTTCAAGAATTTATTAAATATTTTTAACATTTAAAATGCCCCCCTTCCTATACTTCACCTTCTAATCTTTTTAAATTCTCATGCACTACTTTTGTTTTCCTTCGAATAGCTCTACGAGCCTCTAATGTTGTTAAATTACACTTAATCTCTGCTTTTTTTACCCGCAGAGAGTCTGCCTGCAAAGCAGAAGTGACAGAAAACTGCCCTATTTGACAACCAAGTTGTCTCAAAATATATAAGCGACCTGCCATCCCTTCATTAAACATCACTACTGCTTCATTTGTAGCTACATCAGCTACTATTTTGGAAGAACCTCATGTTTTTGGACAGTATTTCCAAGCTGTGGAATTGAAAGACTCATTCGAATTTTGAGTCTTTCCACCCAAGCACTTCTTTAATAATTCTGTGAAGATAGGTTTTATTTCCTCCATCACAGGGATAGGCACAACGTTTTTGTGTTTGTACGAAGAAACACAGCCTTCTGATAAACACACCATGAGGTAGTACCGGTCGGGGAGAAATAATGCATAGGTTCCTCATCTGTTGATCTATAATGGCAATAAATGGCCCATATGGACTTGCGCATGTCTTGAACACAGTTGCTATTTCCTCGAATAGCATTACCATAATAGGTTGTAAATTTATCAATTAGTTTATCTGTCAGGCGGTTTTTTCCACTCAAACTTTTCCCGTCTGACAACTTCTTGCCACGGTTCAAGAGTGTCAGTTTGAGGAGCCTAGTCCCCATACGTTTTTGTATGTGACCTACGGACTCAACTTGTTCTAATGCATAAGGAGCAACACTTTGAAACTCTGGAAATGTCTTCGTGTCACCATCTCCGATATATTTCACATATTTTGCATTTCTCGCTGATATTGATCTTTGAAATATTTTCTTCATGCCATCAACTTCCATTTTACCTGAAGAGCCGGAATGGTTTTTTACACAGTGTGGGTTATGGTGTACCTTCCACGCCTCATATGCTGTTCCACATCTTTGTCCCTTCCACTTTTCCCAGCCTTTGCAGTATGAAGATAAAACTTCCACATCAATAACTTTGCCGGTCACATCCCCGATGACACTACACACACGAATGCGAGACGTATGTCCACGAGTTTTCCAAGATGTGTCTCCAGACACACATATTTCATCACTTTCAGAAGCTAAAATTTCTTCCTTTGCTGCTTTCTTCATCGAATTAATAGCTACTTCTGAACTGGTAGCTTTGATGTTTTTCAAAATCCTATCATTGGACTTCTGAGATACAGGTTGTGGCATATCCATTGCAGTGCAAAAATTTTTAATGCCACACAAACCTAAACCCTGTGTGCGCATGGCATATATAATTCTAACATTAACTTCATAATCATGATTACTGGATTTAAGAACAGGTGAACTTTTGGAAGTAGATAAAGTACTACAGGAATTGCATTCAACATAGAATTCAGAAACTAATCCAAAAACAATTCTTTCTTTCAGTACTGCTTTGCACTTACAGTGATTACATACCAAATAATTTGATAATTCAGATATCAAACTAGCAATATTAATTAGTCTATAACCATTTTTATCATTAGAAAGAGTTTTGTTTTCATCCACACAGTATTCTAAACGTAGTTTTTTAGCTGATAACGATGATAAACAAGAGTCAGCTGGATCCAAAGTTTCACTTTGAATATGTTGATTACCGCAAAAACGACGTTTTTTCTTACGATAATCAGTAGACCTACGAGCAGCTTTACTCGACATTTTTATAACTAACAAATATTTAATAATATTATCAAGTAAAAATTAAAAATAATCTGATAATTTTCAGAAATACTAGTACGAAACAAAGCAGTTAGACACAGCGAACAAGCGTAGGACATGAGATAAACAATCGTAAATAAAACATGTACACGATAAAGATGTGTTGATTTGTTGACTTCCTTTCCCAGTGCGGTTGAATAAAATAAACACAGAGGTCAGAAAGATGGTTTAACATGGAAAAACCGTAGTTGCATTTCTCATCAAAACCAAAACTAAGGGAAAGGCGGTTTGTTTACATTTTGTTTAAAGGGCAAGACGCGACTAGCTTTTACGTTTTTAATCACTGCGGGCGTAATTTTCGTTCGATTTCGATGCGGTTTGTTTTAAAATGTTCTTAACATTCTGAATGATTTTTAAAAAATATTTTTGAAAAATCGATTTTTTGAAGGTGCAAAGGTCCTTTCTCCCCTCAGTCTGTTTCAAGTAAACCAATCATAGGCGATCAAATAAACCAATAGATCAAATAAACCAATCATAGGCGTTAAAAATTTCATTGCTAATCGTTTGGAATCATATGATTGGTTTATTTTCGTCTCAACGTCATCTTTTCCTTAACGCAACGCAACGGACTCCTATGTGAACAGGCCCTAAGTCATAGTGTTAAGACAAAACCCAACCAAACCCTATATAACAAATCCAAATGGCAATTCATTTAGAAGTAAATGTGTTGAAAAAAATTGCACATTCCGGATATATTATAATGCACAAATACCTGACCATTTTAAACTCAAGGTGACTTGACTCTTGGTTGGCATTATCGTCGCGTGATGTTACGTTTGGGTCGTCTACATCGGTATTACAATGCTTCTACCAGTAATCCTATTGTGCTTCCTCCGCAATAATTTGTTATTGTGTCTAACGCCCCATGGCCGGAAGCATTCCAGATCAGGTCCATATAGCCAACCGGCTAAGGGGTGAGGCTCCGGTTTATAATACCACCACAAAGTTCGGAGTCCGATTTAGCCAGGTGCCATCTCAATTTTGACCAAGAACCCCCCCCCCCCCCCCCGAGGCGATATTTCTAGAAAATGAGGGGATGGAACGGTAACGACCGGGTGATGTGGGGGTATTCCAAATTATATATATATATATATATATATATATATATATATATATATATATATATATATATATATATATTCTTGGGATAAATGCTATTCCACCCCGTAAGGAAAATGTTAATGGTGCTTATCGGAATTTCTATCTCAGCAGACCTCCCCCACCCCCAGCACCGAAAGCCGACGCGCTAACACTCGGCTACCTCAGACCCCTCAATCATTTAAATAGGGCATATGAAGCTTTAGAAGTTAGAAAATTGAGGAGACTACTGTCGAATTCTTTATAATTAAAAGTCTTGGAATTTTGAAATTTACATTCTATATTCGATTCCTGGTCAGTCTAGGGTTATAGAAAATATGATTACGACTGAATCTGAATCACCTTGTTTTAGTCAGGTTTTTTTTATAGTATCCATTACAGTAAGTAAAAAGGAACATAATTCATAATCCCCAAAGGAAACCATATATTTATCTGATGTATATATTTTTTGCACTGACATTTTTCTTATTTCTCCTAAAACATTTTGTGATGACACGTTAAAAAATAAATCTCCACAATACTATCACGAGCGGTACTTATTATGATGACTTTTATCACGGTATAGTTATAAAATATTTCGAAATACATGACGACATATCAAATAAATACCTGTTCAACTGAAATAACCTTATTAATCTGTTATATATGAACTTCACATACCTAAAAATCTCCTCAGCCAGGAGATCGTCGAATGGCTAGGGCGTTGGCATTCGGTTCAGATCCTTTCGGTTCGAGTCCTCCTGTTGGGCATGAATGTTCGTAGCCGTTCAGAATCGGCTTTAAACTGTAGGTCCCGGTCTAATTTGCCCTCATGTAGCAAAAAAATGACCCTAGCGCTTCAAACCAAACCAATCAAAATCTCATTTTTAGACTGTTTAGAGATGTTTGCAACCAATTAATATATTTTGTAAAGTTTCCAGTCAAATAAGAATATCTTTATTTTGTTTTACTTCATATGATATCATCTATCTAAATCTCTTTTCTTTATCGAAAGTTTACACGTGGAGAGAGTGAGAGAATTATTTCCATGTAGGGAATAAACACAGGAAATTCGTATTTGTATTTGCATCAAAAGAGAGTTGATGAGATTTACGAGATTTCGTCTGCTATTCTCCAAAGTAAATCTCTTTTCCCTGCATGTTGTATGGTTTGTAGCTGAACTAGCTGCACCTGCATGGGATCCTGTGCTGTCTCTGCATACAGAGGAATGTTAGTTCATCGACTGGACGCTCCCATAATAAAGTAGCAAAGATTATTTATAGTGGGTATGAAGAATGTCCTCAGGTGAGTTCTTGTTGTATAGGGGAAAAACTCATCCTCGGAGGATAGTGCTGTCAAATTTAAATTACGTCCTAGTCACGAAATAAATAAAAATAATGCATTTTTAGAGGAAGAAACAACACTTCAAAATTAATGAACATATTCACTTTCCTTAAAATACACATTTTCTGGATAAATACCTACATTTATGTATTTACACGAACCTAAACCTGTACCTGGATAAATACCTACATTTATGTATTTACACGAACCTACACCTGTACAAGGTTCCCACCTATATCCCTTACACCTCCCTTAACTTCTAAACGGTGACAGATTAGGCCATAAAGTTGGTGTATAGGTATAATAAAAGGGCTATGCGCTACTCGATGAGACAACATACAACGCCATCTATCGGCGAATTTTGGAATTAGCATTTTTATCTAAAAAACGTTACTAGTTCCGGGAAAAAAGTCAATTACAAAGTTGTTCAGCATCATCAATTTAGTAAGGAAAATGACCTTGCGCACATTAATACTCAAAAATGAATGTAAAAAATGAACATTTTTTTTTGTCGTGATTTTCAACACTGTGGTGTCGTGAACTGCTAGCGTAGCTCGAAAAGACTAGAGAATCCAGTCCAGAGGGCCAAAGTGTATAGTGGCTAATGGAGAGCATTTTAAGCAACATAAATAAATCATCCTGAAGATAGGAAAGTGTCTCAGTTTCTTTCTTCCACTCTTTATGACATGACAATTTTCGAAATCTTGACCAAACAAATGTTCATTTTCTACATTCAGTTTTAAGTATTAATGTGCGCAAGGTGTCTTTTCTTACTAAATCGATGATTCTGAACGAATGTGTAACTGACTTTTTTCCCGTACCTCATACCGTTTTTGAGATAAAAACGCTAATTCCAAAATTTGTCGATAGATGGCGATGTAAGTTGTCTCATCGACTAGCGCATAGTCTTTTTACTATACCTAAATACCAACCTTGTGGCCTAAGCTGTCACCATTTAGAAGTTAACGGGGGTGTAACGGCTATAGGTCGGAACCCTGTATATGTTACAGTAAGGTAATAGGAGACTGAAAGTTGGATTAATGTAAATATATCTTATTTGTACTTAATGAAAAGAGTTCAGATAAAAATTAAAATACTTTAACGAGAGTTTAGTGAATAGTGTGGAAGGATAAACCGATGAGAAACAACAAATGAAAAGCTTAAATGTATTGAACTGTTCAGTCAGACATTATACATCAGATAGATCTGCTCGAGGAATAAGCGTATTTTATTGAAATACCAAAGATATTCTGGAACTCTTAGAAGCAGAAAATCTTTTGATTAAGCGAAAATAAAGAAGTTTAAAGAGAAGACACCGAAAGGAAGTTGCAAAGTGGGCTTTCTCGGGGAAAATGACGGTTTATTAAATGTACTATCGTAAATACAGGGGTAAAAATTTAGTTATTTCAGTAATTATCACTGAAGACGACACAAAATAAAAATATAATATAATATCGTAAACAGATAAAAAGTAATTCGTGTTAGCGTAAAATACAGAAAATTAACAAATATAACAGACAAATAAATAGGAATTCTTAATAAAACTGAATTATGACAGGAAAGCTGCATGGATTTAAAACAGATGAATATCAAAAATATAGGATTGTGTTTACTAAGTTAATTGTAATAAAATCCTGCGACTGGGCAAGGTCGACTCAGCCTTTCATCCCTTGAGTGGGTCGATAAATGAGGACCAAGCTTGCTTGGGAAATAAACTCTTGGGGTCCCACGTCAGGTTGACCACCTGACTAAGACATATGTTGTATGGCACCCCTAGTCCACGATTAAGAAAGCGGAGATGGGCACCACCGGCCTTGGTCCACAGCGGACTGTTGTACCATGAGTTTAGTTTAATTTAGCATTGTAATAATTTGAGAATTAACTAATTTTTTAAATAAAAATGTAATGCAGCATTTTTTGAATTAACCAATTGAGACAACTAACTTAAATGATGACTTGAAATCAACCAGTATTTCCTTTTATTATTTCATATATTTTTGTCTTTTGGATTGTTACAGTTATGGGCTTAAATATCACCCAAGTATCTCAGAAAATATTTTCACTGCAGTGCCAGAAAAACTGCGGTACCTTTCTGATACCCGATGTGTCCATTCCTGGATCCTAGATTTGCAGAAAACCGACGGGGCATAAACTCTATGAGCTTTCTGAGGAAGTCTGTAGGCAATAAACACCATGGAGCCCGGATAGAAATCCCCAATTCTGTAATATTATTTAGACTGTGGGTTTCATCTGCTTTGAATGAAACCTTGCAAGACATCCCAGGTATGTTCAATGACGTTGAGATCTGGTAGATAAGGGGACGTTTTCATGCTACCAAACTCCGATAACTATTCCTCAGACTATAATTTGCTGGCTGTGAATGTGTGTGATGGCACATTCTTTTGTTGGATGACGCCCAAACCCACCAGAATGGACGCATGACACGAATGACTGTAACACATCTGAAAAGATGTTAACATAGCAATCACTGGTCAAAGAAGTTATAGATGTATGAGGGGTCCTAATTTATTACATCTTAACACATCCCATACGATTATTAAAGGACCACCAGCTTGTATGGTGCCTTGTTAAAATGTTCTGGATTCATTGATTTATGAAGTGTTCTTCAAACGCAAACCCTTCCATCTTCCTTAATAAGTTGGAAATCAGTCTCGGTTACTCGTTTCTAGTCTTCGAATGTTCAGCGGGGTGTTCCTGAGGTCATACGAGGAGCAGAAATTGTACCATAAGGAAACAAATAACCTGACCTAGGGTTTGGCGTCGGCTTTTAAAGACCATATCTTTCAGTGTACATTGTAAAGTATTCACGCTGATATTCATAAGGACCTTGGTGTTGAATTACAACGTTATTTGTGCAATGTTTTACACCATTCGCTTGAGATAATTCTCGACAGATGGGTCCGGTCACGATCATCCCGAATCTTTCGACGGCCTCAGTGTTGCCGTATGTTTCATGATTTATCTAAATTCTTCTATTCAAAGTACACTCTTGAAATGGTCGATCCTGAAAATCTAAACTTTGCCTGTATCTCCGAAAGGTTATGACCCATCTCAGAGACACCGTCTATCATACATCACTGAAATTTGTTTTAATAATGATCACTTGCCGTGCTTACTGCGGAATCGGCTCTTTAGGCTACCACATATTTTTAACACTTTATATATGCTGCTTACGGACGAAAATATTTATGAACCGTAAGATGGTGACTTTGTGACTGCAGGGGTAACTTTGTGACACATAGTAATTTTTTCGTATTTCGGATGTTGCTCCACGCCCGTGATATCGGGTAGGCAAAGAAAAGCGCCAGCAGCTTGTCCGACATACAGAGACACCTAATGACCAGTGTTCCAAGCTTCTGCTCGATATTTCTCTTCGCTGGCCAATGTATTGTTCAAATCTGTTGTCAAGCTATTGACTCAAACTTCAGAAACTTTGTGCACTGAAGGCTAACACCTTATGCAACCAATGACCACAGGTAGTTATTTTTTATTGTGAATATGTTGGTTAGATTGTGGAGCAATATAACTTTTGTATAGTGATATTTCCGAGAGATAGGAGAGCATAACCTAAATATCGAAAGGTAATGGAGTTATTGTGACACATTGACACTCACAAAATAACCCACAAAGTCGACCCACCTCCTCCAGCTGTTCGATGTTGCATTTTTCCATCGTCTAACATACTAGATAGAAAGAAGTATTGACTATCTGGAAAAAACTACCCGAAGGATCAGAATGTGCCGAAAGACGAATTTCCTCATCTTCTCAAAGAACTGATAGCTGCCCTTGGCACCCGAGGTCTCTTTGATGTCAAATATACAGATAAAGCTATCCGATATTTGTAATAGGTATGTATAATTATGTATCCAGATGTTAATAATCGTTTTAATGTCTAACTTTGTGTCAAGTAATTTTTCCTCTTGGATTTCAAGGCGAAAACGCATGCCACAAAGTAGCCCTACTCTGCGGAGCAACTTTGTGACACATTTTAACTTTAATTTCTCAATGTCAATTAAAAATCCGGGTTAGCGCAATACATTACTACGTAAGGAAAGGATGTCCCGATGATTTGCAACTGTTCGTTTTGGGCTGCTTTTAAAACTGATCGGCTGGCACAGGAAAAAACTTAAAATACCCCACAAAGTACGGAATGAGAAAGTGTGGGATGCTACGTATTCCAAATGGGATCGTCTATCTCTCTTTTTCTGGCACTTCAATGTATATTTGAGCGTATAACATCAGTTTCAAATTTAAGAAGTTTTAGATGTCGTAAAACAAAATTATCTACCTGTACATCCTTTATCACTTGCAGACACACACACACACATATAAACACAACTGTGTAAAAAATAATTATATGGACTGTGTTTATAATAAATTATGCACATTGAGTATATTTTGCTTATATAGAACCGATATTTCTTAGAAATAATATTTCATTATTAAATTCTAAAAAATGGAGTATATCAGCACTCATGCAAAATTGCTTTTACGCACTTAGGATGAAAGATAAATATGCAGCATGGAGATGTATCAGTCTCATCGACATATCAATTTCAATAAATGAGCTCATGAAAAAAAATAATGTAAATATATTTATAATCTAAAAAACTCTTTCATTCACAGATAATTTGATTTGTGCTACTAAAATTACATTTTACAATGAGGAAAATGATAACAGGTTATTAAAACTAAATAATCAATGTCAGAAAATCATTGTATATATATAGCTATTCCAATAATTTGAGGACGATACGTGCAGTTATCGCTGGAAATCTAAATTGAATACTTCAGGCTGAAATGATACCACTTTTTTGTGTTTTTAAAGCTTTATTTCTTAAAGTATATTTTAAAGATTGTCTGAGTGTAGTATAATTGGAAAAATTCTTCTCGTTATTGGAACCGAGTATATTTTAAACAATGGCTGAAAATTCTAAAACAAATTTCGTCCCCGTACGTTGTTTTGAAAAAAAATATGGATTTCCATTTCACTGTCTAATTAACACACGATGTAGAATGTAACTTCTGTATGACAAATTACACTTATTTAGGAGAAAACTTTCTGGGGAATTTTTGAAGAGTCATACTCATTACTCGAAAAAAACAATCTTCTTTATAAAGTCTCCAATGAAAGAAATGTTTTCTTTGTTCATTAGTCGACGTCTCATAACTTCGGATGAAAAAAATGTATCTTTTTTCAGAGTGGTTATCCTTCATTCATTTTCTTTAACATAGACAAATATTTTCTTTTTTATCATTTGGATATGACGTTATTTAACAGTAATTTTTTTTCATAAGGAAGATTTAAAATATTCTCGCAACTTTTTAAGAACTAAAATAAAACAGTAAAGGAATGTCAAAACATGCATTGCATCTTAAAAATTGTTGGCATTTTTAAATGAGTAAAGTGATTAACTGAATTATATCCAGCTTTCTTTTTTTAAACTAAGCTACATATATGAAATAACAAAGTATATTTATTATCTCTAAAAGCACATAAATAACAGATATTTACATTGGAAAAAATACATATACTAACATTTTTAGCAAAATTGTCCAGAATAGATCTTATAAAAGATGAAAATTTTAAAAGAGATTTTAAAGGACTTAACTTATTGTTCATAGAACAGTATATTACATCATTTGAAACATTTAAAACATTTGGAAATGAGAGATATAAATTTTCATATGAAACCAAATAGGGTGAAAAGGTCCGCGAAAGAAACCAAAATATTTTTTAATATCCTTAAAACGCTTTAAGGGGCGTCGTTTGTACAGTGCAAACGCATAAATGTAGTCTTTTTCCACTTGCATTCAATGTATTCCAGTTAAATGAGCAAATAAATCGTTAGTACTGCCATCTGTTATTCAGTTTAGAGACGTTAAAAATATTTGCAATCTTTGATTGGAAAAATTTTCAAGATTCTTTAGGTTTAAAAAATTCGGGAAAATATCTGCATAGTGCACGCGGTAGAGGTTGTTGCCTCTGAAAGGGTTAACGGCTTCCGTACAGACTGACACATTATATAGAAAGTATTTTAAAGCGCAAATTATGAGCCCTAAATTTAGGAAGAACAAAAATTTTGTATGTTTTGATATAAAATGTATGAAACAGAAATATAGTTATAAATGTTAGCTATATATAATGCACGTGTTTCATTTTTCGTTACCAAGTATTCGAATTAATTCCACACCTGAACTGCTTAATATATATTTATGATATTGATTATACTGCAAAAATGCAAGACATTTATTAACATGAAAGAATTAAAATTATCAATTCATTTGGAATTAAATGGCTTTTGAAAATTAAGTATATTACTTAATGTAGTGCTAAGATGTTTTAAATGACAGTTGTTCAGAGTAGTATTATTTTATTTTCAAATGAAATGAAAAAAAATTGTTGCTAATTGTAAGAGAGTATGAGCTAATTTAAATTATTATGAATATGCAAATACTTCTCCTGCTAAACATACATAATTACCACCTGAAAGAAAACCTTTGCAATAACATGTCAAAAATTATAAAATTTTAAGTTAAAATTCTTAATCTGCAGAAAAGATTAAAATTTATTGGATGCATGAAGATTTTGTAGCTTTTAATTATCAAGATGGAATTCAAATATTTACTCTCAGTATTTTACTTAACAATGTAATTAAAGATATTGAAACAAAGTTAAAATTTGAAAGGCAGATGAAGTCTTTTTCTTATTCTGAAGTGTTTATCCTTAATTTTAATATAACAACCAGCGATTTTAGAAATTCTATCACCACCGCTTCTTTAATGTCTTTTTATTGCAGTCGGGAATTTATACTAACAAAAAATGTTTTTGATAATCTTTTTAAATTAAAATTCAATTATTGTTTAATGAAAGAGAAATACAAATTTGAATCTCTACTTCTATTAAAAAAAATCCGTATTTGCCAAACACATTTTTAAAAAATTTTACTCGTTTATTTTCACTAACCTTTAAAAGAATCCATAAAGGATGTTGTTTAAAAAATGCAAACACTGTACTATTATATACTTAAATTTATTAGTTAATACAAACAGCAAAATACTGAATGTTCTTTTTTATGCAAATCGATTTTTGATATTTAATATGGTAGAGATAATAAAAATTCATTTTTTTAATAATAAGGATATTTATAAAGGCAAGATATTATAAATAATAAAATGTTTAAAAATAACCATAAAATTCATTCTCGCGTGTTGTAAGAAAAATGCTTTTAGTATTTTTCAGTATTTTCATGCGTCATAAGACATAGTCAAATAAATCTGCATTAAATTAGTATTTTGAATCACAGAAACTGAAATATTACTAATGATTTTACCTTTAAGTTTTTTAATATTTTAATTCAAATTCTCAAGTTATGTTGTGACTTAAATTTTCATTGAATAAATATTATTTGAAAATCAAACAAGACATCTTACATTTAAAATCTAATTTTAATACATTTTAAATTAATTAATTAATTACAGGGATGTTAATTTTAGAATTTTATTTTTACAAATATCTTGCCGAAAACATATTACTCTTCACTATAGACCTCTTTTAAATGTGTTAGCATAAAAAATAACAATTGCGTTAATTTAAAAAGTTCCATGGACCGGGAAATTAGACATTAATTTATAGTAGGTTAAACATATACAAGCTACAACATATATACACTGCTGGCCATTAAAATTGCAACACCAGGAAGGAAAGCAAATAACAAAACTTTACTTATTGTACGTATACAGCATAGTAGGAAGAAAGCATGATTAAATTTTTAGACAGTTTGGGAGTACACAGGGTCCAAAATTAGTACACACAGCTGCCGCCTCTGGCAGCTAAAACGGCTCTAACCTTGTTAGGCATCCACCCGAACTGGGCTTTGAGGACATATACGGACAAGTCAATCCATGCTGCTTCAAGTCTATGCCACACTTCATCAATCATAGTGGCTGCAGAGCGGTGGCGGCCCAGTCTCTCAGCAACCCATGACCAAATATTTTCAATGGGTGAAAGATCTGGAGAACGCGCTGGCCATGACAACAGTCGGACACCCTCTATGTCGAAGTAGGTCAGAACAAGACGGGCAACACACGTTCCCGCGTTATCTTGTTGAAAGATGACGTCTCCGAGGCCTCGAAGATAAATCAAAGCCATCAGCCTTAAGATCTTAGAAATGTAACGCTGGCTGTTCAGATTACCGACGACGCGAACGAGACGTGTTCGTGCCGTGTACCCAATGGCTGCCCATACCATCACACCAGGTGCAGGGCCCGTATAACGATATCGAATGCAAGCAGACCCCGTGCGTTCTCCTCGGTGCCTCTAGACACGCATACGTCCATCAAGATGCTGCAAGCAGAACCGGGACTCGTCTGACGACGTGGTGGCACTCCTGTATCCAGCTTTGTCGTTGGACGCACAACTGTCGTCTAGCGTCTCTATGCTGCAGTGCCAAGGGTAACCGCCGTAATAGTCGCTGTGCAGACAGTCCGTGCTGCTCCAGACGTCGTCACACTGTCGGGGCGGATACTTGTCGTGCAGCACACAAGCTCATTTCCTGAGTCAAGGTTCGTGATGTGGCTCTACGATCCTGTAAGGTCGATCCGAAAACATGTCTGTCCCCTCGGTCGTTAAGGGCGGGAGGCTGTTGAGATCCTGTATGGCGTTCAGTATGACCCTCCGGAACCCATCGATTCCATATTCGCATGACAGTCGCTGGATTCCGACCAATGCGAGTAGAAATATACGCCCATCCTGCCGCTATCGATTTCCGATACGTGCTGGTAGCCATTTCGCCTTCTTATACGAGGCATAACAAGATCTTCTCACAAAAAAAGGACATTCAAATGCGATTTCCGGGCGTTTCCGCTGTGTAACTTTCTTTTTATACAGAGTTTGAGATGCCGTTTCTCCCTCCTGCGCCGTCCGATTGCGCTAAATATAGTAATCATATGCATATCCCATCATCATCTTCTTTTCATGTGAATTTGACGTTTTTATCATCCCTCCGTCATGGTGTTGCAATTTTAATGGCCAGCAGTGTAGACATACCAGTATAATGTCAGAGCAGAGTTTAGTTTGATTATTGGAGTGCGTTGACCAGATAGTTTTATCTCCTGTAAGCAAGATGATATGTAATCAATGTAAATGTGCTCAGTAGTTAAAATAATTAAGATAGTTAAAGTTTAAAATTACGAGTTACTTCAAAAATAAAAAATTAATTTAGAACCTTCACGAGATTGAAGGGTAAAAAAAAAATTATTTAAAAAACATCAAGATAAAGTAAAATTAGTTTAAAGAGCAAAATTAAAAACTTAATATAATTATAAATAATAATTTATAAAAAATTAACAAGTTACGGAAAACGTGGCCCTCAGCAAACAAGATGTTAAGTTTGAGATTAAAGAAATAAAAAAGCCCTGAGTTTAATGTCTGAAAACGAAACTACCTGAATCCGAATTTTCCAATCTTTTAGTAGGAGAATGCGTATGACATATTCTACACTGTTTAGAGTAATTTGAGACACTTCCATTCAAATGTACAGTATATGTACAGTATATGTGTACAGGACACTTCATTCAAATGTACAGTATATGCGCAAGCCAATTTGAATGATAAATACCTGAAACTTTTTCTCGTAAAATCTGTACACAAGTCAAACACTGCAAATTTTACAAAATAGTTATAACTTTCGAAATGTCTATTCTGTCTGCTTTTTATTTAATAATTAATTAAGTAATAAGTTATGAGCCACAAT
The DNA here is from genome assembly GCA_907164885.2 of Dolomedes plantarius. NCBI lineage: Eukaryota > Metazoa > Arthropoda > Arachnida > Araneae > Dolomedidae > Dolomedes > Dolomedes plantarius. Next base: position 96,470,254 of record OU015500.1, on the reverse strand, counting down.
ATCTTGAGAAAGATAAAAAAATTACTAACTATCTTGAAATCTGATTTAAGTAGAAAATTTAAGTAGAAAATTTAAGTAGCATTTAAGTAGAAAAAAGTAAAATAGATTGTTCTGTATTAAGGGCTAAAAACCTTTGTAGTGCTGTATTTAAGTATAAATTATATTACTTGCATACTTATTCTACTAAAAGCCCACTTTGTGTGCTATCATACTTTAACGATAACAAATCAACAATTATATTTTCATGATAACTTTAGCAACAGAATATTTTGAACTTTTAACAGGAAAAATGCTAAATGGTGTTCTTTATAAAATGAAGGGTATAATTTGCTCTTCTTTAGGGCTTTGTTTGACATAGAATAGTTAGAATTTATTTTAATTTAATTTATTATTTACGTATTTAAATTTAAATCTCGTTGTAGAATAATTATAAAAAACCTTCGAAACTTTCATGTAATGAATAATTTTCTAAAAAAAAGTTTTCTTTCTTTGCATTAAAAAAAGAAACATCAGTTATATCTCGAGATTAGTCGATTTAGAATATCACGAATAAAGCAAATGAGATGGAACAAAGAAATAGTATATAGTGTACATGTCTAATTTCACGTTAACAGTTATTCGAATTAATTTCACACTTGAGCTGTTTAATAGATATTTTGATACATTTCAAAATAATAGATTTTGTATTCATGTTTGAGAACTACTGTTGAAACTGTGAATGAAAAACATTCTACACAATAAATGTAGATCAACAAGATAATACAAATTTCTTTAAAATATAAGTTTCGAATACATGAAATTACGCTCATGTCCATAAATTAAGGATAATTCAGAATCACACGGAAATCGAACTCTAAAGTGAAAAATTAACCTGTAGAATTATCACACACATATTCAAGAATAACATGCAAATTATAGGAAGCCACCAGATGACGCCACACAGTGGAGTATGTCACGCAAAAACCTGGCCAAAAGTGTAAAAATTAAAAATTGCGCAATAATTGTAAAAAGTGTATTTTATTATTTGTAACAAACTGCTGAGGGAATCACATCATTTCCAGCAGCAAAAGTAACACTCAGCAGTTTCTAGCCTTAGTTGAAGAACAGATTTCTTTTCGAATAGACGTGTCATTTGATTGCGTTTCAGCTTTGTTATTAGTTTAAATCTATATTTTTTTGTGGCGTTAAGAATTAATCTTTTGAAATTAAATCAGGTTTACGTGTTAAAAAGGGTAAAAGCTTGGTTTTAAAATATATAATAATTTACTTAGTTTCATTATTAACATATTAAAAAAATTGAAAACTTGAAAAATGATTTTTTAAATCAATTTAGTTGTAATTTAAGTTTCTTAAAGCTTTATGAAGGTGTGTCGGGGCTTATCGGACCTAATTTCAATTATAATCGTCATGGTATTGAGAGTCAATTTCAAAGAAAAAATGTTCCGCAAAAAGCTGACATTTTTATATAGAATTTTTTTATAAAGAACCCTTTTTTATTTTCATGATAATTTCTTGACGGGTATGATTTGAAAAGGACTGGCAACTATAGGTGTAATTTGTATAAATTTTGTTAACATATAAAACTTTATTTCTTTTAAAGCCTTTGAGAAAAAAAAATAAGTTTTAAGAAATAAGAGTGATGAAGAAGATGAATTTGAAGAAGATGACGAAGGTCAGACTTCAGGAGAATCAGATTGAAAAAGTTAAGCTTCTGAAGTCACTAGAGAACTAAGATCCCTATAGTTACTAAACTTTGGTAACTATTAAATGTAAATATATATATATATATATATATATATATATATATATATATATATATATATATATATATATATATGTGTGTGTGTGTGTGTGTACATATATATATATATATATATATATGATATAGATTGATTTATAAAGCTAATTTTATAAAAGAAAATTACTTTAAGAATTTTAAATTTTTTATTTAAAAAAAATATATATTTTTACAAAAAAGGGAGTATTTACTATTACAAAGTAAGTTAAAAGTCAAAATCAATGGTTTTAACTTTAAAACACATGAAAAATATTTTTGTCCAGGGTTTTGCTACAAATACTCTGTGCGCCGATAGTACATCACAATGACGAGAGTGTAAGAGAGGGGTATATAAGGAATGGTGGCAAAGAAGTAAAATTGTTCAGAAGCGTTCTGTAAGCCGCTCAGTGCCATAACCGAATAGGACGCAGGAGGATTTTTTACGTGTTAGAATTATTGGCCGCCTGGAATGTGGGCGTACTCAGATGGAAGCATCCGAGGAACTTGGAATTTCCCAAAGTGTCATCTCTAGGGTTTGGCAACGATTCGAAGATGATGGAAATGTCAGTAGACGTTACAGTACACGTCGCCCCCAAGTTACAACGCCGAATGAAGACCGGTATATGTCAGTAACTGCCAAAAGAAGCAGACGTAGCACAGCATCCGACCTGTCTCGTCAGCTATCTGCAACCACGGGTACCACGGTTTCAAGGCAAACCATGTACAGACGTTTGGGAAATATTGTTCTATATACTAGCAGGCCTGTCAGATGTGTTCCCCTTACGGCAACTCACTGTCGGCAGCGATTAGCCTGGAGTAGAGAACATGCAATGTGGACATCGTCACAGTGGGCTTGTGCGATGTTTTCTGACGAGTCCAAGTTTAGCTTGCAGTCTGATTCACGTCGAACTTTCATATGGAGAACGCCAGGTACCCGTTACCATCAAGACAACATCATTGAACGACACCGTTACTGTGTTGCAGGATTGCTCGTTTGGGGTGGAATTATACTGGGCTCTAGAACAGATCTGCATGTTCAAATCGGAACCATGAACGGCCACATTTATCGGGACAACGTTCTGAAACAACATGTACGTTTTTTTAGGGGTTCCATGGCCGCAAAATTTTGTGTTTATGGAGGACAACGCCCGTCCTCACCGAGCAAACATCGTAAACGAATGCCTTCAATCTGAGGATATCACCTGTATGGAATGGCCAGCATTCTCACCTGACTAGAATAAGATAGAGCATGAGTGGGACATGCTTGGCCGATGTGTTGAAGCCCGTCAACCACCTCCTACATGTGTACCGAAACTTGGGAGAGCTTTGCTTGCTGAGTGGAGTAATCTTCCCCAAGATCAGCTCGATAATTTGATACTCAGCATGCCTAGGCGTTGTACGGACTGTATTTCATCGTATGAGAGACATACAATGTATTAACCATCATACCAACCATGTAATATTAAGTTTTTGTAAAGGAGATATTTTTTACAATTGCTCCCGGGAACAAAAATAATAGTTTTAACAATTAACAAGAAGACGGATTGCCACCCACAGTTTTATGAAATTTGCTGATGTTGTTACTAATACTAGATTGTCTAGCAAGGTCAGACAATGTCCATGAAACCAAAAATTTCTATAAAGGTCTAAAAATGGTAGAGATTCCGGAAGGACCTCGTCCTTTATAAAACCCAATCAAGCCAATATGGCAGGGCAAGGGAGGCTGTGTCGGCAGAGTAACAGTGGCACTCCGGGAAGATCTTCTGACCCTGCCCAAAAGTGAGTGCTCTAATATGACCACTCATGAAGCGAGAGAAGCCTGCTTAATATTTTCTAGGCCTGAGCTGGAAAGACCTACCTGGACTTGTTCCAAAGTACCATAGGTTGTGGGGAGGAGTTCTCCCAAGATGGTTTAGTTCTGTCTTCTTAAGGGACTAAATCTCGCTAAAAGTAATAGTCCCACAAATGCTCACGCACTCCTCAGCAGCGTAGAATTTTAGTACGTTAATATATAAATAATGCATTAAATATGATGTTTATACCTACAATCTGGGGAACTCAGGATATAATCAGCCCCAAAATTTGTATTTTGAAGAGTAAAAGTTAGTATTTACTGAATTGATGACAAACAAATTTACAAATAATCCCTAAAATCCCTAACTTCTGTTGGACACATTTTACAGAAACACTGCTTCTCATGCCTTACATTTCAAAATACTACAAGATAATTGCTTGTCTACTCCGTGAACAAATTAAGGGAAAATGAAAAAAAAAATATCCAGCGATTGATAAAGCTTTTTATATGATCGATTTTTTAACATTTGTTCTTCAAACCTGCAATGCATTTGGTAAGTATTACATATCCTTTTGGCATTCAAAACATTATTAAAGTGTGTATTTCTGCTCGATATAGTACGTACTTCGACACATGAAAAGTTTCAATCCGTGACTGATATTTAGCAGTAATGTATATCGCAGAACATATTTTAACCTTCAGCTTATGGGGCCCATTTTTTCGATTCCCTGTTAGAGCAGGAAATTTCATACGACATTTGTAAGAACGGTCATTAAGGGATATATATATATATATATATATATATATATATATATATATATATTTATTTATTAATTTATTCTTGGGATACATGCTATCCCACCCCTTAAGGAAAAGGTTAAAACCTAAGAGTTTGAATACAAAAATATACTGTATTATTTAAGGGGACAAGGGACCTTCAACCTCGAATTTTCAAATTTTCAATTTTCAACTTTATATCCAAAAAGATAATAATTTGTATCTTTTTTTATTACATTGAAGACCATTAGAATTCAAAATAAGGATTTTTTGGCCGAATATTGACTGGTTTTCAAAAAAAAATATTCAAAATTTTCTATCATTTTTCAAATTTCTCTATGTGCTTTCCAAATCAATTAAAAACCTTAATTTTTTTAATATAAGTTTACCGAACATATATAAACATAAATGGGCAATGATTTTTTTTACTATATCTCAAAAGCCAAAAATAATTATTTCTAAATCTGCCTTATGTTTTTCTTTATGTTTTCGCATGTTTTCGCTTTATTTCATGGTCTATAAATTTGATAAATATTTGTGGTTTCAAATATTGATGCACGGGTTCGTGGAAAACACTTCAATTAACAATCCTGGGAAATTTGGAAGAAAACAGAAGAAAAGTAATGCGCATGGAGCATTTTGAAAAATTCTAGCATTTTTGAAGAATTTTTTGATAAACAAGTCTTATACTTCCACAAAATATTTATTTGTGAATTCTAATTACCTTCAACGTAGTAGGAAATAATATTAATTATTCTCATTTTGTATATAACAGTAAAAAATTGAAAAATTAATAAAACGAGGTTAAAGGCCCCTTGTACCCTTAAGGAAATATCATGAAATATCAATCATGAAATACCAATTAAAACTGTTGTTTCTAGAATGGAAAGGAACACGTTTTATGGGATTTTTATCACTTTTTCTCATAGTTTATTATGTCAAGAAGATTGATTATAAGGCATGATATTTTTACTACTGAAACCTTACAAGAAGAAAAAAATTAATGAACTACTCTGCTAATGCTTCATATTTACTGATCCTAGCAATCAATTTCTTAAAAATGAACTAGTAGTTACTATGCTTAATGCTTATACCTTATCATTAATCAACGGGTGGAAAAAATCTTACAATTGTGAAATCTTTTATACCTTTTGAAAATGATAATGTAATTTATGTGATCAAAAGCTTCATATAAGGACATAATACAAATTTTAATCAATGCCTCATTAACAGTTAACAATGAACATCTAATAACCTTTAACTATTTAACATAAGCAGTTCTTCAGAAATAATATACAGGGTGTTTCAAAAAAGAATCACCCGATTTGAAATGAGTACATTATGAAAAATATTGTTCATAGAAACCTAAAATTAAATTTATATTACATGGCTAATCATAAAGTTTTTTTACAAACCAAATTAAAGGTCCTCAATATGCCCACCTTTGGACGCAAAACATATGTCTATATGGTAGGCAAATTCGTCCCAAACTTTTGCGAGCATATCTGCATACTCTGCTTCCACGGCTATTATGCATACACAGACAACCCGTGTCTTGGAATTGTTTATACCATCACTTAATGCTCGGAGAGGTAGGAACTTCAGTCTACCAGGGTTTTGTCGACGAAAATCACGCTCAACAGTTGTTACGGACTCGCACTTCGCAAACCGTAGAACACAAAAGGATGTCTGTTGTGCAGTCGCCATCTTTGCAAACACTCAAGTGGTGGGCGAAGGAAGAACGTTAGCGCCACTTACGGCAACTGCTTGAAACTCGAGATTTACCTCTTTCTGGCTATACATTATTCTATGAAAACGGATTAAAAGATGAATAGTTATGATTTTTTAAAATCGGAAGATTCTTTTTTGAAACACCCTGTTTATTGATGATAATTTATCAGTAGTGTAAGGGTGGAAAAATAAAAATACAAGAATCCATAAAATTATATTTCTTCGAGTGGGATAATGGAAGATATGTGATTTTAACACCAAAATGGCATTGCATAAATTTCAATTTACTTATTGTTAATATAGCCGCGAGTTCCGGATATTCAGTTCTTTTAATCTTCATGAGATACACAAACTTAATAATCCCTGACGAAAGAGCTTAAAAATTCTGATATCCTGACATGGACTTCAAGGCAAAAATGAAATTGGTGCAAAAATCTTAACAGTTTAACAATTATAATAAAAGATGATGATGAATACAGTTATCTGATACATATAAATAACAATAGCACAGTCAGTGCTACTGTGCTGTTGTTATCTCTTTGACACACCTGCGTTTCTGCCTCTTCTAAGTTCGACGAAATTTCCTGTAAAACAAGTAACATAAGCATTGTCGAGGATTAGGAAAGAAAAAGTAGTTATGAATTGATTCAATAACACCTTGGTATGCCGTTAAAATCCCGAACCCAGATTATTTTGAAATACTTCTTAAAATAGTATTTGGTTAAATAATATACCGAATTTATTTCAAAATTCAATGTTCTCATGAGACTCTTTTCATCATTTTGAAATTGTGTGGTTTTGATAATTTAATAAAGTATGAATAACTATTTCAAGTATTTAATTATTCTGGAACATGCAGAAAACAATACCTTTTGAAATAAAACGTATTTGAAATCTTTGCTTCCTATTTGCAAGGAAAATCGAAATTTACTCGTATCATTTGAATTGCATTTCTCAGACTTTAAATACGAACGAACCATTATTTACTGCATATTAAGAATTATTTTCTTACATTAAAACAATTAATTTCATGTTCCAATTAATTTCATGTTCCAAATAATATGTTCCATGTATTCCTGAAAATATAGCTTCGGTTAAACGTAGACATTCTAATGTGAAAAATGTTTGCTGAAATATCACGAATTTAAAATGCGTAGTTTGAAATTATAAGAGAAGTGGTTAATCAAAATAATACTGTAAGATTTTCCTACAAAGTCCCACATGCAAGTATATATATATATATATATATATATATATATATATATAAGTAGACCAAGAGCGTAAACTACACTGCTGGCCACTGTAAATGCAACACCCTGAAGGAAACATGCAAATAACATGAAATTTACAACATGCATTAGCGGTGGTGAGATCTGCAAATGATTAGAATTTCAGCGCAGAAGCGCATCACGCGCGCCTGTGGCGGCACTTCAAAGCGCTATTTAAGGGTTGGAGATTTCGACGATTTCAAGTTCGGCAATTGTGTTTTTCTTGTGGTTTTTTTTAAAAAAACGATCAATTATGCCTCGTCGAAAACAGCGATCATCTTTTGATCAAGTATCCGAGTTCGACAGAGGAAGGATAGTGGCCTACCGAGATTGTGGATTATCTTTCAGGGAAATCGGTAGTCGTGTTGGACGAAACCAAAAAACTGTAATGCGGATATGTGATCGTTGGATGCAGGAGGGTACGACGGACCGGCGTGTTCGATCGCATCCACCTCAGAGCACCACTTCACGTGATGACAGGAAAATTGTGCGCATGGCAGTGACGGATCGCTCAGTCACATCACGAACCATAGCACAGCACATGCAGTCTGTAACGCATCATCCAGTGTCTGCGCGTACCATTCGACGTCGTTTACAGAAGAGTGGTCTGTCCGCAAGACGTCCATTGCTTTGTCTACCCTTGACGCAGAACCACAGACGTCTCCGCCGCCAATGGTGCGATGACAGAAGGATGTGGACGGCAAAATGGAATGAAATTGTCTTTACTGACGAGTCACGCTTCTGTCTGCAACACCACGATGGTCGCACTCGAGTCTGGAGACACCGTGAAGAGAGGATGCTGAACAGCTGCGTTATGCACCACCACACTGGTCCTGCACCGGGTATTATGGTATGGGGCGGTATTGGATATCACTCTCGCACACCTCTAGTACGCATTGCCGGTACTTTAAACAGCCTGCGCTACATCTCCGAGGTGTTGGAGCCAGTTGTGCTTCCTTACCTTCAGGGCTTGCCCACAGCCATATTTCAGCAGGATAATGCGCGACCACACGTGGCACGCATTGTCCAACGGTTCTTCGTCAATCGCCAGATTGAATTGCTTCCCTGGCTGCCTCGCTCTCCGGATCTTTCGCCGATAGAAAACATGTGGTCCATGGTTGCTCTACGATTGACCCAGATTCCATCCCCAGCTGCCACAGCAGATCAACTTTGGCAACGTGTGGAAGTTGCTTGGTCTGCTGTACCCCAAGAACTCATCCAAAGTCTCTTTGAATCAATGCCGAGGCATGTGGCAGCGGTGATCTCCAACAATGGCGGCTACTCTGGCTACTGATTTTGGCAGGAACCACACTTCACAGAAGTCTATAAATTTAATCATTTGATACTTGGTCAACATGTTATCTACAAAATAAATTTTGTTGTGATATCTCTTGTCTTTCTTGGTGTTGCAGTTTGGGTGCCAGCAGTGTATATTTAACTGTATTAATTGGGGTTAAAATTAGGCAAATTAACGTTAAAAGGTAATTTACTATTAGAAATTCACTAGCTATTAACGAAAATGCCAACAGATGACGATACGCTGTTTACTTCTCGGTTTAAGAGAGTTCTTGAGCTCGGATGTTCCGCCTACAGGTTTGGAAGCACGAGAATGTGAATCACTCGATGACGCAATAACCACGCGTTTTTACGAGCTTTTGCATAACGCGTGAAGAGAGAACAAAGGGCAGTGAAGAGGATCGCAGTTTTATGTGGACGTGCGTGTCCTGGGCTGAGAAATGAGGGAAATGGCGAATTATCTGGATTGATTAGAGTTTAAGTAGAGTTATAAAATAAAGTTATTAATTGTTATTTAAGTTCCAGTTCTTTGCCACAGGCTATTGTTATTGACTTCTAGTTAGAGTAATTAATTAGATACTGAGTTATGCGGTGTAAGCACCGAGTCATATATATATATATATATATATATATATATATACACGTATACATTAAGATGATGATGTGAAAATATAGTTACTACTATTTTTACTTGTATTTTATATAAAAAAGAGACTTAAATCTAATAAGTCATGTATAGACATTAGTGGTCTGAAAATTTTAAAATACGACTGATGCGTACAATTTATAAGTCATAACCGGAACTAAGACTCTGATCATCTCACCTTCTTGCATTTTTTTTTTTTTGGGGGGGGGGGCGGCGTTTTTAAGGGAAGTTTACGAGAGCCGTTAGATTCCGGTCGAATAGTAATCTCTCTTCAGATGGAAAATTTCAGACAATCTCGAAAGTATGGGAGACGGAGATGTCCTGTGGTCACCAATACAGCACTGAAGAATTTAGAGTCAGAGGTGAAGTAAACCTTTTTATTCATCAGAATTATAGAAAAAAGCTACAACCGATGCATCAACTCATAGTAATGTAACTTAATCGAAGTTGCCATCAAAAAGCATAAAATGATTAATGTTCATATGCAAACGAACTTAAAATGAAAATACTGAAATTCGTAAGTGTGCGATTCACTCGTACGCAAATCACTCGATTCCATGTTGGCACATCCAGACAAATACAGTATGTAACATTTGTTTTCATATTACATTTAATTATTAAAAATCTGTACATATAATAAAATCTGTACATTCCTTTTCCTAGAATCCATTTGTAAAGTGTCTAAGAACATTAAAATACTGCTCCTAACGATTGAGTATTTCTTCGCAAAAGCGATACCCTATTAACTCGAAGTCCATCTCCACAATTCATCTTCCCTTGTTGAACAAAGTTTCTGAACAATTTGTGCCTGTACACGAACTTTCATTCTACGCTCTCCTGCATGTTCATCGCTTTAAACGTAAAAGTTTCCTTGGTAATGCTGAATGAAATATCACCCCTTTCATTGTTTGAAAATCTTACTAAACTTGGTAGAAACATTTCGCTTTAAATCCAGATGCTATTCTCGAAATTCTTGGGTGAGGAATTCAGACTTATTGTTATTAAAATTCTTTAATGGTAGAATTCGTATGTCGGACAGTGGGATAATAAAGCATAATGTTAGTTGGTAATTTATGTAGGTCTAAATAAGACATTAACTTTTTTGAAGTCCACAATAACCAATAATTCATAACAAGATAAAATACGTAAAACTCAAATTTAATGAAACATTTTATGTATTTTATGTTGATAGCAAGTTAATTCCGGGGTAAAACCTCCAACTTTCCTGTAGTTGGTAATTTACACATGCGTAACTAAAGAAGACATTAACTTGTCAGTAGTCCACAATTCCCAATCCGAAACTAGTGAACTTTACATAAATACTCTTGATTTACTGCAAACTGCAATATATATTTTGTTGAAAGCCTGTTAATCCCAGGGTAAAAATCATCAACTTTCCTGTCAGGTCAGCAGATTTCATGTTTTAAGGAAAGATGGATACCAAATGTATAGTGGGCTATCTTTCGACACCAGAGTTTTCGGTTTCGAACTCCTCTTGGGCTGATTGAAATAAATCAAGAGTGGCATTTGGCCGCAGTTCTCTTTTTTTTGGAGCCAAATATGCCCGTATCTCTCAAAAAATGAATATAACCACAACAAAGTACTGCATGGTGTTCGATAATAATTCATGATTCAGTTGTGGAAGAAAAAGTAATTAAATGCAATTTTGCTACTTAAACAAAATCTATAAAGTATTACGCTGCTATTTACTGGCTGCTAATTAGCTATTTAAAGTTCGTTTACCTATATACCTATTTCCATAGGCACTAATATATAAATCATCTTGCGTTTCCCAATAATTCCCGAAAAGCGAAAATGGTGCGTGTGCTATACTAAGTCTAAAAAATGTCATTCTCAAGGTATGAGATACTTAAACAATGGAGGGAAGACATCCGAGACGAAAGTTTTACCCATTCAGTAAGTGGGGCAGCTGAAATTGGACGTTTGCTTCAGGCGTTCTACTAAGCCAGTGGTTCCTAACCGGTGGTCCGGCACCACGTATACAACAATTGCCAAATTGGTGCAAAAAAGTAAGTCGCACTGTACACTGTACAATAGCAATAATAAATAATGTGTTCTAGAAAACTGTTTTACTTAATCACGCATGGATCAATATGTTTCAATTTCAGGTTGAGATTTAGGATATCTAACTCTAAAGATTGAAAACAAGGTGGAAACAAAAGTGAGTACGTTAATCCTGTATCCCTTTTGCCTGAGGTATATTCTATACCCCCATACCCCCCGGAAGGTTCCCCCCTCAAGTCGGTATGTGTGTGTGTGTGGGGGGGAGGGGGGTCCGCACATGGTTCAGTTTTTGGATTAATGGTCCGCAGCCTTATACGGGCTCGGAACCACTGTACTAAGCAAATGGAGCAAGCTAGAAGTCAGAAGTTTGACTAGGTAGAAATCTATTTCTGAAGTAGACCTTCATAATTTTAGTTATCTACACTAACACATCAGTAAAACTTCTTTTGTGTTTACCACAATATTTTCCTAAAAGACCCCATAGTAGTAAATAATGAAAGTTAATTCATGGGTAAAAAAATTGAAAAGTGAGGTAACTGGAGTCATAATAGAAGAGCACGTTTTGAGAGAATGGTACATTGCTGTTCCGTTCCCCATTTCACGTTGTAAGCTTAAGTCTAATAAAAATAAATTCCTCTAGTGTCTGAGTCATTATTGTACCTTCATAATATTTTAACCGTGACCACCTACAAGAAAATTTGGTAAAGGAAATAGGTAATTCTATACAACATTTTATAATACAGAACATAGTTCTCGAAATTTTTGATCAAAGGACAAGAATTGTTTGAACTGATTATTCTCTTAATCCCGTGTGAAAGCTCGCTTGTAAATTAGAGAGACGAAGTTCCCCAATACGGGATTATTTGATTCATTTGTTTGAGAGTTTATAAATCGGTTTTCTCCAACCTTTATAAGCTTCAAATGGGGCATATGATATTACTTACGAAGTATGTTTAAGAGTTAAAAACTGATATTATTTATTTGTCTCATTCCTTCAGCTCATTAACAAAAAAAAATTACACAGTTTTTATCAACATCATATTTTTAAAAAATTATCCATTACCAATTAAAATAAATTACAAAAGTATTACATGCTTTTACTTTAAGATCCAAAAATAATTTTTTTCTCCTTTTTACATATTTTCATTTGGACTGCTTAAAGCAAAATAGTGTCACAGAAAAAACACGTCACACATTTTTAAAGAATGGAAGTAATTAAACTCTGATGAAAAATAGTGCATGAGCTTTTTTAAACCAGTTTTACCAGAAATAATGGCTACTTGTTAAAAAAATCGCTAGAAACATTAGTTAGTCGCTGTGGAATCATTTAATCATTCTGTTTTGAAAAAAGTATAGTTATTATCTACAGGCACACCGAAAGTGTTCTAATTACTCATGGAAATACGTGACATATGTTATAATTATATACTGCAAGATGTAATAGCAAATATGCTTTCAACACACGATTTGAAGGACTAATGACTGCCATTATTTACAGCGATAGTAACGAGTTATCATTAAGGGTAACTAATGAAAATCCAAAAATTTGAAAGAATAATAAATAATCGAATTCTTTTGCATATGTAAATTTAGTTATTCTAAATGCACATAAAAGAGAAATAAAGAATATACATTCATAGTTTAAAAGATTATGAGCAGGTCTGTATTAATTTAAAGTTATTTCATTAATATAACTTTTCTTGAATTTCTTTATAACATTTCTTGAATTTCTTTAAGGTAAAAAATGTTACAATTTAAAAGTGTAAGGGACAATTTATTGAAGAAACTAGCAAAACATTTTCGTTCTCATTAAGTTTATTTCATGTCAAAAATTTTAATAAATTAAATACATTATCTCTTACATTAATACTTAAGTTGAATATTTGTTGCATATTTAAGATATTTTAACTCTTTTCTTAGAAATTAAGATTAAAAAAATATTGGTGCCTTCTTTACTCAACAGGTTCTATGCATAAAAATTAATGCATTAGAATTTAATTAATAACAGCATTAATGAAATGCAAAGCTAATTATACCACTGATGTTTTGCTTTAAGTTTTGTTAGGTCTATGTATTAAAATAAAATTAAAAAATTATCTTTTGAAGCAGTGATTTAATTGTTTTGTAAGGATTTTAATCTCCAGTGAATTTCCCGAAGTAATCTTTAAAATATTTTATCGAAAAAAAAAACATAAAATAACTTTTCTTTCTCATTCGCCACTAAATATTGAATTTTTCACTTTATTCCTTTTATTGTCAGGCTTATAATAAGAAAATAAATCTCTTGTAGAGGATTACCAGTTAATTGTTCCTTGTTAACTTTCTTTTTATATTTTATTAAGCTGGACACGGATCTTTCAAGTGTAATTAACTTTATTTTATGTTAATCATATTTTTTGTGTCTCTTGAACTGAAATCTAACCTGGAGAAAAATTAAAAAAACAAGTCCTTTGTTTCTGACTTAATTCTCACATAATGTTTACGGATTCTTTATTCAAACAATAAGATAACTCATATAAATATCACAAGGTTATCCAGTATTATGACTATCCTGTTAAATCTAATTCATTCTCTAGCTTAGTGATTGTACAGAATAACATTTATGGGGCGTTTTTAAATACTTTGATATTGAAACATCCAAGATCGTAATGGCATAAAAGGATTTTTATGTTGTTATTCTGATGTATCTCTAGTTTGTTGTTGTTATTGTTGTTTCCCCCTAGCCGACCAGGACAATATAGGCTAGAGGGCTGAGGGGTGTGTATTCGATTTATAAGGGCACAATAAGGTTCAAAGTTCGATTTAGCCAGGTGCCACCGCAATTTTGACCGAGCAACTCCAGGGGTGAAATCTGGGAGATCGTACCTTCTCCCACCATCTCTGACTTCATATAGGGACTTTCTAGTCTACGGATTTAACATGCCTATAGCCGGGCTAGACACGGAGGTATTTAACGGCGCTTGTCGGGATTCGATCCGAGCATCCTTAGCACAGAAAACAGAAGCCACCTCTAGCCGAAGTTTGAAACCCTCGCCGCTTTAGTTTGAATCCCTCGTACATCAGACGAAATGTCTATTAAAATATATTCACGTACGTACCCATTTATTTTTAAGTATTTTAGTCTATATTTTCATTTTATTATTTTAAAGGTATAACCAATTCTAGCAATTGATATTTATTCAGTCAAAATTGAGTTTCGTATGTCATCTCTATGTACACGTTGCTCGTCTAAACATCCCAATTCCACTATTTTGAATCGATTGAATGTCTTGTATTTCAACTTTGAATTAATGAATAAATGTATTCCTACTCCTCTACATTATTAACTTGCGTTATGACTATCGTACGTGTGCTTTACCATCTGTACATAATTGTTCGATAATAACTGTGAGCTCGGATTGGAAATGCTCTAATTTCCTAGAATGCCTGTCTTGTGAGATAATATATTCAGATCCCAATACTCCAATAATGACTCTGATAATGAGGGTTCTTACATTGCTTTACCTCATAATAATCTTTCAATTAAATAATACTAGGGAATATACAGTTTCATGAGATTTTATGTAAATGAGATTACAAGTAATTATAGATGTAAGTATTAATGCATGTTACCAGATATGATCACATTATTCTCAGTTTCCATTAACTTTAAAGCCTTCCATTAACAACGCTGTTCGCGTGTTTATATCAATGCTTACATGATGTAAAGGATATTGTACATGCAAATACAACGTTTAGCTTGCTTTGTTAAAATAATTCATGTTTTACGGGATGTGAATTATTTCAGTACACTGCGCTACATTGAGAGAAAAAAAGCTGAAATCAAGCCTTTGATTCTTTTGCTGTTTAACACTTATTGTCATTTCATCTGTTTAATTAATATAATCAAATACATTATTTCACTAATAGAAACAGCGCTCTAGAATTTACTGAAATATTATCGATTTTTGGAGTTCGCTTGCACTGAATGTCTTTCGAAAACTCCTGACCATGTCTTCAACAACTTTTGTGAACAAAGGATTTCCAAATTTTAAGCAATATTGTTTAATCTACACCTTTTGTCTGTTTCAATATGAGGTTACTAATGTAAATATAAAATAATTACAAGATAAAAAGAACTTTTTATATACCACGTTTTTAAATTTTCTGTTATTTATTTTTATTTTTCTCTCCTTTTCTCTCTTAATTGCAGAAACCTTCACTTAATTATACTTTTTCACTTTCTTTTATTTAATTGTAATCATTTTTAGTCGTTTCCACTATCCACAGACTTTATAAACTGCTAGCTTTCATAACTTATTTTAAAAAATTTTTGCACAATATTTTTCTAAACAAACTAAAATTCACATATATTCTGTTTTCAAAATCGTCAAACGCCGTTACGCAAAAGTCCAAAAGTGCATTGAATTTGATCGAAGTGCCACCTTGCGGATTTTTTCCGAATTAACTTTCCATACAAAACAAAATTAACTGAGAATAAATTCAATGCTGCTTACAGATGGCTAAAAGTATTAAAATAATGCATTGTGATCGTGTTCTGAGCTATTCTAAACGTTTCAGATGTCTAGCTAGTCGGGAAGTTAGTTAAAAATCGATTGCAAGATTCGTACTGGACAAACACACAAACAAGAAAGCGAGTTAATAAAAACGTGGTAGTTATCAAAGTAATGGTTGTTTAGATAATTACGGATAACTTTTGTTACACATGAGATAAACAGTACCAGACCGGAACCTTCCAGTTACGAACTGCAACAGGTCTCAAGTCAACCGTCGGATTCTATATTACACAGAATATAGCTACTGAATAATTAATAATTTTAAAATTAGGGAGATGAATAAAGAAGTAAAAACGACTAATTAATTAATTCCTAACCAGAGCTCCGGTAATTATATATTACTCTCGAGGGACCGCTACTAACACCAGCAAACCAAAAACCACGCATAACGATCGTAAAACGGGAACAATATATGAAGAATAAAATTTTAAAAGACTGAACAACAGAATACAAAAAAACTAAGCTCCTCTAAATCAGGGAATTAAATCGAAAATTTTTTTATCGCATAATTACCCTGATAAATTCTGTGAAACTCTTCATCTCGAGTTTTAACAAGGCAGTTTAAAAAGCGGCCCTTAGTTGGAGTTTGTAAAGGAACTCATTGAGTAATTTCGAGTTGGAGGCAAAATGAATTGTGTATACATGTATGCGGTTTATAGAAATTTTCTACGGCAACGTAGATTGTAAAGGAGACACAGGTAACTATAACTATCCGAAATGGAGACTTTCCTACGAAACCTTGAAATATTACATAAAGAGAAAAGACCAAAAAAAAAAATTATTGAGAATGCTTCGGTTATTGTTCTTCTACAGGTACACTAATTGGGCCGGGTCCCACAGTTTAAAGCCGATTTCGAGCAGCTCTAAACATTCATGCTTGCAACATGATTCCAACCTACACACTGTGGTACTGAACACCAGTGACCTAGCAATTCTGTCATCGTCTGGTAGAAGGTTTAAACAAAAAATGATCATTAATTTTGTTCAAAACAATTTTTCAACTTTCCCAGTCCTTCCGAAAACAAACCTCTTACAATTCACACAAAAAAAGACATGCATTAACATAGAGTAGAGGAAAAATAGTAAGATCAATTCTTCTTTACATATAGTAAGTGGTGGAAATAATGAGCGTATATATCCTAGGGTTTGAAAATAAAATCTAGCAATTTGGAAGGTTGGGATATGCTTTGGGATATGGTGGGAGGGCTAATTAACAAGGATTTGGTGTGGTTGGATTATGGATATAGGGAAAAGAGGAGGATAGTATTTTATTAACATTCCTCCGTGTTCTGAATTCTCTCGGGCAGGCTGGTCCGTAACATGTGCTCGTCTTTATTTCTGGAAATAAAAGTCTCTTCGCTGTTTTTTCTTTTCCCTGACCGCATTCCATGGTGATTAGCGATGCTAACATCCATTACAGGGAACTACATTCAAATCCCATCTAAGTAACGGGTGTTGACCAATCAGAAACTGTAATATTGGTTGCCCTAGAGAATGCTTCCACAACAGTTCTTTTTCTTTTTCCAAAAGCTTTGTAACATGACATAATGAAGTAAACCAATAAACACAACTCATGAAGAACGAATAAGAAAAACATAAATCTATATACAATCTCCCGCCGCTCAGTAAAGGGACAAACTAATGGTTCTACATGAGAAGGGGTGATACGAGTCCTTTCTTGCATCTGCAGTGCTACAGGAGTTAAAACGCCAACACGGAACATGTGTGGCGCGAGGCAGCCATGAAAAATTTCTAGTTGAAATATGTCAGCAACTTCCCTTTCAGCTCATTCAAGTGCAATAAGGTTCACCTGGTATTTAATTTTTTATAGCAAACCCCCAACAAAGTAACCAACAGAAATCGCATCACAGCAGGTATAGTCGAATGTCCTCGGGATAAATGTTTGCTGAAAATATTTTGTCTTCTTCCTTATCTTATAAAAGATAATACAAACATCAGATTTCTTTCAGTTAAAAAGACCAGGTAGAAATGCAGTATTTCGTAAAACGAAACGATACCAATTGAACCTGCAGTTTGAAGACGGGAACAAGTTCCAAAAAATTGAAGTTCGTTTTTTTTTATTTTTGACACCATACTGTTATTTACATATAGATGGTCTTTGTAAGCTGTAAAATGATTCACTGGAATAGAAGGTGAATGTAAAGATTCTTATATAAAAGTTTAGTGAAGAAAAAATAATAAATAATAAAGTTTTTAAAGTTTTTATAAAACAAATTCCCACAAAAACAGTTTTTGGATTCGTTCCTTTCTTTAAACTGCCGATTCAACTGAATTTTGAAATCGGAGATTGTCAGTGTACAGCTTCAGTAAAGGCTTACACTTAATTAGGATTTTCGACTTCGAGCAACTTTTCTAAAACCCGGTTTTCGGGTTTGACGGGTTTTTTTAATTTAAAACCCGGGTTTTCCCGGGTATACTTGGTTAGTTCCAGGGGGTCAATAGCAAAGAAGTAAAATAATAAATAATTTATTAGAAGCATTTAATTTATTTCAGAATTTCAAATATAAAAAAACAGTAAATAAATTTAATGTTAATAAACATATACATATATGTATAACATAAATAAAAGTAGTGCTGATATCTCATTTTTTATAAAACTGCCTTACAACCATCATTGCACTCAACGTATCATCATTGAGTCGGCTTCTGAGTCTATTAGCAAAGAGACCCATTACCTATATAATTGGTATTCTACTGTATTAGTTAAATAACTAATTTACCCCGGATTTACATTAAAAATTTCCCGGGTTTCGGGCTCATAAAATCTTTGAAAAACCCGGGTTTTTCTGGTTCGGGGAAACCCGGGTCAAAAACCCTACACTTAATGTTACAAATTATCAATTTACTATCCAAATACGACAACCCTGTAACGAGGTCAAGAGGGGTTGAATGGACCAGTAAATAGTGTAATATTGCTTCACAAATAGATGAGAACTTATAATTCCAAATTATTCCTCTCAAGGTAGAAGGAAAGGTATGAGAAGATCAACTTGCCTAGAAAGCAAGAAACTTTAAATAAGAAAACCCTAACAGATGTTAAATCTACAGTCCAAAGAAGACTCCACATACCATTCTAAAACAGATATTTATTTTAACATCTAAAACAGAGCGATATGGGAAATGGATTGTTTTTTTTAGGAAATCAAATCAACAACAGCTAGACAGATCAAACTACTTTAAAGTTCTGACCATCGACAGAGATTACTCAAGCTACAGCACCTTTAGAAATTGATTTAATGGGTAACATGCCCCAGGCCACGTATTTCAAAGGCTATCACTACTTGAATTCTCACAGTGGAAATGCAGCTTATCCCCGAATATAATCCCATACTAAGACATACTGTTTGATGTCACCATGACTATGCCCTACAACTTCAGTACTTCGTTTTGACTCACCTTTGCACACTTTGTGAATAACAGCAGATAAGATGTTTAAAAAGTCTCTATTCGACTTTCGATGAACAAGGATGGCAATTAAGATAAATAAAGTATACAACAGTAGCTCCTCGGGAATTTAGATGTTTCCATAATCTCTACACTACACTAAGCGTGAAACCTTACGCAAGGTAATTTAAATATCCGGACAAAAATTAAAAAAATAACTTCCCTAAATTGAATTTGTCCATTTTATTTATGCATATGCGAGCGACTTGTCAAACAAAATTAAATTCAACAGCAGCTGTACAGTACATGAGCAACACAATACATGGAACGTTTGTTTGTCTGGCCAAGTTTCTTGGTAATCAATAAAGCAGACAAGCAGTAATTAAATTTTGTCTGCTTGCAGTTTTAAGAATATAAAGATCTACTTACTTTTCTCAGTAAACAACACAAAAGGGATTTAAATATATGAAAAGATTATTTTTTTTTTGATTACATAGCAGAATTTTTCATCATAGTGCTTGGGTAGATCCGTTTGTTTTGGAGATCAGCTACGTAGGGGCTTATGAAACCTGTATTTGGAGGGAAGGTTGAAGAGTTTTAAATATTAAGTGAAGTGCATATAACTGTAAATTAACTTCATGGTTCAAAGTCGAGAGAAAAACGCGTTTTTATTTTCATCTAGACACAGAGATCACACAGCATCACACATGTATACTAGCATGAAATTTAAGCCACAAGTTTAACTACCCAAGTTATAACTATTTAGTTAATCAAGTCACAACTGTTCTAACTATTTAGTTAATCAAGCCACAATTTTAACTACCCAAGTTCTAACTATTTCTATCTGGTATTTTTTGTTTTTTGTCAGTTTTGGCTGCAATACCGAACATAATTTTTAGTTTGGGGGGATTTAAACTCTAAATTTGGGTAGATCTCAGTAACATTTGTTCTCGTTAAATAATAAAACTTTAACCCTCAAACGGTACAGTGAAGATCGGATCCGACCCAAGGGTGTGTCCTCCCCCTCCTGTACCCTTCCCTCTCACTGCAAGATATCGAGTTGACAAGGATTCCTACTAGATAGACCTACTGGACCACCCTTGTAGATAGAGAAATAAGTAAATACGAATGTCTTCGTTAAAAAACATTATTCATGATCACTAGTCATATTTAAAATTTTTAATTTTCGAATTTTTAATTTTCAATTTCGATTTTGAAGGCCAAAAATGTCTGTATATAATATTTTTTACATTTTTGCGCCCAGAAAGTTGGTTTTACTAACTTCTAAAACTAGGTAGGCTAAATTACATATTAAACTTAATATAAACAACATTCTATGTAAATGCCAAAGAAATTTTCTTTGTTTAACAGATTTTCTTTGATTTTAGAGATTTTCTTTGTTTAAATTATAATTCATTGGTCATTTATTCTACAAAAAGGGCTTTATTTCACGTAAAACATCATCAATAAATGTTATTATACAACATAAATACTTATTGTGTACAGGTAATGCTCCTATAACACGGTAGATAGGTTCCTAGAAAATGCCGTGTTGTTTGAAACAGTGTTATATGAGACCCAGAGCCAGTTCAGAAAGGGGGGGGGGGTTTACGTTCCGAAAACTTATTAAAAACAAATAATGTTTCTTAAAATTCCATATAATCAAATTAATTTTTATTAAAAATATAAATGTATGTATAACACAAAAGAAACAAAAATATTATTTTCATTTAATGCGACATTAATTTAATAAATTTCTTCCTCATCCCTACTCAGTAGAATCAAACTTGAACGTTTTTTCGGTTCAACGATATCACCTTCACTTTCAGAACGTTTTTCTTCATTCAGATTTTTTGCAACTTTTAATTTGTTTATACATTTTCATGTAAAGCCACTATAGTTCATTATTCCTTCCGGTCATTATTTTAAGGTAATTTTGTTTTTAAATGTGTTAAACAAAAATAATGTTATATAGTGTTGTAGAAGTAACAGATGCTGTACAAAGGTGCTGTACAAAGGTTTTCGCAATTTTTTTAATCGTGTTAGAGCGAAACCGTGTTACAGGTTGCAGTGTTATACAAGGGTTCCCGCAATTTATCCTATCGTGTTAGAGCGAAACCGTGTTGTAAGATCCTGTGCTGTAAGAGTGCTACCTGTACTTATTTCTACCAAAAACCTCATCAAAAAACAGATCGGGTTGGATGTGACCCAACTGTACCATCTATTTCGTCTCAAACTAATGTATCGTTTGAGGGTTAATCAAGAATTTCCATTTAGGAATTATTGCAAATAGAATATTTAAATAAAGCACTATACATTCAATGTACATGTTTTTATTTGTATTTACAAATGTAAGAACTTCAGAATTTGTAGAAAGATTTGTCATTAGCTATTAAACCTTTTAACCAAGACATTTTAATTTTCTTACTTCTAATATGAGAATTTCTAAACTATTTTACCTTTGTGCGTGGACTTTTAGTTGTCATCTCGATGTCGAATAAAAATTCCTTGGTATTCTTAACCTAATAACTCTTTTTCACTCTTAATCCAATAGATATAATTTTGACACACTACATAACTGTAATTTGTATATATCACTTTTTATCACGTGGTGTAGATCCAAATTATAGAGGATATCTAAAAAATCATATTTTTCCTTTTAATGGGATGGTGGACTTTCAAATTACCAAAAATCGAAATAAAATTAGAATTTCTTTTTTGGGGGTGGGGGTGTATTAATATATTAAAAACATGTAAATATTGGATTAAACTGCATTTAAAATGTGGAGTGAAAAGTAAAATGAAAACCTGGTGGCTTTAGAAAAGTAAGTATTAAAAGTAGGTGAAAAAAAAACTTTTAAATGGCTTTCTCTCAAAATGAGAAATATCATGATTTGCAAGTCTTTATTCTCCTCGCGTCATAATTTTTGACGAAATTTTATGAAATTTATAATAAAGATTCCTGTAATACGTCAAAATAAAGTTATGTATCCATTTTTGAATTCGTGGTTATTCAGGTTATCAAAATTTAACTTAAGTGTAGAAAAATACAAAAATTTCAAAAAAATTCAGAATACAAGCATAAAAATATTTCCTAAAAATTAACTTTTCAACGAAAGCACAAAATAATACATAACTTGGTTCAAAATATTTTTATAAGAAGTATAAATGCAAAATCAAGGGTGAAAGTTAAAAATTGAGTCGCAAGGAGCATTTTTAAAAACAGTAATTTAATTTCAATTTTTTAATTATAAAATTAAAAAAAATATTTATAAAATTTCATAAGGGGTTTAATATTGTTAAACTTCAATGAAAAATTTTATATCTCTGAGGTAAAAATTTCAAAAATCGCTTTGAAAGGTTCACCATTCTCTTAAAACTAATAAAAACAAAACCAGAAATATAAAAGCTTTCAATGAAAATAATATATAGCTGATGCATTTTCTTTGCATACTACGAACCGACAATGTCACCTGTTTTCAACATATCGCTCACTCCTTTCAACACTGTCATATCTAAAAAATCGGCGATTTTTAGTTATGCCTGTTTTCAGAATGCCTTGAATGAGTAATATATCCTTGCATTATCAGCATATCTCACCGCTCAATATTTAGTCGCTAGAGAGCAAAATTTATGTTTATTTTTAATATATTTTATCCGACTTTTAAACTTTAAAATCACTCTTCTGAAAAATCACGTGTTTTGAGATATGACATTGTTGACAGGAGTGAGCGATATATGGAATAAGTAAGAAATTTAAAAGATATTTCTCTAGCTGTTAGTATCATTGTATGATTAAAAAATTTCGTTTGAATATCTTTTCAACAACAAAATTATTCAAATCCCCTCTTTACATTTCTTCACTTTATAAAAGAAATGTATAGAAAATAAGTTTGTTCATAAGCTATTTGCACATTTTCTTATAGCATAGTGGTTCAAAATAATAATAATTGCTTACAAAAGCCTTTAAATTCTATAGTGCATAAATAATATTTCAACCATTAAAATCTTCGCGGAAATTTAAAAACAAAAGGTATAAACAAAGGAAGCAAGTTGTATTACCTAAAAATTACCAAACATTCGTGTAAGTAATGCAACTAAACGTGTTGCATTTGGTATATTTAAACAGATTATATTATTGTGCATGTCTATTCTACATAGTTCATACGGAAGCTATTTTCTCTGATGGCAGATACAAACACCATATGACTTCGTTTATAACAAAAAATATATTCCTGTCGCAGGACAATTCCCTTTATGGCATTTCTCTGTAACTACTACAATTTTTGTGCTTCTACAAAAGTAAATTGTCTCTCAGTATGGAATAGTGAATTATGTGATTATTTCCTGTTGTAATAGTCTCTATTCCTCAAGAATGACAACACAGTTCGCAGGAAACAACTTTTAATGAAGAGTACAATTTTTATACATAGTCACAAACGAAAACATTTACACATAGATGTATAAGACTATTTGCAGAGCTTACAGCCATTACTACTGCGACTCACTCTGACTGCACAACTGCTGAACTCAACTTACTTCACTGCAGTTCACCTTTTTATAGGTTGGCAAAATATCGACAGATATTTTGCCAAAGGTGGTGACAGCGCCATCTATTGGTCAGACAAAACAAACAAACTAACTAACTAGGGAAGGTAGTTACTGGCTGTTACACTATTAAATACCTAACACAAATGAGTCGAATATTTGTATAATACTTTAAAGAATTTTGTTAACAGACATTTCTTAACAGTTGAAACAAGTTACAATGGAATTTTTTTCACTAAAATGGAAGTATTGGTAACCCTCGTATAACACGGTAGATAGTTCCTAGAAAATGCCATGTGAAACCGTGTTATATGAGACCCAGAGCCGGTACAAAAAGGGGGGTTACGTTCGGAAAACTTATTAAAAACAAAGTTTTTTTTGTTAAATTCCATATAAGCAACTTAATTTGTATTAAAAATATAAATGTATGTATAGCACACAACGAAAAGAAACAAAAAATATTATTTTTATTGAATGCGACCTGAATTTAATATATTTCTTCCTTATCACTGCTCTGTACAATCAAACGAGAGCGTTTCTTCGGTTGACCGACATCACCTTCTCTTTCAGAACCTTTTTCTTCATTTAAATTTTTTGGACCTTCTATCTTCTTTTAAAAATCTGTAATTTTGGTTTGTTTGCTGATTCTGTAGATTTCACGGTATGGAGATAGACGATTTTGCAGTTCCCTTTTGAATTTTCGGCTTCTTTCAGCGGTAGTGTCTGTATTCAAGAAAACTTATTCAAGATTTTCAGCTAAGCTTAGGCCTTCTTGTAATTTTTAACGTAGGATTACGTTCCTCCATAACAGTCCGCGGTTAAACAAAATTTCAGACGTTAAAACCGTCGTCGCGAGTTATAAATCAAGAGTGGCAGAATATTAATCCCCGATTTTCTGACATATATAATTTATTTTTCTTACCATCGATCTATTCTGCATAGTGTTATCACCCATCCTTCTCTTCGTATGTAGAAATTTTATTGTAAAAAAAAGGGGGGGGGGTAAGCAACGATAAGTAATCCTTCGTTAATAACCAGCGGTAGTTTCGTTAGAAGAGACTAAACTGAATTTTAGCCTTCAATTATTAACTTCACAAACTTCAGTAGTGCTGTTCTCCTCAGAATCGATTTGATTTACAGCTTCGGATGCCATTTCCATCAAATCCGCTTCGTCAACTTTTTCCTCTAATAAATCTTGAACGTCCTCAATAGCTATATCCATAAAACATTCGCCTCCGATTGATTTAGCAAGTTCAAATTTGCCTCGAATTCGGACGCCCCAGCGTTCGTCTACGTGGGGTGTAGCGTACTGGAAGTATGGGGTTATTTTTCCCAAAACCTCACAGAGTGCGAAAAACACAGCTGCGTGTTATCGGGGCAGTTTTTGGCCGGTTCCCACAGTTTTTAAACACGTGCAAGAGTTTTGGCCTGAAGATTAATCCCTGGAATGGCGGTTTCCCTAACAAGTGGTGAGGGTAACTGTTTGGAAAACAGGAAATGGTTTCTATCACCGTAATAAAGCTGTCTTCTCTTAGCGATAGCTTCATGCGAGTGACATCGGCGGGTGATAAAGTTTCGGCGTTAAGAAGAGCTGTCAGCCGATAATCTGCCGCCTCCCCCCGGCTGAAAATTCAGACATTCTACAGAGACAATGGTTAGAATGCGCCCTGTGTGGACGTGTGTTTTTTAGGCTCCGGTGTTTTGGACCTGGCCGGGTACTGGAGCGTACGTTGTAAATCTACACGATGAATAATTGAATATGTTGCACTGGTTAAATGTTAAACTTTTTTTGTAAATAAATTTCCTTGTTATGTTTCTGTTTTAAAAAATTGGCTTCACATTTTATTTAGGATTCTGTCTTTCTTTGTTATGGATCCCATAGTAGCAATTTTTAGCAACGCCTCAGAAAATCGCCTTAACCATTTACTGTGACGTCACAGGGGGTAATTACGTCACGCGTGTAAACTGTGCATGTCGCTTTCCGCTATGACACCGGAATAGAGTTATAAATGGATAAATTATAATTTCTTTATACATTTTCATGTAAAGCCACTATAGTCCATTATTTCTTCCCGTCATTGTTGTAAGGTAATTTAGTTTTAAAATGTGTTAAATAGAAATCATGTTATCTAGTGCTGTAGAAGTACAGTATTGTACAAAGGTTTTCGCAATTTTTTTCATCGCGTTAGAGCGAAACCGTGTTACAGGTTGCAGTGTTATATGAGGGTACCCGAAATTTATCCTATCGTGTTAGACCGAAACTGTGTTGTAAGATGCCGTGCTGTAGGAGGTCTACCTGTACTTAAAAACGATGGTGGATCTAAAAAAGAAATGTTTGCTTATTGGTACATTTATTCCTGTCTGTTTTTAAGTTTAAAGAATCTCTATGGAAATAGCTTACATAATTAGTCTGATTTAAAAAAATAAAAATATTTCAAAAACTATTCATCTTTCCTATTTTCCCCTTGGCTTTTCTTTACTCTCTTCCTTTAAAAAAAAAAAAAAAAAAAAAAAAAACTTATGAGAAATACGCCCATTCACGAGTTGAAAAATTTGTAATATCAGAGTCAGTAATAGTAAGTATTCTAACAAACTCTCCTCATATTACACTAACATGTTAAGGCGATAATGGACGATGATAAACTTTTTTTTTTATTTATTAACCAATCGCTATGAAATTTTGTATACTTATACAGTGTTGTTTAGAAAAAAAAATCAGAATGTATTTAATTAAGATATTAATTAAAATCAGTTTGTTAAATACTCTATTTAAAAATGCTCCATGCGCATTAATTTTTGTCTCAGATATCTAATTTTCGCTCTTAAGCTAGCTTTATATAGTTATAATAAAAGTTAAAAGAAATATTTGATTTACAGTCATATTTATGAAAACTAGAAAAAAAATCGATAAAAATAGGTCATTTTATGCAAAATTTTATCAAAAAAATTTTTTTATTGTAAAAATTTTAAGTTGTTTTAAAATAGTACAATGAATTGATTACTAAGTTTTATTCTAACATATATAAATAATCATTTTATGAAATTTTATGAAAAATCAAGAAAAACTATGACGCATGGAACATTTTGAACTTACCGAAACGACATGAAAACTTGTTTTGAGAAAAGGGCATTTAAAGTTTTAATTTGACTAACATTTCCATTGTTTACGTTTGAAAAATATACTTATAAATCGGTTAATAATAATCAGATCAACATACTTTTTTTTTAAAATTTAAAGCTGATGAGTTGCAGAATCATTTTCTGAAAGAAAAAAAAAATCGTTTTGGGGACATATTTTTGTCAATCTGAAGGTCCATTGTCGCCTTAAGTATCAATTAAAACATTTAATCAATTAAAAAATAAGAATGTAATTAATTAAGATATTAATTTAAATCAGTTTGTTAATTACTCTATTTAAAAATGCTTCATGCGCATTGATTTTTATCTCACATATCTAATTTTCTCTCTTAAGCTAGCTTTATATAGTTATAATAAAAGTTAGTAGCAATATTTGATTTACAGTCATATTTATAAAAACTGGAAAAGAAATCGATAAAAATAGGTCATTTTATGCAAAATTTTATCAAAAAAATTATTTTTATTGTAAAAATTATAAGTTGTTTTAAAATAGTATAATGAATTGGCATTTAAAGTTTTAATTTGACTAACATTTCCATTGTTTACGTTCGAAAAAAATACTTATAACTCGGTTAATAATGATCGGATCAGCATATTTTTTTTGATTTAAAGCTGATGAGTTGCAGAATCATTTTCTGAAAGAAAAAAGATCGTTTTGGGAACATATTTTTGTCAATCTGAAGGTCCATTGTCGCCTTAAGTATCAATTAAAACATTTTCTTCTACTTTTAGAGGAAAATTTCCCCACCACGCGCGTACCTTTCCGGGAGAAAACCATCTTAGGAAAGATCTTTTTCTACAAATTTGCAATCGAGTATCTTTCCGACCACGTGCGATTTACAATCGATCTGCACATCTGTTATGAGAGGGCGCTAGAGTTCGTCCGAAACATCCCCCCCATCCTCACACTATAACTCTACACCTCCTTCAGAGAACAGCTCTCGTGCATCGAACACATAACCGCTTAAACACGGGAAACTATGTTGAAGTGAACTTCTCCAGTTTTTTGACTCCGCCGCTGACACTTGTGGGTCCATCAGAGTCGGAAGAAAGATATTTGTTATTATTTCTGTTTCCCAAACGCGAACTGACAAAGAACGGAGAGCCATGCCGTATCTGTATGTTGAAACAGCGAGGGAGCGATTATGCAGAGGAAGCAGGTAATTTTTTTTTTTTTACCCCATAAATTGAATTTTTATTTTAGTAGGTGATATTTCACATTATTTGAATTTTCGTAAATGAGTGCCATATTTTCAGCAAAATCTGTTTCTTTCATCTTAACAATTTCAATACTATAGCTAATATTAGAACGAAATTGACAATTTGTGAAATAATTGACATTTAATGTAATTAATTGACATTTTATTAAAAGTAGTTGTCCGTTATCTTTCGAATATAATTTCAATAATCAACTTTTCAGCTTTAAATCTAAATAAAAAAGTATGTTACATATTTATATAAGAAGTCTTAAGCTTTATAACAAGAAATCCACTTGTTTTTTAGAAATTATCGTTTTATTGTTAGATGTTGCACTTAATTTTGCTATGGAATTGCTATGTTTAATCATGCATAAATCATAGTATCTTCAATAGGAAATAGGAAAAAAAATTGTAAAGCCATAAGATAATATTTGAATGAAATTGACATTTAATGAAATTTAATTGACATTTTATGAAAAGTAATTGTCCGTCATCTTTCGAATATAATTTCAAGAATCAACTTTTCAGCTTTAAATCTAAATAAAAAAATTATGTTACATATTTATATAAGAAGTCTTAAGCGTTATAACAAGGAATTCACTTGTTTTTTAGAAATTATCGTTTTATTGTTAGATGTTACACTGAATTTTGCCATGGAATTGCTATGTTTAATCATGCATAAATCATAGTATCTACAGTAGGAAATAGGAAAAAAATTGTAAAGCCATAAGATAATATTTGAATGAAATTGACATTTAATGAAATTTAATTGACATTTTATGAAAAGAAATTGTCCGTTATCTTTCGAATATAATTTCAAGAATCAACTTTTCAGCTTTAAATCTAAATAAAAATTCTGTTCCATTTTTATATAAGAAGTCTTAAGCGTTATAACAAGAAATACACTTGTTTCTTAGAAATTATCGTTGTATTGTTAGATGTTACTTTGAAGTTTGCTATGGAATTGCTATGTTTAATCATGCATAAATCATAGTATTTTTAGTAGGAAATAGGAAAAAAATTATAAAGTCATAAGATAATATTAGAATGAAATTGACATTTTATGAAATAATTGACATTTTATGAAAAACAGTTGTTTGTTATCTTTCGAATTTAATTTCAAGAACCAACTTTTCAGCTTTAAATCTAAATTAAAAATTGTATTACATTTTTATTAATACAATTTCTAATAAAAATGCAATACAATTTTATTAAAAATTGTATTATTAAAAAAAGTTTTTAGCGTTATGAGAAGAAATCCTCTTGTTTCTTGGAAATGACCGTTCTATTGTTAGATGTTACTTTAAAGTTTCGGGCTTGTGACGGCCCTGTAGTACAGCGCGCTGGTATTCGGTGCTGAGGGTGCTCGGGTCGAATCCCAGCGTCCCGCCACGAAAAATGCCTCCGTTTGTGTCGTCCCTTTATAGGGAGTAATGCTGTCCGCCTGTATGGAGCCTCCATAATAAAATGGATAGTAAAACTATGGCGTAGTATAGGCGAATGTTTGACGACAAGTGCATCCGCTTAAAAAAAAAAAAAAAACTTTACAGTTTGCTATGGAATTACTATGTTTAATTATGCATAAATCATACTATCTTCAATAGGAAATAGAAAAAAAATTGTAAAGCCATAAGATAACTAATCATACGGAAAAAATAATTTCAAGTTATTGGAAGGTATGCATACAGTTAGTTTTGAATTATAAAAGATAAAGATGGAAATTTTAAGATAGGAAAAATAATTATTAGTCTACAACATGCTACCTTTTCTCCCGTGTTATGCATACTTTTAAACTCTGGTGCATTATACCATGAATATAATCAATAAAATTCTAAAGCTCTAAGTTTGACTTCAACTCAAAACAGAAAGAAAAAAAATACGGAAGGGCACCTATTTGTAATAGTACCATACTTCTATCGAGCTTCTCGTTACTCCATTTTGGATATAAATGCTGTAGTTTCGAAAAGCTACAATTTGTTGTTCAGTTTGCGCTTTTATATTTAAATATTTTTTTTTATTTGTTTGTTTTGTTTTGTTTTGCTATGTGTGCCCAGTGAATAGATGCCGTTTGTTTACAACCCTTAGGAAATTAAATCAGATTAATAATAGGAAGACTGTTTGCGAATCGGGTTAAGAGCGTTATATTTCGAAATATATTCTTCATGTAATCCATAGAAAAGATTAAGTACATTTATCTCATATTCCACTGCTGCTATCTGTAGACTTAAAGAGAAATCTTTATTTTATTGTAAACCTTTTCATTTTCAAATATAGGGCACTATCTTGGTAATGTGATCAAGCATAAAGATAGAAAACTTTGGATTACCTTTGAAAGACGACCAAAAACACAATCAAAACACAATTGAGCTCAGGCAACATTATTTTCTAAAGTACCAAGAAATAATCTTTTCTTGATATATGAATAATTAAAAGTTCAATATTAAAACTTTTTAATTTAATTTTCTCAATATAATCCCCATTTCTCTGCAATATTCAAACAACACAATAGATGACCAAATGGATTACGAGGTGTGTATTTTCTTTTAAAGAAATAAACGTACAAGCAATCGAGTTTATAAAGAATTTTCTTTTACTGTTATTCTGTGCATTTTAGTGATATTTCATGTGATTTAATGAAATTAATTTCATTAATTTACTTAAATTTACTAATTTTCAAAATTATTTTTGATTTATCAGGCATTTAAATAAATAACTGAAAATGTTTCACGGTCATTTACAATTAAATTTATACATATTTTTTGCATTTTAGACAACTATGATCGAATTACTTTTACTTTCAAAATTGTTTACTTGATGATAAGGCAGGTTTAAAACGTGGAGGAAAACGATTAATGTCCTGTGACATAAATTTATCGCAGCAATTTAAGATTAGACATGTACAGATTACTTCGTTACACTTTCGTTACACGTTCATACTTCGTACAGATACGGATTTACTTCGTTATTTGATAAATAACGTAATTTACACAACCTCTGTATGTTTCACTTGTGAATGGCACAAGTATTAGTCAGTGGTTTACTGAATAGGGTCTTATTTCGAGCTGACGCCGCTCAGAAAAAAATGGTTAAAAATTTCAGGCTATGTGAAATATGCACGATGGGAACAAACGCTTACAAAAGCGGTTCTGAGTGTTTCCGGGTTTTTTTCAAAGCAGTGCAGTTTAAAGTATATTTATGAAGAATGCGTATGAGATTAAGAGATTAACAAATAAGACTACCTCTCTAGCTGACGACTCGACGCGAAGTCGAGAGTCGAATGTTTATATTAGGAAATATAGCATTAAACATTTTCACTAAAATTCATAAAAGTATGTTTCATAGCTTGTATTTAAAACATATTTTGTGAAAGAGAAGATTTAACTCCTTAAAACAGAAGCCAGTTCCTAAGAAACATAAAGAATATTTAAGAATGTATTTCATAGGAAGAAGTTTATACAATTTATAGAAAATTTTAAAGAATTTTATACGAATATTTTAAAACATTCGAAACACTGTAAATGATGCTATTTTTCTCGGCTTAGAAAATTTAATGACGATAGCATTTTGTTAAACAATAAACAGTGTTTCATAACTGCAAACAACGTAAAATATGTTTTTCTAATAAATTCTGTTCAAATGATGATAAAATTTATAATTAAATGAAAACGCAACATTCGTAAAACATGTCCAGTTACATTTCTTTACCCTTCAACTCTTACGGAGTTGCATCAGAATCGTTATTCGTATTTATTATTTATATGGAAGTGATTAATAAATGCTAACGATGTTGACCTTTCGATAATCCTATCCGTTCTTCTCAATGTCCTAATTTAAAAAAATATGCATCTGTTTACATATTATCAGTATAATTGTCGCCCTTCGCCAAGGACCTAGGATTTGAGGACCTAGGTCCTTTGGACTTGATGTAGGCCTTCCTTACACCAAGGGGATTGGAGACAACAGTATAATTGTATTCTTTTAAGGAAAGAGACATGAAATGAAAAATCTGGAAATATACTTAAGGCATATTGAATTATATTACAGAAAGAATAGTTTTATGATGATAAAATTTTATACATTACATGTAAAAAAATATATAAAATGAATCATTAACATGAATCTTCAAAAATAATCAAAGTTATACACATCTCCTGTGTACATATCTCCTAATTTGTGTGCGAGTGAAACTAGGTGTTTTTTTACGTTACAAATTAACACATCCTCCATAAAAATGCATAAAGTCTATTGAAGAGGATAGAAAATTCAGTAAAAATGATCTTTTTCTCTAAAAATATCTAAACTTTTTTGGAAGGCATATCTGTGAAATTTTTACAGCTCGATTTTTGCTAAACTTTTATTAAAAAAATTATTCAAAACATTTATTAAAAAAATTAAAATTTATTTTTTGAAATTGAAAATTGTTTTTTCTTTTATAAATCCTGAATTGAAATTGTTTTGAAGATTTTCCACGGCCCAAAAGGCACAAAACTACTTAAATAGAGCTATTGATCAAAACATATATAGAAAGCTAAACATGATTCAAATTTTCAGTTTTAAATATTTTGCAAACCAAAAATTAATTCCCAAGTATTCCTTTATGTATAATTATCTTTATGAAGGAAAAATACATACTTATAATTCTAAAGTATCACAATAGTTCTGGACTTTTGCAATAAATTTTACAAACTTTCAATTTGAGAACACTAAACTTCTTAAAATCCAAACATGATTAAAAGGATGTCTATATGTTTCGAACTTCCCTGCAATTAATGTTTTTAATACCCTGTTTTTAATGACTAGCACTCCGAATCTCATGGGTATGATGACGATTTGTTAACTAGTTCGAAACACGTAGCTATCGTTTGATAATATATATATTTTAGGAAGTCGTGTGTTCCCGCTAGCGTTTTCCACAAGTTTCCTGTAAGACATAATTCAGTGTACGTTCACTAAAATATTATTTTCCCCTACGTTTCTGCGTGTAAAAGCTCTCATTGGTCCACTACTTTTATTTCACGTTGTCTGAAATTTTTTTTCCGATTTAATGACAAAATAACGATAAGTATAGCTACTTTGAGTAAGGTCTCGTTCACAATGCTTGCGGAGCTTTGCGTTGCGTTACTCTTTTGGCTCCGAGATTGTTGATTTGGCTCCGATATTTGTCATTGGTTTGACACAAAACGTGGTCACCGAATTGTGCTCTGTGATGCGTTAATATTTTATTTCTTTTTTCGATGACATTACGTAACTCTCTGGTTTAAGTGTGAACAATCCATCAGTCAACAATTTCGAATCAAATCTTACGAAAAAAACATTTGATATCTTACATATCTTCATAATCTGAATTTGTTGATTTTCAAAGATATTAGATCAAAATTAATTTTGCATTACATTTCAGGATCAAAAGTTTCTCTGCATTTCATATCATTAAGTATAAAAATTTTAGTCAGAAAATAGAAAGATTTAAGGCGACAATGGATCATGAAACACTTTTTTTGTAAATTTATTAACCAATTGCTATGAAATTTTGTATGTTTATACAGTGTTGTTTAGAAATGGGCATTCTAAATTTTAAAAAAAAATTCAGAATGTAATTGATTAAGATATTAATTTAAATCAGTTTGTTAATTACTCTATTTAAAAATGCTCCATGCGCATTAATTTTTATCTCAGATATCTAATTTTCTCTCTTAAGCTAGCTTTATATAGTTATAATAAAAGTTAGTAGCAATATTTGATTTACAGTCATATTTATAAAAACTGGAAAAGAAATCGATAAAAATAGGTCAATTTATGCAAAATTTTATCAAAAAAATTATTTTTATTGTAAAAATTTTAAGTTGTTTTAAAATAGTATAATGAATTGATTACTAAGTATTATTCTAACATATATAAATAATCATTTTATGAAATTTTATGAAAATCAAGAAAAATTATGACGCATGGAACATTTTGAACTTACCGAAACGACATGAAAACTTGTTTTGAGAAAAGGGCATTTGAAGTTTTAATTTGACTAACATTTCCATTGTTTACGTTTGAAAAAAATATTTTAACGCGGTTAATAATGATCGGATCAAAATACTTTTTTTTTAAAATTTAAAGCTGATGAGTTGCAGAATCATTTTCTGAAAGAAAATAAATTGTTTTGGTGACATATTTTTGTCAGTCTGAAGGTCCATTGTCGCCTTAACAATTTAAAAGTCGTATAACGTCGTCTTTCCCACGCTTTCACACATATTTGTAATTTTCTTCTTCCTTCCACACTCTATCCTAGACTGGATTCCCAATAATATTTTCATATAATATTTAGTACTGGATTCCTATTCAAATTTCCATGTTATCCTTCATTCTAAACCAGGGGTTCCGAACCTATTTCCTGCATCGAATCCTTTTAAAAGAATGATTTTCTTTATCGACCCCCTCACATTTGTACAGCATAAAACATAATTATAATACTAATAATTGCACATAAAACACTTAAAGACAACAATTTGACTAAGAATATGAACAAAAAATTAGAAAAAGTAAATGACTAGGTTTATGTTTTTTTATTTTTGTACTATTTTCATGTTTAATTTCAGAAGTATAAACAAGATTTCATAAACACAGATTGTAATTGCTCAAACATCGCCAAGAGAAAAACCGAAACTGCTTCTCATCGTTGAATCGGGAGGACCCATGTGTTGTTTAACCCTTTGAAGGTCGCCGTTTGCACAGTGCAAACGCCGATATCTAGTCTTTTTTTCTCTTGCATTCAAGGTATTCCAGTTAAATGAGCGGAAAAATGGCTTATACTGCCCTCTGTTATCAGTTTAAAGAAGTGAAAACATTTTTCAACCTTTAATCGGAAATTATTTCAAGATTTTTAAAGGTTAAAAAAAATCGAAAAGAAATCTGCACCATGCAAACGGTGTAAGTTGTTGCCCCTGAAAAGGTTAAGGTCCAGTGGATTTCCCCAGTTCTGCCTAGTGTTGGTACACAAAAAAGCCAGCGGCGGTATTCGAGGCATATATAAAAGAGTCATGACATTCGACTTTAGATGTATGAATCACACAGCCTTATGCAAATCTGTATTTATATATATATATTAAAACAAATATTATTATCTAATAATTACATTCCTAAAAAAGTTAAATTTAAAAAAAGAAAAATTTATCATAGACCCCCAAATAGACCCCTGGAATACTATAGACCCTTTTTAAACTTTCATCGACCCCCAAGGGGTCCACCTGGACCCCGTTGGGACTCCCTGTTCTAAACACCAATATCTATATTCTCGGTCGGAAAAGACTGCAGTGGAACTTTTATTTTCCTGACAAACGTCCAAGTCATTGGACCAAAAAGCAATTCCATGATCCTAAATTGCAAATCATAAAATTGTTAAAATTTAGTTTTAACTTCAAATGTACTCTGCGTTATCATTGAACAAGATAAAAAAAGTATCGTCAAAACATCTGTAGAAAAGGATAAACGCAATATTGACCTTACGATTGTACCAAAATATATTAATGTACAAAATTTAAGTGCAATTTAAGGATCATAATTTTCTTTTTAAGAAAGTAAAAAATTCTATCTGAAAGAGATTTTCATTTCCAGTGAAACATATATATCTATTAATGTAAAAGAAAAATAGTAATATAGTCGATTGCGGTTAATCGGACCACACTGGAAAGCGATCATTTTTGTCCTAGTAACCGGCTGGTCCGATTAAACGAACATACCTTATGTTACAAGAAGGGATTCGGTCCAAAGGATTCGGTCCGATTAATCGGTTGTCCAATTAACCGGAATCGACTGTATTTATATAATATTTTCCAGTAATTTACAATATTTCATTATCATTTACTTCTGATGTTCCCTATAAATTACCATAACATTTATAATTACTGAAGTATTTACTGAAGTGAACAATAAACATTTTAAGAAACTTAAGTTTTGTAAAAATACTAATATGACTCGAGGTAACCTTGTGGTAACGTGACCGCAAACGTAATTCCTTGAACTGACGTTGAATATCGTTTTCCTGTTAATTCCAGATTTGTTCAAAATAATCCTTTTCTTGATTATTAAACTGTGTTAAAACGAGATACTCGTAATTATCCTACAAGAGTCAAGCAATAAAATTGTTTTCTTAACCGGGGTTTAAGGACATAAGATTATTTAGATTTAAACGGCCACAACCTCCATGAAAATTTAACTTTGTTGGTGGCAAACCTCAGATTAAATTTCGAAGTTCCCCGTTTAAGTAGTTTTTAAAAGAGGTACGTCCAAAATAAGGGATGAGGGCTCAAGGTAGCCTAGTAGTAGTACGTCGGCTGTCGGCGCCGATGTTGCGAGGATTTAATCCTGACTCGTGCCATTAAATACCTCCGTGTCTAGGCCGGATATGGTCACATTAAATTAGTAGATCGGAAAGTTCCTCTATGAAGTCAGAGAGGTTGGGAGAGGGAACGATCCCCCCAGATGTCGCCCCTGGGGTTGCTCGGTCAAAATTAACGTGATAACTAGTTAAGACGAACTCTGAACCTTGTGGCGCTTTAGTATAAACCAGAGTCACACTCTTCAGCCCGAAGCCTATACGGACCTAGTCTGGAACTTCCAACCAGGGGGAATTAGAAACAACAAAAACAACAAAAATACTAATAAAGGCAAAATAGAACACAGAGATGGTCACAATTTGTGTTGTCATCATGTATAAATCCTGTAAATGTAGCATTTTTATTTAAAAGTCAGCTACAAACAACTATGTTTTCAAAATATAGGGCGAGGGTGAATCCTGGTGCTTTTTTGTCTCACGCATTATCAATACCTACAAATTTCAACTGTCTTATGCTACCAAATTATTGTTGACCAGCAGAGAACGGCGACTAACATTGTTTAACTTCTTTTGATTCCCCTTTCTCTACAATACTTCTTTACCGTCTCACGGCTGGAGCACACTGAAACCAAAGAGCTTGTATGAGCCAAATGTCATCCATGGAACTGGTCCCAAATTAGTTGATTAAAATGGACTGTAAACTAATAAATCTTATTGAAACTATTGCCGACTATACGAAATACGAATTGATATATTAATTTTATTACCTTAAACACATTATCTACAATGCTTAGGTATAAACCAGAATCATACATGAAACATCGACAATACGATATGCGAGTGCGAGAGGAACTAAATTGTTCTAATTATAGGGTGCGTGTTTAGCAATTGCCAACATAGCCATTGGCACCAACAGAGGTTATTAATTAATATTAATAAGTGCCTTAAGCCAATATATCTCAGAGGAAAAGCAATGTACATTTATGAAACTGTAGGAATGTCGGTGGTTTTGAAATTTATAGTACTTAAACTTTCTTCGCAAGAATTCTCAAAGTATGAACTTTTTTTATATAAAAGACTAACAAATGAAAAGAAATATCATAAAAAAAATGAAGGCACGTTAATGCCTTTAGATTTTAATCATGCAAATGTGACTTTCCATCCAAAATTTATTTAAAAAGCCATGGAGATTTCTGTTAAATCTGTATAAAATGCCCTTGATGGTACTACTCTTGAAAATATTTAGAAATTATCTACCTACAGTTGTGTTAAATTTCCCAGTTCAAACTGATTTTCTTTAAAAAATTATACTTCTACCAACTAATTACAAACATTTTGATCTTTTTCCTTTTTTGTTTATTTCCTATTTTACCATACACTCTTCTTACAATGGGAACAAATGAAAAACAAAGGACTCATTACTTAACCTTGGGTGCTGCTACTAGTTAAGGCAAGTACTTTAAATTCTACAAAAGAAGACGCTAAAACTCTTTTGAGTTAATGACAGATGAAACAAAGTTAACGGCAGTTCTTTGATTTAGTTCTTTGTCAACATGGATAAATAAAACGGGTTTTTAAATCGAAATGCTTTGGCGGTTAAATATTTAGGTTTTTTTTCTCTATTTTTGCCAAAATTAAAGACTCACTAGCATTTGGGTTGAAATATTTATGAATAAATTAAGGGTATTTTACGCATTTTTGAGGATTATTAGAATCTAGTTGTAGTTTTCTAATAATGGCTAGTTCCCTGATATTAACTCAGGATTTCAATTTTTATCATAAAAAAATCTTTTTTCACGAACCAAAAGGTTAGATACACCTTCGAAATTAATATGATCTATAATCCTACATATACGGAGCATTTAAGGTAGATATTGCACATTTCACAACATAATAGGAAAATATAGTGCCGAAATAAGTAAAAGTTCTTTTCCTACGTCCAGAGACAGTCAAGAGACCATAGCTCTCCTCTAGCAGCCCAAAACAAAGTACATAGCTCAGTTTTTCCAGCTGTCAGTAGTAAAACTATAGTCCTTTAAAACGGTGCACGGCATGATTATAATTCATAATGTCTCCAAATGAACAAAGAGGACAGTCAGGAGAGTATACAAATAAAATGCGGTAAAGGTGGCAAAATAAAAAGTCATGTGAAGTGGTGATTCGAAAATTGGCAGTAAAAATATATCGAGGCAGATCCATTGAAATAAGACTCTTCAGTAGTTGGCTCCAAACCTTTCCGCTAGCTGCTATATTGTGGTAATATTTAATTTTGTAAGCAATGTATTTGGCGATAGATTTTTTTGCTGAGTGGTAAGGCACTGGAAAAGTTGGTTGATAAAGATCACAACTCTTTTTTGTAAGATCATCAGCCCTCTCATTGCCATCAATATCACAATGTCTGAGAACCCACTGAAAAGTAAGAGTCCAGCCAGAGTGGTTCCAGCCAGAGTGGCAAGAGTAAAAAAGTAAAAAAGTGAGAGAATACAAAACCTTAATACAGCCAGAGTGGCAGGAGTAAAAAAGAAAAACAGTGGGATAATACAAAACCTTAATACTTCCACATCAAACAAAAATACTCATTTGCTTTCATTTTCTTACTTTCTAGACGGACTATATATAAATAATCCAACAGAAATAGATAAAAATAATACGAAAATAGACAAAAAACAAACAGAAATCAAGCACTCTGGGCATCCACGCACCAACGGCAAGATTCTGTATAAGTGCCAGAACTGAACCATAAAACAACAGAGGTAACCGACAGGTCTCGTCGTTTGACGAGACCTGTCGGATATCTCTGTTGTTTTCTGACGAGACCTGTCGGTTACCTCTGTTTTTTTATGGTTCAGTTCCGGCACTTATACAGAATCTTGCCGTTGGTGCGTGGATGCCCAGAGTGCTTGATTTCTGTTTGTTTTTTGTCTATTTTCGTATTATTTTTATCTATTTCTGTTGGATTATATATTTGTTTTTTTCATTATGGGGATATGAAGCTTCTGCGCTATCCTCTATTGAAAATGTTTTCTTTGCAGGATAAGTTTTATGTTATAGTGATTTAGAAGTCTATGCTTGAATTTTAATTTTGTTTATTTCTTTTGTTTACATTTTACACTTTCTAGACGGACTCTAACTCTTCTAAGGGAGAAGACCTAGTTGATCTTAATTTATTTAATGCGAAAATCTTGTAGGTTTCTATACAGCGTGTCCGTAAAATAATGTTGGGGTTTTAAATGGTTATAGCTTCGGAACAAAGCAGTGCAGAGAGATGAAATATACGTCAAATTGAAGAGAAAATCTCCAAGTTTCTTAACTGTTTAGCGGATTTCAATGTGTGCTCCTTTAGTCGCCATGTATACGTCAAGACGATTTTATTCGGTCTATTCCCACGCACGACAGAGAACATCCGGCGCGATAGAAGAAACAACTTCAGTGATCCTTTCTTTTAAATGATCCAGATTTCGAACATGAATGGAATACACTTGTGTTTTTACATAACCCCCAACAATAGAAATCCATGGGGGTAAGGTTTAGAGACAGTGTAGGGGGGGGGGCAAGCAATCCAACCTCCAAGTCCGACCAATCCCCGACGAAATGTTTCGTTAAGAATATCCCACATGATTGTGCAAAATGTGTAGTAGCTCCGTCTAAATGGAAAATGGAATTCTCCAGAATTTTCCAGCGCTTGTCTCAGAGTCTGTTGGAGTCTGCACATAATCTTTCGCTCACATAAGCTTGGAGTGTTTCTCCTTTCTTTAACGTATGACTTTGCATAAATATAACCATTTGAAACCCAACTATTATGCCACGGACACACTGTATTCCGTACGTCCTCAGATCTCAACAAATAGATTTTGAAGGAAATAGAGTCTTTGCAACGTAATATATTTCACAAAATATGTTTTAACTTTCTGTGTACCCTATATATTTTGCCTAAATTCGGCTCTTAGTAGAAGAATTAATGTGCTTTGATATATTTTGAGCAAATGGAAGCACCGAATAAAATTTAAATTTACACACATGAATTGCTGAAGCCAAACCTTCAAAGAGAAATATTTTAAACAAAAAAAAAACAATTCCCAAAACTAATATTCTCAATCTCTTAACGTTTATCCTAAAAGAAATAATGTCGACAAATAGCAGGAAAAGATCTACTTTTATTAAAAACTTCAAAAAAAGTGGTGGAACTTCTGAGATTCAAGGGAAATATTTTTATACTATTTGCTTGTCTTAGAAGTCAATATTTCGGCATTTTATAACTTCCTAGAGGAGCATCCTTTCTGAGAAGTTTGAAAACATTTGGAACATGGGCAATATATTGTAATTTTCTGACGTTTGGAACCTTTCCAAATAAGTGTTTGCAAGCTGTTGCCATATTTTTTAACAGTTGCTCTCAAGAAAAAAAAAATGAACTCAATGAAACTTAGCTTTTTATGAAATTAACAAAAACTTTAACATACGAAAGTGAGATGATTGTTTAAAGCAGCATTTACGTAGAATTGGATGGCGTTACTACGTTACCAGCTTATTTCGTTATAATCCTCTGTTTAATTGCTATTTAGAGGAAGTGTCGCGTTACCATTTTCCTATCTTGTGTCGAACAATATTATCATTTCTCATCGTTAATATTATTTGTGAACAGAGTGACTTCTCTCAATTAAGCATTCTTTTTTAATGTAGGATTACGTTCCTCAATAACAGTCCTCCAGAAAGAAAAAAAATTCAGAGTCCGTCCTGCGTCGCGAGTTATAATTTTGAGAGCGCGCCAAACCCAGTAGCAGTAAACAGTTAAACAGAAAAGTACCATAATGCGTCAAAAGAAAAGATAACAAGTAATATATAAAAAAAAATTTTAAAGTCAATTCCTACTTAGGTCAACAAAGAAAAATTTGAGTGTGAACTAATAGTAGGATCTGAAAAAAAGAATTGCCTGCCAGAACCTTGCCTACTGTGCGAGATTAGGAAGCGGGGAAAGAGAGAGAAAAAGTTTGTTAGGTTGGGGATTCGATCTCGCAACCTACAGGACGGGAGAAGCCCGCGATACCGCAGTGCTACCGTTTACACAATAACAAGAGGGAAATTACTATTCAAGAGCAAGAGACGCTCTAGGTCTAAAACTAAAATTTATTAATTAAATTTAATTAATGAACTAATATTTGAAAAAACTGTATTAACATCAAGTGTCATCCACTACAAGTTTAAAAAAATGTATTTGAACTTGAGTGGATGAATAAAAAGTAGTTTTATTAACGACTGAATATTTGAACCAGATTTATCTGGTCTAAAACTAAAATTGATTAATTAAATTTGATTAATGAATTAATATTTGAAAAAACTGTATTAACATCAAGTGTCATCCACTACAAGTTTAA
Organism: Dolomedes plantarius; assembly: GCA_907164885.2. Lineage (NCBI taxonomy): Eukaryota > Metazoa > Arthropoda > Arachnida > Araneae > Dolomedidae > Dolomedes > Dolomedes plantarius. The sequence goes on along the minus strand of OU015500.1, from coordinate 96,428,404 downwards.
AAAAATGTATTTGAACTTGAGTGGATGAATAAAAAGTACTTTTATTAACGATTGAAAATTTGAACAAGATATATATATATAGAGAGTGTGAACTAATAGTAGGAATTGAAAACAATGTGAACTAATAGTAGGAATTGAAAATACTGAACTAAATTTCCGAGTACAAAAATGTAAAAAATACTATATACTGGCTTTTTGGCCTTCAAAATCAAAATTAAAAAATTAAAAATCAAAAAGAAAATGACTAGTGATCATCAATAACGATTTTCAGCAAAGACACTCTTATTTACTTCAAACTTATAACTGGAAACGCTCCAACACCTGTTGCAAGACTGCCTGGTAGGGAGGGTTCCTTGTCAACTCAATCTCTTGCAATGACAGGGGAGGGCACGGGAGGGCGAACACACACCCCTGGGTCGGATTCGACCCCCACCGTACCGTTAGAGGGTTAAGAATAGTGAGATTTTATGTTGGAAAGTCACTTTTAAAGAATGGTAAGACATACACAAACATTTATAGGGCTCCGACTAAACTTTTGGCTAAAAAATATACAATTTTGGGTTTCATATATACAAAACGAAGGAACCTTTAGAATGTGTTGAAATTTTGTATACAATCATCGTGCACATATATAAAATTTCAATGTGTTCTTGAAGGATCTCAAATATACAAACATATGCTATTCAGTCATTTTTAAAATTATGTTTTGTAAATCTGTTTTGATAACTGGCTTTGAAAATAAGACTTCCTTACATGAGTTGCGTAGCATGCCTAAATATTGCTCCATCTGCAGATTCGAAGTCACGTAGATTTAGACCTGCCCGTTCACAGGTCATTACACCGTAATTTCCATTTATATTTCAGTCAGGAATTTTCTACCATTTCAAATATTACTCATTACTAACATTTTATTTAAAAGTCATGATTAAACAATCTTATAAATGAAAGATTAAAATTATATTTCCTTATTTCAGATACATACGAATTTTGTAAAAGCTGTATCCGTCGAGAAATTAAAAAGGACAATATATATATATATATATATATATATATATATATATATATATATATATATATATATATATAACCCCTTTTTAGTTATTTATACAAATTATATCCCAAGAGAATTAAACTGCAAATTTTATTCAGTTGGATGTGTCACCATATGCTAATACAATATTTTTTCATTAGAAATGACAATCCCATTTCACATTCTAACGATGGCATTAATTTATAATTTGCATGAATTCTCCTTGTGAGACACACAAAATAACTTCATCAGCGTATTCCAACTAATAATGAAAACAAGTCCTGAAATACGATAGGTAGCCAAAGGCGTAATTATTTTTTCTCATTAAAATTAGATGTGATCAAACGAGATAAATCTGATTAGGTCCGCATGACGCAATGAATTATTCAAAATAACAGTTTCGGACAAAATGATGATAGAAAATTAACCTCTGGTAATCTAATCAGACAACAACAATATTGATTTAGCATAAAAAATTGTGAATTATGGGCGGATGATTAATGTTTAATAGAATATACATAACAAAAATATAATAGTATGTCAAATTAGTTGCTTGAAAGAAAATATTCCCTAATTGGATGCTTGAAATGGTTGGTTTGGTTTTTGTTGGCTGAGCCGTTTCTATGGATTCTTTTTTCCCAAGCCGTTTATAATGTTTATCTGTAACAAATAATAAGCATTCGTTTCCTTACTTCGATGAACAGAGTTATTTGATATGTATTATTTTTTATTTATTTTAATTGCTTTCAACTTTAACTTCATTCGTGAATAATTTGCAATTTTTACATGCCTTTAACAGATAAGAAAAATTTATAAAGTGAAGCATCTTAAATTTGTCTTTTTTAATACAGGTATAAAATTTGATAAAAGCTTTTATTCTGCCCTTCTTCTACACATGTGCTGTTAAATATTCTAATTCTCTAATAATGGGTGTTTTATAAGGAAGTTGCTATTTAAAGTACATTTAATTAAATTATTTCATACTTACTGCATACTTTAGTATGTTCTTTATATACAAAATAAATGCATCCATCTGTTTTATCCAGTATTTAAAACTTTATCGGTTAAAACACGATTCCTTTTTTAATAAATGGTATATATACCTGAAAATTTCATTCTTTTCTTTATCTAGCATCTTTTATCGCGCATTATCAAAACAATATGATTCTCTATCCATCAAGTTGTTTAAAAAGAAACAATTGGATAGACTCGAAAAAATTGAAATGCTTGAGTTTCCTTCACAGTTGGAATTCATCATTAATATACAAAATGTAACCGAAACAATATCATTATCTAAAAACAAAATGGGAAACTTTGCGGTTTGTTAGGAACAAAATTTACATTTAAGCACTGAGTTAATTAAACAATGCTGCATTAAATTTAGCAAACACGAAATAAATTAGTTATCTAACCGCGAATATATTGTTTACTTTATTCTAAAATAAAGATCATGTATCACGAATAACTGAAATGCACGGAAACGTATTATTTAAAAGTCTAGAATTAAAGGATAATGGTACACAGATACAAACACGAATTCAACAAATTTAAACAATAAGTTTTGTCAATTAAAGTGGTTTGTTAATTAAAGCTTTTCGCGCCAATTTACGACAACAACTTATAGAAACATTAATTAATTTCAGAGTTTAATGAAAGCGTATCTCTCCCTGTAATTACTATAAAACATTAAAATTCCGTTATCACTAGGAAATATATATTAAAAGTATATTTTAAATATGCCCAAGAGTACTACTATGCACTGTACTAGTATGCACTGCATTAGTAGTATACATTTTATTTTATAATGTAATTTTATAGTAATAGGTAGTTTATAATATAATAGTTTATAGTAATAATAGTTTTAGGTCATACATTTAATATTATCTAAAGGATCACACAGTTTTTTTTGTGCTATCCAATTTTGTGTTGCTTAGTTGATTTTCCACTGCTAATTTTTAATCCCTGCACTCTACACGTCTAAGGTCTGTTCACATAGAATCCGTCAGCGTTAAAGATTCTGTTGACGCTGATTGGATAAAAATGTCAATGATTGGTATATGATTAGTTAAAAATTTTACGCTTACGCCGGCGGATTCTATGTGAACAGGTCCTAAGAGTGAAACAGGTCCTAAAAGAAAAACAGAAACAACAGCCCTGTTCCGTTTTTGAGAAGTATGACGGATGCGTGGAATGAGTTTTTATAGAAACATGTAGTGGTAAAAACAGAGTGAGTTTCCTTCACAAGCGTCGATGCCACTGATATAAAACTTTGTTAACGAAGTTAATAATTATCGCAATAATATCCGAAGACAAAACAAGTATGCGTATGTAATAGATGCAGGTAAACAGTAATACTTACTGTTCTGTGCACAGGAATTAGCTAGAGAAAGTATGTAAGATATTAATTTATTTCAGCCTTCTCTACTTAATTCGCTTTAGTGATAGGACGGGCACTGGTGTTTTCCCAGCATGGTTGGGCCGAATGCATTTAACATCAGTTGTGTTTTGTGGTGTGAATATACACGAGGGCAACTAAACAGGTGGTTCGTTGAGAGCGCTACAGTCAACTTTTCTCCACAAGGACTAATTAGACAGGGACCTACAGTTTAGGTCCAATTCCCAAGGGCTACAAATATCAGTGCCAACAGTGGGTCTCGAACCCACAGACTATGAAACTGAATTCCCCGCGCCCTAACCATCCATAGGTATGCTCAGCCGTCCATAAGCAGGAATACATCGTTACTTTTATGTTCCCTATTTTCTAATCATATTCCATTTTTTTCCTTTTTATCCTATATTCTCTGCTATCGTTCAGGGTTGATTGATCAACCTATAAAAACACTGAAAGGAAACATATTTTTTCAAGAAATAGGACAGTAGACAATTCTTGACAAGCTCTAAAATTATTAGCAATTGCAACTGTATCGCCAGCATTTTCGGGAATTTAGGTGGAAAGCAGTGCCCAAAGACAGTAAACTGATATTCTTGTGAAACTAATACTGTGTAAACTTTTCTGTGGGTATTTTACTCAGGTAAATTGTAAAAAACAAGTGACTCCATCAGCTATAAGCAAGGAACACAGAACGATGTTTTATTTATGGGAAGTCCCAGTTCTTTTCTAGCCCCTAATTGCGAAAACATAAACCTTTTTAATGGGACTTCATCGGGGCAGAAGTAGCAACGCTTAAAGGACGTCGGCTCCTTGTCCAGTTAGAAATTTTATTTTGATATGCATCACAGCGACTGGCGTTCTTTGAAAAACAGATTGCTTCTTAGCCTTCAAAGGGGACTTAGTTTCTGTTTATATTGATGCACGAGACATTAATCATTATAACCGGGGCTGGTTTGAGCCTCAATGGCCATCTGGAGATTTACAAAAAAATAGAATTTATTTTCGGACAGATCTTAATTTTAGGTGGCACAGGACCTTGAAGCTCGACGAAACTAATGTAAATATGGTATAGTTCTAACACATAAACTCAAAAAATATTAGAAAAAGAATTTTTTTCTCTTTATACATACAAAGTACATATCGTTAAATATGTCATATATAAAAATGGAAATTATAAATCTATAAATAATTTTCAAATTAGCAGTTTAGAATTTTATATGATTAACTGGTGATTAAAAATCATAAAGTGCTGTGCGGATTATAAAATTCAGATATATGCTTACAGAAAATAATTAATGGTCAGAATACACTTGTAATATACTGATCTGTAATGTAAACCCGAATAAGTTGTAATAAATATTGTTTAAATTAAAAATTGAGCATAAAATTGGAAAATTTCAAAAATTATGACAATTATTTGTTCAATTTTCCCAAATAAAAAGTATTCCATAATTGGACATTTTTATGGTTTTTAAAAGTAGAGTACTATGAAATATATACATGAGTGTAGTTTTATCAATTTCGTATTGATAGTTTAAAAGTAATGCTGCACACAAACTCAAAATTAGCAGTTAGTCATACAAAATTCTGAACTGTTAATTATAAAACTATTTATAGATTTATAATTTCCATTTTTATATATGACATGTTTAAAGATATAGGACAGTATATGAAAGAAAATGTCTTTTTCTAATATTATTTGAGTTTTTGGGGTTAGAATTAGACCTTATTTATAGTCATTTCGTAGAGCTTCAAGGTCCTGTGCCCCCTTAACCCTTCAGCGGCGCGCCAATTTTTGGAACACCAGCAGGCGCGCGAGGCACAAAGTGCAATGTCTCTTTCAACCTTGATTATTCCTTTTGTAATAAATCTTTTTTTCAAATTGAAAATAACAATTCTGCGTTTTATGACAAGATATAAAATGTTTACAATTGTTAGGCTGTTAGGAAAGATGACTAGCAGAGTTGTAACATCAAGCTTTATTTACAGCAGCAACTATAAATGTTTAGTAAAGGGTATAAATCGAGGAGCGCCTAATCACTGACCCCTCATGTAAACACATCCGCACGCCAGTGAAACAATAGGCGAAGTGCAGACATAAGTGCGCCAACCTTGGTGGCGGCTGAGCTCTATAGCAGCCTTTGGCGACAAACGGGGAATGAGCGTTGAATATCCCAACAATAATATTGAGATATATTTACAATTATAGGCCAAAGAATGCAGATAGAATCGCCTTATTTCAAAACTGTCTGGTTTATTGTATCTAAGGACAACTTGCGAATTGAATCTTATTATGTCCAAAAACCTAAAAAACCTAAAAATCAATCTTCGTGATATGCAGGCTACCGTGCAATAGCTGCACATTTGATCAACTACATCAATGCCTGCTTTTGTTGCATTGCCATCCAGTTTAATGACCGATTTATCACGGTTAATTCACGACTAGCAATGAATGGAAAGGAATACAAGAGTCATAAAATTCGACCTGCATTAGAAAGGGTGTAGCTATAAATAAAATCTGCTTAGAACATTTAAACCTTACATGCAAAAACAAACCCTTCAAAATTACGAAAATGTTGCACTTTATACACGGGGGTGCCCGCTGAAGGGTAAATCAACAAGCAGTGAAACAGTTGTAATAACTCTTGCAAAGATACCACAGTACTTTCCCGCAGGACATGAAATCCAAATGATGGACGAAAAAAAAAAGCAAGGCGAAATTTTCAGTCGCACGATCTGTGCATGCATTTTATATGCAATGGGTAAATACATCGAAAATTGTAGACAAAATATCCCATTTTAGGTCTAAATCCACAAAAAACTGTTCTTTGTCCATTTTAATTCCCGTTTTAATTTAATCGAGTTTTCTAATTTCGCAGAATTGAACATTCAAAATTACAATTTAGTATAAAGGTTCACGAGATAGCTCACATTTTAAGAGTCGCTTTTCTGCAGCGGATTCACCCTGTTTGTATTGTTTGGAAGAAATTTCAAAATTATTATGCTGAGTGCTCTGCATACTGACAGCGAGTCTGCTGCGTCATGACAATGTTCTCATCGTTAAAACTCAGTCTGTTGGGTCGATAAACATACGTTATATTTCTAAATACCATATTGTTCATCTTAAATATGGAAGATAGTTGCTGACACATGTTTAAAACTCAAGTCAGAGATATGAGTAAATGTTAAAGAGCATATAAATTTTTAAACTTATGTCGTAAAACTTTCTAAAATTAATGCTGTTATTGTGGCCATGGCAAGAAAAGTTCCACGATTAAAATAAATGACATTTTTTTTATCTCCCAGAAATCGAATAAAATTAATACTGTCATTTTCTTCATAGTATTAGCTCTAAGATATGTTAATACATGGAGTATTGCCATATTGCATAAGCATTAACACAGCGGTTACAGTACGGACGTATTATAATACAATACAGAAGTAATACAGGCAAAGGCGTAATTATTTTAGAAACATTTCGAAACTCATGGAATTTTACACAAAAAGTATTACAGCACAGGTATATTTATGTTAGTGATTTCATTACTGAGTAGTATTGCAACGGAATTAAATCTCTTAACCCTGCGCTGTTAGCTGCTCACAGACGTCAATAGCACTTTGTTTGAATTTTGCGTATTGATGGATATTTCTGTATGCCCAGAAGATGTCAGTACCTTCAAAGCGTTTTCATAGGTAACAAACACTATTCCCGCAGTTGCTATCACTCATTTATAGTAAACAGATATATGCACAAACATCTTTTAGGCATTTTACATACCGTAAGATGGGGGTTACTTTGTGACACATAGCAATTTTTTCGTATTTCGGATCTTCCGCCGCGCCCGTGATACCGAGTAGGCAAAGAGTGGCACCAACAGCTTGTCAGACATGCAGAGACACTTAGTGGCCAGTGTCCTAAGCTTCTGCTCACCATTTGTCTTCGCTGGTGGTAGACAGTGTATTGTTCAAACCTGTTGTCAAGCTATTGGCTCAAACGTCGGAAACTTTGTGTACTGAAGACTAACACGTTATACAACCAACTACTATAGGTAATTATTTTTTATTGTCAATATTATGTTGGTTAGATTGTGTAGCAATATAACTTTTGAGAAGTGATATTTCCGAGAAATATGAGAACATAACCTAAACATCGAAAGGTGACGGGGTTACTTTGTGACACATTGACACTGTCACAAAATAACCCACTCCCAAGTCGACCCACTTGCTCCAGACGCTCGATGTTGCATTTTTATGTCCCCTAAAATACCACTGAAGAGAAAGAAGTATTGATTATCTGGAAGAAAAACTACCCGAAGGAGCAGAATGTGCCGAAAGATGAATTTCCTCATCTCAAAAAACTGATTGCTGCCTTGGGCACCCGAGGTCTCTTTGATGCCAAAGATATAGATAAAGCTATCCAATATTTGTAATAAGTATATATAATTATGTATCAAGCTTTTGATAAGTGTTTTACTGTCTAACTTTGTATCAAGCAATTTTTCCTCTTGTATTTCAGGCCGAAAACACAGATGTCACAAAGTTGCTCCACTCGGCGGGGCAACTTTGTGACATTTTAACTTTAATTTCTCAATGGTAATTAAAGATCTGGGTTAGCGAAATACATTACTACGTAAGGAAAGGATGTACCAATGTTTTTCAATTATTCGTTTTGGGCTGCTTTTAAAACTGATCTGCTGGCATAGGAAAAAATTAAAATCCGTCACAAAGTAAACCCATCTTATGGTAATTTGTAAAAATTTCTAACAGAATTACTTTAAAAAAAAATTTCCTTTATTTTTATTTATCCTATTGCAAAAATTGCTTATAAAAATAATTTTTTACATCTGACTCTGTGTATACATTATTTCACCTTTGTACAAAGGATGGATAGGAATAATTTGTCTCCTGGTTGTTTAACTTTGATTAATAAAACTTGTTCCGCTTTCATTTGTTAGTTTTCAGTTTTAAAAATTGCTTTTAAAATACATGTTTCTTTCATTTCCTTTAATGTATTTTATTATAAAAAATGCATATAAAATGACATTAAAAAATTCATTGATTTTTATTTACATCCATCATGTCTTTAACTTTCTGTTTTAATAAATATTTATTTATTCAAATAGAATAACTAAAATCTAAATAAGTAAGCCGAAATATTACTTAAAAATCACAGGCATGATCGGGTAAATAGTAACTAAAACCTAAATAGTATTTAACAATTTTAGGCATGATCATCATGCCTGTAATTTTTAAGTACGCGATCAATGCAGGGTTAATGTTACTATGAACTAGTTAATTGTATGAGAAAAGAAATTGTATACACGTAGAAGAATGACAACCTATTTTTATTGGTTATTTTATTACAGCAATAAATATTTACCCCAATTAAGCTTAAAAGTTTACCTTAATGCGTAATCAAAAAGAAATGTAAATTCTCCCCAACTGTGGTTTTTGTCCGTAATTTACTTTTTAAATATTCCTAATTTATTCGCTTTAGGATTCCTTATGTCTAATGTACCTTGCCGCTAATGTATCAAGGAAGCCATTTCATTATTTAATAGCAAATAATATTTCTTTCCTACACTAGACATTCCAGATGGAAAAGGTTGATGGAAGAGATGGGAAAATGTAAGTGTCATAAACTGTTCATAATCAACTGGTAGTGGGCGAAAAAATTCCATCAGAGTTGGGCAGATACTTTTTTTTCAGTGCCTACATTTCCTCGAATACATTGAATTGTAAGGTTCATTAATAATATATCTTTACTATATAATATTTTGCGGTTTTAGCGATTATATGAATAAAAGAAAATAATGAAAATATTTAATGTCTACAAGTTTTACCCGGGAAACTGCATCTAACACACATCAATAACTTTATACTTATAAACACGTGACAAATTTATTGGTTATTGTTTATAAAATATATGCTACGAAATTTAAACATTTTATTCGATGAAAAAATATTCAAATGGGGGGAAACGTATCCCCATAAAAGAAATCCTTGATTTATTATTTGCAAAACTAGTATTTCTTACCCGTAAAAGAGTTGTAATTCTCTATACAATGTTTACCATTGGTGTAAATATTTTTCAGCAAGAAAGGAGTTTCGAGTTATATATGATCGAAAAAAAAATGTCGAATACTCTGGCACCATTAAAATGAGTATATCGTCAAGCCAGCGCCGTTCGAATAATTTAAATTAATTTTTCTAGTGGCGAGAGCAATTAATGGAATCAACTTTGAAAAAAAAACCATGGAAGTAAGTGGTGGTTTCAGTGGAGTTATTAATTATAATTTCTTAAATGTGTGGACTGTATTAATTTCCATTATCGACAAAAAAATATTATAGGGAGTTGTGTTTAAAGATGCAGTGAATTACTCTTCTTTATTCTTTGATTACAAACAAAATTGGATTGGCTTACCTTTCACCATCAGCTGAATAATCGTTGAATACATCACATACAAAAGAGGATTTTCAAAACAAGTATACGATAACCTTTAATAACTAACTTGATGTTTGCACATATCTTGAATTGTTGACAAAAAGAATAAGATTTTGAATTACACGAATTATTGACTTCAACATGTCAATCATGAACAACACGAATATGAATGGAATCGCATCAAAATTGCGACCATAGCCATTTTGTTTTTTGACTCACTACTTTAGCGTCGAATCCACAACAAAACGTAAACAAAACATTCTGGCTTAACAGAAAAATGGTGGCGCCACCTAGTGAGCAGGAACTTAACTAACAAATACAAAATGAAAAATAAGCAAAATACAAAGTGAATACAAGATTATTATAATGAACTATTAACAAACAAAATAAAAATAATAAGTCTTTTATGAAGACTGAACATCCTCCGGGCGGGGCAAAAGTAAGGCAACCTTAGACAAAGGTCTTCTTACTACTCCTGAAGAAGTCCGAATATTGACGACACGAACATGTCCGTCAGACCCGGGAAATGTTGCAATAACTCTTCCTAGAAGCCATTTCAAAGGTGGTGCATCGGGATTGTGTACAGTCACAAGATCTCCAACTTGAAGATCCCGAAAACACGAGCTCTTGGATTTTGGCCTCTGTTGCAGATGGCTTAGGTATTCACGAGACCAACGATTCCAAAAATGCAATTTCATTTGCTGTATCACTGTCCATCTCTCATTAAGAGGTAGAGTGATGTTCCCCGGAGCCTCCGGAATATCCAACAAAGATGACCCAATTAGGAAATGTCCGGGAGTCAAAGCAGTTAAGTCTGCTGGGTCTGAAGACATAGGAATAAGGGGTCTCGAATTCAGAAGAGCTTCAATTTGGCAAAGGTAGGTTGTCAACTCCTCAAAATTTAGGATTGCTGACTTGCAAGCCTTTACCAACAGTCCCTTCGTGGATTTGACAGCAGCTTCCCAGAGACCTCCAAAATTTGGAGAATAGGGAGGAATGAAGTGCCAAGTGATCGATTGAGAGGCAGAAAAGTCTTGAATTCCTTCGGATTTTAGCAGCTTAAACAGCCCCTTCAAATCATTGGCAAGTCCAACAAAGTTTTTTCCATTGTCTGAGAAAATATCAGATGGAAGTCCTCTTCGACCTATGAAGCGTCTTAAGCACGCAAGAAGTGCTTGAGCAGATAAATCGGAGACACAGTCAAGATGAATTGCTTTCGTACACATACAAATAATAACGCAAATATAAGATTTTAATTTTACCTTGCTTCGAGGGAGATTGGGCTTAGTGATGATAGGCCCACAAAAGTCAATACCAATTTTTTCAAATGGGCGAATTGGTTGAATTCTCTCTGCAGGTAAATTGGCCATAATTTGTTGACATGTGGTAGCCTTGAGTCTTTTGCACAGTAAACATCGGTTTAGAATGTGTCTCACCTTGGTGCGACCATTAGTGAGCCAGAATTTCTGGCGAATGAGTGCTAGCGTGAGTTGAGGACCTGCGTGAAAATGTTTTGAATGATAATTTTCTATAATCAAATTAGTTATAGGATGCTTGTTTGGCAGTAGAATAGGATGTTTTTGATATTCATTAATGCTTTTATGCCGTGAAAGTCGTCCTCCTACTCGCAATAAATTTGATTTATCTAGAAATATGTTCAAAGTTAATAGCTTATTTGATGAAGGTAAAGGTAACTTGTTCTGTAACAAATGAATCTCCTTAGAAAATTCACAACCTTGAAGAATCTTGATAATTTGAATTTCAGCAGAATCAATTTCAATGGCGCTTAAAGGCCCTGTATCTTTGTCAGAGGGTTTTCGACAGTTGTTTATAAATCTTCGACAAAAAGCAAATACTCTAATCAACTTCGAAAATGATGAAAAGTTTAGAAGAAAATCAGGTACAGTCTTTATTAGTGTAGCGTGGTTTATAATGTCCAGAGTGTAACTGTCAGGCTGAGAACAAGTTTTTGAATCAAATGAATGAAAAGGAATTTTAGCATTTTCAGAAAGCCAAGGTGGTCCTGACCACCAAAGAGGATGTTTCAATAATTTATTTGGCATAATTCCTCTAGAAGCACAATCAGCGAGATTGATATTCCCTTGAATGTAATGCCATTGTCCCTCAGGGACAAGCGATTTAAGTTGGTTGACTCTGTTTAGTACAAATTGATTTCCCTTCTCAGGAGGCGCATTTATCCAACTAAGTACAATCTGTGAATCAGACCAGAAGAAAATTTCGTGAATGGTGATCGGTAGATTTGGTAGGACAGCGTGACACAATTGTGCTAACAACAATGCAGCACAAAGTTCAATCCTCGGTAAGGTCACAGGTTTTAGTGGATTTACCTTAGTTTTGGCAGCGGTAAAATTTACAGAAATTTCTCCGGTACAGGTGATAACCCGAAGGTATATGACTGCCGCATAAGCCTTGCCAGATCCATCGCAAAAACCACGAAGTTGAATACTTGAATCAGAGTTTTTTACAAAATTTAAGAATCGGGGAATTTCGATCTGCTTTAGAATATCAAGTTGTGAATTAATCTCTTGCCACGATTTTTGGATGAAGCTTGGAATAGGTGAGTCCCACGAAATGTTTTCCTTCCATAAATTTTGCATCATTATTTTCAAACAAATAGTAATAGGACACAAAAAACCAAGAGGGTCAAAAAATTTTGCAATTACTGAAAGTAACTGTCTTTTGGTAGTTACAATTTCAGATTTAGAGATACGAATCTGAATTACGTCTTTAGACGAATTCCAAAACAAACCTAATACTTTAATGGAAGAATTTTTCTCAATAGTGGTCTCTTGAGTACTTGATTTTAGTTCATTGGGAAGGTTTGACAATACTTCAGGGAAATTAGATGTCCATTTACGGAGCGTGAATTGTCCATAGTTCATAACCTTATTCAGATCGGAAACTATCTGTTGAGCTTGATGAATTGAATCTGCGCCGGACAATAAATCGTCAACATAAAAGTCATTTCTAATGATGCGAGATGCATCGGGGAATTCAAGTTCATAGTCTTTGGCTAATTCTCTTAAGGTACGAATAGCTAAGAAAGGAGCCGATGCGGTACCATAAGTAACCGTTAACAACCTATACGAGTTGATGGGCTCATTTGAATTATATCTCCAGAGAATACGTTGGAAATCTGCATGTTTAGGATTTATCAATATCTGTCTGTACATTTTTTCAATATCCGCACTTAAAGCAATGGGATGAGTACGGAATTTCAGAAGGAGATTGAAAATATCTGGCTGTAATTTTGGCCCAATGTCTAAAAAATCATTCAGTGAATGGCCTTCGGAGTCCTTGGCGGAGGCATCGAAAACAACCCGTAACTTGGTAGTTGTACTGTCCTCCTTTACTACTCCATGATGTGGGAGATAAACAGAATTGGGTGAATTTAGGTCAGAATAGGGCACAAGTTCCATATGTTTTAATTCCAAATATTCCTTAAGAAATTGTGAATATTGTTGCTTCAGTGGATAATTACCCTGTAATTTTCGTTCCAAGGTCAAAAAACGCTTCAATGCCAAAGATTTTGAATCTCCAAAAGTTGGAGTTGACTTGAAAGGTAAATCAACCATATACCTTCCTGAATCAGTTCTGACCACAGAATTTACAAAGTTTTGTTCCGTTGATGGAATTATGACCGAATTTGGGATAGACTCAAGTTCCCAAAATTTTTGCAAATCAGTATCTAAATCTACTGTAGCATGACAATTGACAACCGTAGATGAAGCATATGGCGAATAAATCACTCCAGATAATAACCAACCAAGTTTGGAATTAATGGCACTTGGTGATCCCTTTGGACCTAATATTGATTGTCCTATTAGAATTTCAGCATATATGTCCGCACCAATCAAAAGATCTATCGAAGATGATTTATAGAATGTTGGGTCAGCAAGTTGTAAACCTTCAAGATGAGGCCAGGACTGATAACAAAAAGTAAAATTAGGGAGATTTGAAGTTACTTTATCAACTAACAAAGCATCAATATTAAAAAATTCAGTGTTGAAATACGAAGTAAATGTTAAATTAACTTCGCAAGCTGAAGATTCTGCAACACTGTTATTTATTCCTAAAATTCTGTGTCTTGTATTTTTTGTAGGGAGACCCAACCTTGCACAAAGGTCTTTAGAAATTAAGCATTTTTGCGATCCTGAATCAATTAAAGCTTTAGCAGAAACAAACTGGCCTGTATTTGACTTTACTTGTATCACAGCCGTTGACAATAACGTTTGACAATTGGTTGAATTGGTTTGAGTCGCGAGGCAATTTGAATCAGTGACTTCTGGAATCACGGCTGTTTTATTAACTGGAATTTCATTAGAGTTGACATCTGAATTAAATGGTTCCGAATGAAGCATTGTATGATGGTTACGCTTACAGGTTCTACATCCTGTGCTAATAAGACACTTCGAAGACAAATGATTATTTCTTAAACAGTTAACACACAATTTTTTATTTTTAACGAAATTCCAACGTTCTTGAACCCTCATACCTTTAAATTGGGGGCAATTATAAATACCGTGCATTTCCTTACATAAGTCGCACGACCATTTTTGGTTTTTAGTATTAACAACAGCATTATGAATCATTGCATTCGAACGCTTAACAACTGTTTTTGACTTCATTTCTGATCTAAAACTATGCTGTTCTGACACCCGTTGAAAACTTTTAGCATGTTTATCAAGAAAACTCATTAAATTTTCATATGTTGGAAATTCTGAATCAGAAACGAATAATTCCCACTGTCTTCTCAAATCATCATCCAATTTTGACTGTAAGTGGAAAACAAGAATTAAATCTACCAAAGAATTAAATTCAAAATTTAAAGATTTTAAGTTTCGAACTGCCTCATTACATGTATCGAATAATTCCAAAATAGTTTTCTGGTTAGCATATTTGAATGGCTTTAAATTGAAAATTTTTGATAACTGAGCAAAAGCCAGCTCTCTTTTATTATCATATCTGTTAATTAAAGTGTCCCATGCTTCATTATAATTGTGGGCAGAAATTGCAAATCCAGCAATTAATTTTGAAGCTGCCCCTCTAACTGAAGAAGTCAAATATTGTAACTTTTGCAACTCTGTTAAATTCTTATTATTGTGAATAGCAGACACAAAAATTTCTTTAAAAGATAACCATTGGTTAATATCACCATAAAACACTGGAAGTTCAAATTTTGGAAGCTTTAAATTACCATCATGAGAATTACTAGAAGTTGATTTAGAGCAATCACCATCTTGCATTTTACAATTTTTCAAACGCTTATTTATTTTTGTAATCATATCAAATATTTTATCTTTAGCTTCAGAATATTGAACATACAATATCTCATCATCATCATATATATCAAGAAACTCCCTTTTTAGTTCTGATTCCAATAGATTTAAATCATCCTTTAATTTTGATAAAATAGCTTCGCCTTCAGAATCGTCTGAGATATCTAATGCTCTAAATTTTAATTCACTACGTTGTATTTCCTTTACACAAAATCTGAATTTTATCTCATCAGGTTTCTTCGTTTTTCGAGCCATATTATCTTAAACAAACAAGATTCAAAGTACCAAAAAACTTTAAAATATTCTTATTCAAATTCAATTCTCTAATATTTTCAAACAAATGCTAGTTCTCCGGCTCGCACTGACCAAAAACTTATGGTGGTTTCAGTGGAGTTATTAATTATAATTTCTTAAATGTGTGGACTGTATTAATTTCCATTATCGACAAAAAAATATTATAGGGAGTTGTGTTTAAAGATGCAGTGAATTACTCTTCTTTATTCTTTGATTACAAACAAAATTGGATTGGCTTACCTTTCACCATCAGCTGAATAATCGTTGAATACATCACATACAAAAGAGGATTTTCAAAACAAGTATACGATAACCTTTAATAACTAACTTGATGTTTGCACATATCTTGAATTGTTGACAAAAAGAATAAGATTTTGAATTACACGAATTATTGACTTCAACATGTCAATCATGAACAACACGAATATGAATGGAATCGCATCAAAATTGCGACCATAGCCATTTTGTTTTTTGACTCACTACTTTAGCGTCGAATCCACAACAAAACGTAAACAAAACATTCTGGCTTAACAGAAAAATGGTGGCGCCACCTAGTGAGCAGGAACTTAACTAACAAATACAAAATGAAAAATAAGCAAAATACAAAGTGAATACAAGATTATTATAATGAACTATTAACAAACAAAATAAAAATAATAAGTCTTTTATGAAGACTGAACAGTAAGGAAAACAGTTCGTTTAAGGGAATCACTTCAATCATCAATGCAATTGCTAAATTCAATCAAACACACAATTCAGTGGCTTGCGGCATCGATAGCATGGAACTCAGGTCTAAGACTGTGCGGACATGTTGGTGAGATGTTCCAGGTGTAAAAAATAATAATGGTGTGAATGGTTGCACAAGAATCTGGCTTCACAAAGTTTCGGTTAAGGTAATGCAAAAACATAAAAAAAAAAGTTGTTTGGGAGATCGGCCTTTTTGCGATTAAAAAGTGAAGATGCTATGATAACCCACAATGTTATTTGTTAAAAAACTTTGTAATTAGACATGTAAAAAAATTGACTATTCTCAAAAGAAAGAAAAAAAGAATAAATTGTATATGGTAGAAACAGTTAAGCTGAATTTTCTTAAAACAACTAGAGCCATTTCCAGATGATTCCATTTTAACGTAGGATTACTTTCCTCAATAACGGTCCTTCGGAAAGAAACAAATTCAGATTACGTCCTGTGTCGCGAGTTATAATTTTGGTAGCGTGCCAAACCTAGTAGCAGTAAACAGTTAAACAGAAAAGTACCAAAATGAGTAAAAAAAAAGAGTTAAGCAACAATAAGCAATCCTACGATAATAACCTGTGGTAGTTTCGTTAGAAGAGACTACCTGATATATATATATATATATATATATATATATATATATATACATTAGCATTATTGCCTGGCTTTACCCGGTTAGATATATAGATATAAAATGTTTCATGCATTCCATCAAAAAAATACTGGGCTGCACCCCCCGCTCTTCATGTTCATCTGCCCAGACAGAATGCGCTTAGTGCGTTTCTACTGAAATGATATACAAACAATAAGAAAGAAAGAAACTTTGAGGCGGAGGACCTTCTTCTGATTATACGTCTGATTTATTGAGAATTAATAACACAGTGTTGCGTGATTCGCACGTTTGGATTGCATAAGATTACCGTTTAATTATATTTGTTAGATACTGTTTAATTAGATTTAATTAGATTTGTTTGATCCACTGTTTAATTAGAAATAAGCTTTATAATTTACATTTGCCTTTATTTTTTATTTTTCCCTTAAAAATGCAGTTTTTTCCATACCACCCAAGAGACGCACCTTTTTCCATCATCCAAGAGGTAAAGTGCAAGATGCGTTATTCCCTTTATTTAAAAAAAATAAGGCGGGATTCCGCATGAAGCCTAGGCTCAAAGTTTCTTTCTTTCTTATTGTTTGTAAATCATTTCAGTAGAAACGCGCTAAGCGCATTATGTCTGGCCAGATGAACATGAAGAGCGGGGTTGCAGCCCAGTATTTTTTTGATGGAATGTATGAAAAATTTTATATCTATATATCTACCTGGGCAATCATTCTTTAAAAATAATTTCATTAATTTTCATATGCCTTAATATAACTAATGGACTAATACTTCGGAATGAAAGTTCCCCACTGCTTAAAAAACCCTAAAACTCTAAAATATTTATCATATATAATTTCACGGAATAAGTAATTCAAATACATATCGTATGTTAACTCTGTTTCTCGAACTTAGGGGATAAAACTTGTAGAACTCTTAAACGTCTTCCCATTTTATAATCCTCAAACAATTAATATATTTAGATCAATAGAAGCCTTCCAAAAACTGGCCATGGGCAAACTTAATTTTCTTTTTTTTTCCTTTTTTTTCCAAATTTGATTAAGTTCTATTAGTTTGAACGCTATTGTCTAAAATTGTCTAAAGCACCGGTTCTCAATTTTTTAAAGACCCACGACTCCACTAAACGCAAGGAAAATAAAATAAACACTTCGCCCTCCCTCCCCCGGTCACCCACAGACCAAGTCTCAAACCACCCCAAATCACCCCTCAGAACAAACTTCTTTTCTCCCGCGTATCGAATTTGACTGGTTGTGGTGAAGGGTCTGTATCCACATTTAAGAGGTGCGCTTAGGGCACAAACATCATTAAAAAATCAATTTTATAAAAACTAATTGAGCCCCAAATTTCGTTTTTGCTTCTTTAAGTTTCTAGGGTCCTAAACATTAACTGTGACGAATTTGGTTCCGGTGGGTGAAACAGTCTATGATTCTATAGCGGACAAACAAACAGACAAGCTCTTTTATATATATAAATACTTATTTTTTAAAGTATGGAGAGTTAAAGTTAAAAAAGATTTCCTTGGGAAAAAGCAAACAAACATAAGTTTCAATTGGTTTTTAATTTGATACAAATTTTAAGGTATTTGTTCAATTTATTTTCAAGTACTATAATTTCCAATTAAAATAATGTGTCTGAAATTTTAGTTTATAATATTTTAAAAATTATCCAGTATCATGGCATTGTTGTTAATTTTTCACTTAATCCGAATTTTTACTAATCCTAGTCAGTTCCTGTTCAGGTATTCTCGGAATATCAAAATTCCACAAGAACTTCTACGGATTTTTCAGGTTGTAATTTCGAAGTATTTTCCGCTTAGAAGTTATTCCACAATCATTATCTACTTACACCGTATAATCTTTTAAATATAAACGGTAAACCAGGAAAAACATTTCTTCTAGTTTGTATGACTAATTCCTCTGAAATCAAAGTATGTGAAACGAGAGAGCGTGTGCTGTCTCTCCCCTGCATCACGTATTGTACAAATTATAGCCGAGAGAAATACTATCCTGTCTCGGAAAGAACTGTCTGGAGGGAAATTTTTTGGGGGCTTCGGAAAATTTTCCATTCGGAAAGCGTAGAGCATTTTTTCTCTCTATTCTGATTTCTGCGAATAAAATACTTCGAAGAACGGTCGTCTCTCTCGGAAAACAGTTTTTTAGTGGACTAAAGTAGAGCATAACGCTTAAATCGCTAAAATTGTGTTCGAAGTATTTTCAAACTTATTTTTATCGTGTTTAGACTTTATTTCAAAACTAAATCAACTTAAATACAACCCACTATTTTAAGGACTTTTTAAAGAATACAAAAGTTTTGTTTCTCCCAAGGTTTCTGAGCGCACAAATAACTTATATAGCAGACAAAACATTTCGTTCTACTTTATTTAAGGGCTCGAGGAAAACAATTATATTTTTATTTGGGAAAGATTTTTTTTATTGAATGTATCTTTTATATAAATTCATTTAAATATATAAAGTCACTAAGCAACTTAAAATGCTGTTTAAAAATTTTAAATGAAATATTGTGTTCGAAGGATTTTCAAACTTCTTTTTATCGCGTGTAGACTTTATTGCAAAATTGAACCAAATTAAACATAACCCACTATTTTAAGGAATGTTTTTAAAGAATACAAAAGTTTTGTTTCTCCCAAGGTTTCTGATTGCGGAAACAACTTATGTAGCAGACAAAACATTTAATTCTACTTTATTTAAGGGCTTGAGAGAAACAATTTAAATATTATTTTGCAAAGATTTTTATATTAAACGTGTCTTTTTTATAAATTATTTTAAATATATAAAATTACGAAGCAACTTAAAATGCTGTTTAAAAATTTTAAATGAATTATTGTGTTCGAAAGGTTTTCAAACTTCTTTTTATCGCGTGTAGACTTTATTGCAAAATTGAACCAAATTAAACACAACCCACTATTTTAAGGAATGTTTTTAAAGAATACAAAAGTTTTGTTTCTCCCAAGGTTTCTGATTGCGGAAACAACTTATGTAGCAGACAAAACATTTAATTCTACTTTATTTAAGGGCTTGAGAGAAACAATTTAAATATTATTTTGCAAAGATTTTTATATTAAACGTGTCTTTTTTATAAATTATTTTAAATATATAAAATTACGAAGCAACTTAAAATGCTGTTTAAAAATTTAAAATGAAATATTGTGTCCAAAAGATTTTCAAACTTCTTATTGCGTTTAGACTTTATTTAAAAATTGAATCAATTTAACCCCTTCCTTCCCGTTCTCGTGAAAATCACGGAGTGAGTTTTCTCCTTCTATTTCTCGTGCCCGTGATATTGCCGGGCTGGAGTATCCAAAAGTAACGCACCAAAAAGATTAAAACAATACATTTCATCTACCCTGAAAAAATGTTATTTCTTATTTTGCATACCAGATGGCAGCACCAGACTATTTATAATGTAATTGGGGATGGTTTATTTTAAACTAGATATGACAGAACAAAAAATAAATGGAATCCTCCGAAAAAAATCGGCACTTTTATTACCGTTTTATTGAAAGATATGCGATCGTTAAGGGGTTAAACACAACCCACTAATTTCTATTTTAAGGACTTTTTAAATAATACAAAAGTTTTGTTTCTTCCAAGGTATCTGAGGGTGGAAACAACTTATATAGCAGACAAAACATTTAATTCTACTTTATTTAAGGGCTCGAGGAAAACGATTTTATTTTTATTTTGCAAAGATTTTTTTCTATTAAATATGTCTTTTTTATAAATCCATTTAAATATATAAAATTACGAAGTAACTTTAAATGCTGTTTAAAAAATGTTAAATGCAAAATTCAAATTGCTCTGAATTTTGAATGCATCGGATGAACACATGACTCTGTGCATACATTATTTTCACTTTTGTACAAAGGACGGATACGAATAATTTGTCTCCTGGTTTTTTAACTTTCGTTAATACAACTTGTTCCGCTTAAAAGGGCTAAACATTTATTTTTTATTATTTTTAGCGTAATTTTCTCATTGAGGAAAAATTTACAGAATCTTCAAATAGAAAATCCTGATGAAAATTTAATGCAAATAGAGCAATAGTGTCATGCAAATATTTCCAGAAATACCTCCCGAGGAATTTTAAATATATTCTTTAAAGGATGACAAACCGTGAAAAAATGTATTCACATTCACACTGAAATAAATAAACTTAATGATGCCCCTAAGTTTACGAACGAACGATGCAGTATAAAAAAATAACGTATCTAACTTCGTAATTAGTATAGAATCTCGCGGTATTCTCAGCTGGACTAAGAAAGCTCATATGTTCAAAGTAGAGAAAAGGAAAATGTGCTTCTAAAAAGAATTATCCCGAAAGGATTCCTTTAACACTAGAAAGACGGCTGCCGTCATTTTGACGGTTTCGGACATACTACTGAGCGCTATCTGTGTTTATGTCCTGAGGTTTTTTTATGACTTTTTATGACTTTTAGGCTTTTTATGAATTTTATGACTTTTCTAATTGTACGCGAAATTTGCACACGCATTTACAAAATTATATTCTATAGTAAAGAGGGGTAGGAAATGTTTTGTATACCTACTAAGACTGAAAATCGTCCAATTGACGGCAATATAGAAAACAGGCAGAGATCTTTAAAATAATACCAGAAAAATATTATTTACTTTTCGTCTCTTCCCCCTTTTGCAAATAACAGAAATATTGGCTCTTCAGAATTATTGCTGTTGAAAAATAAGGACTGCACAAACCATGCACATATTTTTACGAATAAGCCATACCAGGTTGTCAGCTCTGCATACCTGCATGAAAATATATCTAAATATATACTAATTTATTATATATTGGTATGAAATAGTTCAAAATTTAAAGAATTTAACCATTTTTTTTAAAGTTAAATATTTTAAATACTTTATTTTATTTTTAACCGTCAAAATGACGGCGTTCAGTCTTTTTAGTAAGAGAATTAACCCGTGTTTCTAGTGTTAAGAAAATGTGTGAAAGGTTTGGGATCAAATAATACCAGAATTTCGTAACATCTATTGCTGGACTTAACATTCCCTGGAAAAACCAAACTTTAGTTTGGTAATTAGTCAGCTAATTCCTAGGCATGCACATAGCTAATTATATTCACGTGAGGAGAGTATAATTAGCTAACCCTGCTTCATGGATTAGTATATTGTTCTAGAGACTAGTTGATTCCTATCGGTATGGAACAACTTTTTCAAGTCCAATGTTTTTCATGATGTGGGCGAAACTTTTCTGTCTTGGTTCTCTTTCCCTCCAATAAGTAGCTCATCGTATAGCTCCGTCACATTTCTATTTAACATACATATAACCATTTTTTCTTAAGCGAACCCGAGACAGAGCTGGTCAGTTTTTACATAGTGTTGGTAACGAAAAAATTGGTGATAAGATAGTAAATTTAAAATGGGTGCAAACAAAACAATAGCAATGCAGTAACTTATTAGTTACTTCCAAACACTTCCAATAAAGTTAATGTTTGAATATCAGAATCAGATGACGCATTAAATCTTTCCACTATGCCGTTTTGTTTCCTGCTAAGTTTAACTTAAAAATTACTTTTAAATACAATCCCAGTCATTGTTAATATAATTAAATAGTTAATTTTTTGCTCGTCTCATCTGTTTAAGTTTTTTCAACACTTTTACACGTCTTTTTACATCGCAGAAACCTTTAAAAAAGACTCTGTAACTCCAACATTAATGAAATAGCCAGAAAATATCAAACATAAACAATTGTAGATAAAATGCGCTTACGAAGTCCTGCACATTAAATAAATCCGAATTAAATAAACATAAAGGCAGGGATAATGGATGTTTAAGTGCTTCCGGCAAAATTATAGTTTCAGATTATCTTTTTTTCTCAATTAAATGCATTTACTCTAGTGAGAACTTTTAAATGGATGGCGCAGAAAAAGAGTTTCTTTGTGTTCTCTTCAAAAAATTCTTTAATTAAATCACAATTATAAGTTAACTTTTAATTTAATTGAATCTAGATTAACCAAAAAAGGTTTTATTTTTTAAAACAGAGGATGGAAAAATGAACCAAGAATGCTTTCAAAAACGCGATAAGATTTTCTTTTAACCATTATTTTGCTTTCAAAAGTATCTGCTTTTAAAAAATCAGCAGTATTTCGTTTTAAAGCGGAGTATAGCAACTAAACTTAACATTAAATAATCCAAATAATTTATAGTTTTGAAGATTTAAAAATTGTTTTTGGGAGGTAAAATTAAAAAAAAAATCTTTGTAATTAAAGCTCGCATGAATAAATCTGCATATCTATTCTAACTTAGTTTAAGATTTCAGAGATCTCAATGGAATTTTAAAATGTGATACTGATAAACAGTAAAATTTCTCCACTTTCTCCCTGAATGTTTACGAAACTAATGGAATTTGTGATATTTGAGGATATTTAAGTCAAAATTAATACGCATAGCTTACAGGTTTAATCACAATACCAATCTATAAAAATAAAAATAAAAATATGATTAGCATTCTTTATAGCAATAAATAAAATATTTTTAAAATATATCCTATTATCGCACGATATTGAAAAAAAATGATTTTTAAACAATTAATGGATAAATTGACCAAAGAATGTTTCTAATGTATGATTAGTAGATATTACATAAGTTTTATTTTTTTTTGTTGTTTTGGTCTTGTGTACTATAAAAACTAATATTCAGTCATTGGAAAGGATACAGCATATATTTTTTTCCAGGTTTCAAGGTTATTTCAACGAATATGTGAGTTGACCCTCAATCAATATCCTTGAAAATTAGAGATATCAATTTTTTTACTAAATTAGGCTGAAGATTTCCATAATTTATCTTTATCCTCGAATTTTAATTTTATATTTTGGGAATAAATATGCTTCTATACATACTACTGCTGTTTTTTGTTAATCTCTATTTTTTTATCCATTCAACCCATTTCATTACTCATCTATATGAAGGCCTTATTTGAATAGTGGTCCAACTCCATTCTTGTTCATTTTCAGATGCAGATCCTTAAAGTTTACTAGTGAGAAATGACTGCTGAAGTCTAATTTGTAAGGAACTCTGTTGTCAGAAGAAATAATATGGAGGTGTACCAGTTTAAAAATAAGATAGAAATGTCTTGTATGGACATGAAAGTGAGGCTAACTCCATTTTTTAAAAAAGTGGAGTTTGACCGCTATTTAAATAAGGCCTTCATGTATACAAGATTATAAGTTAGTTATAATGTTAGCTTTAGTTCTATTAACTAAATCTAGAACTAAACAAACTCTAAAAATTCTAGAACTAAAGCTAACTCTCATATTTCAAAAGTTATTTAATTCACGATATTTCACTAAAAATATATCTACATACATCACATAAAGTCAGACAGCAGCCAATCCATTCTAGATTTCTGTATAATATTTTTTGCATGTTTTTCCACTTGCAACAGAAAATCACCAGAAAGTTGTTTATTTAAATATGCAGGTAATTCAGTCATTAGAAAATTAAAAGCAACTGCTATATATTAGTGCTATATATTAGTATTAACGTTTATATTAGCATTAGTAATAGCAAATTCCTCCATATCAACATTAAGGATATTCTGAATACATCTAGATCTATTCTTATGGTATAGCCGCTTCACTTTATATAGCTGCTACGAAAACTTAAAATATATATATAACTGAAATTGGATACATAATTCATATAAAATATATACTAAAACGCTGATGCTATTATTCGGTACAGCAAAAATTGGACCTCTAAAATTTGAGGGAAATCAAATAATGAAATAAAAATTGAAAAAAAAAATCTCTATAAAAGAGTCAAGGGATAGAGATATTTATAAATCTTTTTTCACAATTTGTTGTTTTTCAACTGCCGTTACGAAAGCCTGGACGAAATATCACCTTACGACCATTAAGTAAATTCTAGAAAACTCACCGAAAGAAGCTGAAGTATATAACAGGCCTAAAACGAATGACACAATAAGTGTATTTTAGAAGAAGTTGATAGAGAGTGCGCTAAAAATGCATTCTTATTGAAATTCTTGACGTCGAAACCACAGTACTGTGCAATTAAGGGGTCAGTAGACTTTCAAAATTGTGAAATTTGTCCTAAAATTCAATTTTTTAAATTTTATTGAATTGTGAAACTACGGACTAGTAGGAATGTGTTGCAAAAAGAATGTTTAATTTCTATGATTACTTTCCTAGTTATAGGCATTTGTATTTAATTTAGATATTGCGTGGTTCTAATAGCAATAACTTTAAATATGTTTTTCTCAGAATAAAAATGTCATACGAATATTCAAACTACTCCAGGCGTATTTCTAATTATCGTATTGCTTTGAAATTTAAGTTTTATATACTTAACTGTATATCAAATAAATCTTATCGAAAAAAATTATGCTTCGTAGCTCCGAATTTCTAAATTTTGTACTTGAAAATATGATTTATAGGTATTTTGCGTAATAAAAAGGGTGTTTTCACTGTTATTATTTTTTCTCTTTATATTTTTTATGAATGCTTAAAATAAGCAATAAGTTTCATTTTTAGTTCTATAAGGTATCCTGCAAATAAAAATTACCTTATTATATGCAAAAGAAATGCGCATGGAACATTTTTAATTAGGACAATTTTTGATATAATTAATAATTCCTAATTCATAAATTATTAATGTAACGAGGAATTCGTTACAGGTTCCTTTATTTTGATTAATTTAATTTAATTTGTGTAGTTCTCTTAAACTTTAAATTATAACTTTAATTTTAATCTTAAATCTGCTAGTTATGTTTCCTTTCCTTATCTGATAGTAATTTATTTTTTTCCCAGGCTCTTAGTCATGGGAGGTCTCTGTAACTTTTAAGTCCGTTCGGTCGGTAATTGAGAATAGCCTATCTTCTAACATCTGGCAGTGCAATTTGCCGTCCTATATTCTTTAAGTCTTTGTCAGCTAGGTCCCCTAATTGCTAGCCTCGTGTCCACGAAATAAGATGTCTTTTCTTCCCTGTTTCCGTGTTTTTGTTAACAGCATTGATGGGTCTTTTTAAGCTATTAAACTCCGTTTATGCTAAAGGCTCCAGTTTCCCTTTTCCGCGCCTGCGGCGAACGTAATTTATTACGATTCTCTTGCATGGGAAACAGTTTTTCTCTGAACAGGCGTTTGGGCTTCGCGCTGCTTGACCAGCTCCTCTGATTGGTTAAGCTCAGGCAGTCTCGGCCAATGAAACTCCTTAAAAGGGTTCTTCTGGCATTTTCTTCTGGCAAGAGGAATGTGGTACTTAAGGTTTCCAGTTTTGGCGATGCTTCGCGTATTTTATTTTATGGACACAAGGTGTTGGCAATGTGTTGGGGCGCTGTTAAGGTTGTCTTTCTCCTCTCCCTTCTGCACGCCTTGGCGAGATTGGTTGTACGGCAACCTTTCTCTCCTTGCGTTGTCCAGGGCTGAAAAAAAAGAGATGCGATGCAGAGATTCAGAATTCTCTTTCTGGGTAGATAAAAACTTCCTCTAAGAAACCCTGAGCCGGGCTTTCGGTCCTTTTTGTTTGGCCGTGGCTTGGTGAGGGGGATGTTTTTTTTATTGTCGAATAGTGAGTACGAGTGTATTCTATTGATCTGATATTTGTGTATATATACTTTAAAGAAAAAATCCTTCAATACTATTATTTTATTTTTGATGCTCTCCTAAGTGGTCGTGTAGACTTGAAGCTCTTTTCTATTATGTAGCATTACTGTTATTGGTTCCTGTTATAATTCAGTAGTCAAGATATATATTACTTATTTTTATCTAGAAAAAATAAACTTTTTGTTATTTCTACCAACAAGTCGTTTTTGAAGAAGTTTTCTTCCTCAGTATTTATTTTTATAAAAAGTAGTTGTGAGCAGTATCAAAACCTGTAATAATTCAATCCTGCGGCACAATGATCTTCAACGTTTGTTTCCTCAGCAAATCTTGTACTTCCACTATGCAAAATCTTCCGGTTCTCTACATGTAATGTACCATCGCTAATATTTTTCTTGAAGAACCATTTACGGCTACAGTTGTCGGAAGATCTTTTCTCCGTAAGAGACGGACTTGCGTCTTAAATGTTCCGGCCTGCCTTGACGAACTGTCATTTCTACATCTTATACGATAGACAAATCTTCATTTTTTTATAGAACTTTCGTGCTGTGAACATTTCTGGTGTACTTCATCTTTCACTCTACAGAACAACGGTCCTTCGTCCATCCAACTAAAAACATTTGACTCTACCAAAATAGTGACCATACACCATAGTGAGTGAATACAATTAGTGAATATGTACCATGCTAAGTTACATTTGTACAGAAATTCTCCATTTGTACAATTAATATTTTATCATTAAATTTTAACTAATTTTACATATCTATGGTACTAATCACATATTCACATCTCAAGCAAATCTATTCAAAACAAAAAAAGTTAGGTTTGAAGGTCCACTGTCCCCTTAAGCTAGACCAGGAGTACTCGAACTGCGGCTCACCGAGCTTTTATGTGCGGCCCGAAGAACTCACACCCATTATTAGGCATGTCCTTTTGAGAAAACAATTTTGAAAATGAGTGCCTGAAAAATACGACACTGTACAAAAATGTGCTTCCTGCTACTCACGTTTTTCGCGTCAACGTATCTTTGTAAATCCTCCAATTTCAAAATGATACGTATATGCGAAGAATGTATATAAAAATCGGCTTAATGATTCTCACCTTGATGACGTACTAAGAGTAGCATGCAGCAAGTAAAAAACCTGATTTGTCTACAATAGTCTAAAGTTTTTATTAACATAAAGAAAACCCCAATCATATCTGAACAAACACTTGGATGCATTTAGGTTTTGAGTTTTATTTTTAGTATTATTACCTTATGAGGCATAGTGTACTAGGGTGCGGCCAGCGTTACAAACGTATGCATGTGGTCCGAGAGAAAAATGGTTGAGTATGACTTAGCTAGACGTAGTCTCTGGATATAAATATTTCGGGATTGTAACATATTTTGCTACAGTTCACGAGAGATCATCGTAGTTGCACTCCAATGTGTGGTGATAATAGACGGAAAAACTTTTAGCGAAATCATTCCCTTATGGAGTTGCCTTATCTGCCCTTCATTAAGCTATTGTATCAATATTTTAGTGATATTAAAGAAATACGTGTCCGTTTCCTTTTTAATCTCCTTACATGAAGAACGCCTCTTTAGTTTAATCCTCTCACGGTAGGCTTAATTTTAAAACCCAGCTTCTGCGAACTGCAATTGCGCACAAATGTGCTTTCCTAAGTGGCGGATGTGAATTCAAGCACTAATTAAACCTTTTGTAGCACAACGTTGCGTTGACTCTATAATATTCAAATATATGCTAGAGATGATGGAAAAAATTCGCGAGGTTAAATGCTTGAGTCATGGTTGCTTAAGTAATCTACTGAAATGTATGGCAGTGCCGATTAGTGATGACTAATGCACGAATATTTTGATTACATACATCATTTCTGCGCCGGTAAAGTTTAGTTTATAATTTCAGAAAACATTTTGATGAAAGAAATTATGAGATATCTGCATATTTTAAAAATATTTACTCGTTTATAAAAATAAAATCTTCGGCTTTTTTGAATATATGTCAGAAGCATTATGAATATATTGGAATTTCTTAACTTCCTCTCCAAAAATTTTATGCAATATTAAATTTTAAAAAAAAACATGCATTTAACATTTGAATTTTATTTTTAGATATTTTTAACGAAATATAGAATTATAAAAAATATTTTGGTACCTCAAATTTCTATCAGAATAATCGGCAAAGAAAAAATGCTAATTTTATAATTTAAAATCTGTCCAAATTTCATTAGATTTTTTTTTTCTAAGTTCCAATAATTCCTGTATTCATTTTTTATTAATGCTGCATTTTTATTTATGTTTTACTATACATTTACATGGGATTATTTTTTAGGTCCGAATTTTAAGTCTTCGTTGTTAAAAGAGAAATATAAAATAGATCGAATGTTAAACTTTGCCTATGTTTAAGGCTGATTTTTCCAGACGAATGTAGGAGGTTCGTTTCTCTATCACTAAAAATGATTATAGAAAATTAGACACTTAACGCTAAGATGAAATTCAAATATGACCAAATATACCATCAGAAAATCAGAAATTCTAGTAACCAACATCGCTCAGTGAAATTATTCAATTAATGGGGTCAAAGATTTCAAATAGGCAGTTTCTATGTTTTAGAGTTGGGATTTGTTAACCTATAATTGGAGGAATCTCTTACAAATGTCTAGATCCTTTAAACACACTACAAACGCGTTATTTCATACTGATCGTTGTGAAACAAGCTGAAGGATCTTACAGACGACCAATCAGCTTACACCATTTTTCACATCGACGGACACTCGCTCTCCGATGTTATTACCAGAAATATCTGCGTTAGAAGGCGGGGCTTAGGAAACGCAGTTCATCATATTTTCCTATAGTCATACTGATCATTTGTCTTACAAGAACTCACACCCACCACAGTACCTAAAACAATTGATTTTAGAGGATGTTGACGGCATGCTTACTGGGTCAGCACAAACCATTACTAATGGGAGCTAGAATGAGCTAGGTAACACAGGCAGTGGTATACTTACTCGTATAAAAGCTATACGAAAATAAACCAGAACTAGTTGGTACCCGTCAAAGCATGACGGCTAGATAGTAAATAAATGTACTAATACACAAATTATACTCAACACACCATTGCCAAATGTTGAAAATCATAATAATGCGCAGAAATAAATTAATGCGCTTAAGCGGACTCGTGCTTAGTGAGTATCTAAAGCCAGATTTAAAAATGTCACTGAGCATGCGCAGAAAGCAATTTTTTTTAATTGTAAATTATCGCTAATTAAACAGCGTTAAATAAACAATTTCCATGAGGTCTAATCTTATACTTCACAAACATAATTATCATAAAAATATAAATGACAGAGAGAGATCTAGAGAGACTCCTCGGAATAAAGGTTTTTATCATTAAACAGGTCGCTTAGCATGCGCAGAAATAGTGAGTTTCTAAAGACAGGTTTAAACAGGCTACTGAGCATGCGAGAAATCAGTTTTTTAGTTGTAAATTATCGCTAAGTAATAGAAATTGCGGTTGCAAAAAACAAATTTGTCAAATCTACAGATTACAATCTTTCGGTTAGACCAAAATGAAGTAAATGGATGCAGTAGTTTTCTCACACGGACTGCCCAAAAAGTTGGCTTAGCAACTTAAATATATAGATATTAAAATAGGTCAATGTATTAAAATCTTATCTCAGTACCTCGAATGTGATATAGAGCTGTCCTCCACTCAACCTCTGTTTCAGGATATATTCTTTTTCACACAGACCCACATCGGGCTATGAGTTGGCTAATACGACATGGTCTCCAAGATTTCGCCTGGTTTTGTTTGGATTGTGTGGGATCGGCCATAACAAAAAAACCTGTGATGGGTAATATACCTAATATAAAAGAATAATATGTATAAATTTACTTTCATAATCATTCCCGAAGCGCATTAAAATATGTAAAAGTATCAGTAAAAGCGATTATTAATTTGGAAGTCCCTGAAAATTGCAAGTCGAAACTGGGAATATTTCTGCAGTAAATATGAATGCTTTATATTTTCAAAATTTTGAAGAATTTTAGGTTTAAACTAGGTTAATTAATTACAAATTATGTTTGAATGTTGTCACTTAAGTACAGCTCCGGAATATTTCTAAAAGAATTTCTACGATAAATAAATAAATATTGCTGGGCAGTATAAAATCTCTGCATTGATGGAGATATTTGGTGGATTATGTTATATTCCAATTAAATTTTATAAATAAGGTGCTCTTGAACTGATCAAATGCAGATCTCGGATATTCTCTTCTTAGAATTCCTAACTAGGATAAGTTCGATTTCTACCCAGACCTATATTTTCTTTTGTGAATGAATATATATATATATATATATATATATATATATATATATATATATATATATATATATATATATATATATATGTGTGTGTGTGTGTGTGTGTGTAATATCTTAAATATTATGTCCTCCATTCTAGCATTTAAACTAACTCCCTTTCCTAAATCCAATCCCCAGTAATATTAATTTATCGCATTAAAACCCTTAGCCACAGAACTTCCGATGAATAGCATGCCTTTGCATTTCTACACGTGTAAATGTTCGGATTCAGGATTGGGATAGCATCGGGAGCCCCAAAATCTGCTGACCCTACAAATATTAGTCACATGTCTACTTCGCCCTCGCGTTAAATGTTGAAAGGTCTTATGATTCGGAGCCGTCCTTCTGAAATAAACGGATGCACTTTTCTCGCTCTAATAAACAATTCGACCCGACTGTTTCCAAATTTAATTTTTTCCCTTTCAGGCTGAGTCTAGCTCCAGCCATGTAAATATGAGCTACTTTTCACTTTCAGGTTATAATTTAAGGACGTGATGTAATGGGTATATTATATATATATATATATATATATATATATATATACACTCAAGAGCCAAAACATTATGACCACCCCTACATTTTGCAATGAATTCGCCTGGATGACGTGGAAGGCACGTGATCAGGTGGAAGTGGTATTTAACTGCTGCTGGAGAGTTTGAAGAATCATTCTTTCACTTACTTCTGTGCGTGATGGGAAAGGCTGCGGATCTAAGCGACTTTTATAGAGGGCAGATTGTAATGGCTCGAAGGCTCGGAACAAGTATTTCCGAAACTGCACGACTCGTGGGTTGTTCGCGACCTACAGTTGTTAGTACTTATGCAAAGTGGATGAATGACGGTGAAACCAGCAGAAGACGACATGGTGTTGGACGTCCACACGCTATCAAGGAAAAAAGTCGTCGGAGACTGTCTCGCATGGTAAAGCAAAACCGGAGCCAGAGAGTGGCTCAGCTGACAGCCCAATACAATGCAGGGACAAGTAGAATAGTATCGCAGCACACTGTTCAGCGGACACTGTTGGATATGGGGCTACACAGCAAACGTCCCACTCGTGTGCCTTTGCTGACCAAGCGTCATCGCCAACTGTGCCTGCGCTGGGCCCGGGAACAACGCGATTGGTCCATGGATCAGTGGGAGAGAGTTGCCTGATCAGATGAATCACGGTTTGTCATTCATCACGCCGATGGCCGAGTCAGGATACGCCGTCTTCCAGGCGAACTGTTGCTCCCTCAATGTACAGTAGGTCATACACAGGTCGGTGGTGGCGGTATTATGCTTTGGGGGACGTTCTCTTGGGCGTCTCTGGGACCCATGGTTGTGGTAGAGCAGACCATGAATGCTACAGGGTATCTGAACATCATTGCGGACAAGTTGCACCCTTACATGGCCTCTGTTTTTCCAGCTGGAAATGGAATATTCCAACAGGACAACGCCCCATGTCACAAGGCTAAAATTGTGTTGGAGTGGTTCCAGGAACATGATGCTGAACTCCAGTTAATGTCCTGGCCGCCTAACTCACCGGATCTCAATCCGATATAACACATTTGGAAAGTCATGGGACGGCAGCTCAGAGTTCAAAGACCACCAATTCGCAATATCTCGGATTTCCGTGACCGTTGCTTAAACATCTGGTACAATCTGTCTCCGGCCATCTACCAAGGACTTGTGGCATCCATGCCAAGGCGGGTTGAAGCTGTGTTGCGCGTTGCGGGTTGAAGCTGTGTTGGGCCAACTCGTTATTAATAGGTGGTCATAATGTTTTGGCTCTTGAGTGTATATGTGTGTGTGTGTGTGTGTGTGTGTGTAATATCTTAAATATTATGTCCTCCATTCTAGCATTTAAACTCCCTTTCCTAAATCCAATCCCCAGTAATATTAATTTATCGCTTTAAAACCCTTAGCCACAGAACTTCCGATGAATAGCATGCCTTTGCATTTCTACACGTGTAAATGTTCGGATTCAGGATTGGGTTAGCATCGCGAGCCCCAAAATCTGCTGACCCTACAAATAATAGTCACATGTCTACTTCGCCGTCGCGTTAAATGTTGAAAGGTCTTATGATTCGGAGCCGTCCTTCTGAAATAAACGGATGCACTTTTCTCGCTCTAATAAACAATTCGACCCGACTGCTTCCAAATTTAATTTTTTCCCTTTCAGGCTGAGTCTAGCTCCAGCCATGTAAATATGAGCTACTTTTCACTTTCAGGTTATAATTTAAGGACGTGATGTAATGGGTATATTATGTATATATATATATATATATGTGTGTGTGTGTGTGTGTGTGTGTGTAATATCTTAAATATTATGTCCTCCATTCTAGCATTTATACTCCCTTTCCTAAATCCAATCCCCAGTAATATTAATGTATCGCTTTAAAAACCTTAGCCACAGAACTTCCCATGAATAGCATGTCTTTGCATTTCTACACGTGTAAATGTTCGGATTCAGGATTGGGTTAGCATCGCGAGCCCCAAAATCTGCTGACCCGACAAATAATAGTCACATGTCTACTTCGCCCTTGCGTTTAATGTTGAAAGGTCTTATGATTCGGAGCCGTCCTTCTGAAATAAACGGATGCACTTTTCTCGCTCTAATAAACAATTCGACCCGACTGCTTCCAAATTTAATTTTTTCCCTTTCAGGCTGAGTCTAGCTCCAGCCATGTAAATATGAGCTACTTTTCACTTTCAGGTTATAATTTAAGGACGTGATGTAATGGGTATATTATGTATATATATATATATATATATATATATATATATATATATATATATGTGTGTGTGTGTGTGTGTGTGTGTGTAATATCTTAAATATTATGTCCTCCATTCTAGCATTTATACTCCCTTTCCTAAATCCAATCCCCAGTAATATTAATGTATCGCTTTAAAACCCTTAGCCACAGAACTTCCCATGAATAGCATGCCTTTGCATTTCTACACGTGTAAATGTTCGGATTCAGGATTGGGTTAGCATCGCGAGCCCCAAAATCTGCTGACCCGACAAATAATAGTCACATGTCTACTTCGCCCTTGCGTTTAATGTTGAAAGGTCTTATGATTCGGAGCCGTCCTTCTGAAATAAACGGATGCACTTTTCTCGCTCTAATAAACAATTCGACCCGACTGCTTCCAAATTTAATTTTTTCCCTTTCAGGCTGAGTCTAGCTCCAGCCATGTAAATATGAGCTACTTTTCACTTTCAGGTTATAATTTAAGGACGTGATGTAATGGGTATATTATATATATATATATATATATATATATATATATATATGTGTGTGTGTGTGTGTGTGTGTGTGTGTGTGTGTGTGTGTAATATCTTAAATATTATGTCCTCCATTCTAGCATATATACTCCCTTTCCTAAATCCAATCCCAAGTAATATTAATGTATCGCTTTAAAACCCTTAGCCACAGAACTTCCCATGAATAGCATGCCTTTGCATTTCTACACGTGTAAATGTTCGGATTCAGGATTGGGTTAGCATCGCGAGCCCCAAAATCTGCTGACCCGACAAATAATAGTCACATGTCTACTTCGCCCTTGCGTTTAATGTTGAAATGTCTTATGATTCGGAGCCGTCCTTCTGAAATAAATGGATGCACTTTTCTCGCTCTAATAAACAATTCGACCCGACTGCTTCCAAATTTAATTTTTTCCCTTTCAGGCTGAGTCTAGCTCCAGCCATGTAAATATGAGCTACTTTTCACTTTCAGGTTATAATTTAAGGACGTGATGTAATGGGTATATTATATATATATATATATATATATATATATATATATATATATATATATATATGTGTGTGTGTGTGTGTGTGTGTAATATCTTAAATATTATGTCCTCCATTCTAGCATATATACTCCCTTTCCTAAATCCAATCCCAAGTAATATTAATGTATCGCTTTAAAACCCTTAGCCACAGAACTTCCCATGAATAGCATGCCTTTGCATTTCTACACGTGTAAATGTTCGGATTCAGGATTGGGTTAGCATCGCGAGCCCCAAAATCTGCGTTCCCGACAAATAATAGTCACATGTCTACTTCGTCCTTGCGTTTAATGTTGAAAGGTCTTATGATTCGGAGCCGTCCTTCTGAAATAAACGGATGCACTTTTCTCGCTCTAATAAACAATTCGACCCGACTGTTTCCAAATTTAATTTTTTCCCTTTCAGGCTGAGTCTAGCTCCAGCCATGTAAATATGAGCTACTTTTCACTTTCAGGTTATAATTTAAGGACGTGATGTAATGGGTATATTATATATATATATATATATATATATATATATATACACTCAAGAGCCAAAACATTATGACCACCCCTACATTTTGCAATGAATTCGCCTGGATGACGTGGAAGGCACGTGATCAGGTGGAAGTGGTATTTAACTGCTGCTGGAGAGTTTGAAGAATCATTCTTTCACTTACTTCTGTGCGTGATGGGAAAGGCTGCGGATCTAAGCGACTTTTATAGAGGGCAGATTGTAATGGCTCGAAGGCTCGGAACAAGTATTTCCGAAACTGCACGACTCGTGGGTTGTTCGCGACCTACAGTTGTTAGTACTTATGCAAAGTGGATGAATGACGGTGAAACCAGCAGAAGACGACATGGTGTTGGACGTCCACACGCTATCAAGGAAAAAAGTCGTCGGAGACTGTCTCGCATGGTAAAGCAAAACCGGAGCCAGAGAGTGGCTCAGCTGACAGCCCAATACAATGCAGGGACAAGTAGAATAGTATCGCAGCACACTGTTCAGCGGACACTGTTGGATATGGGGCTACACAGCAAACGTCCCACTCGTGTGCCTTTGCTGACCAAGCGTCATCGCCAACTGTGCCTGCGCTGGGCCCGGGAACAACGCGATTGGTCCATGGATCAGTGGGAGAGAGTTGCCTGATCAGATGAATCACGGTTTGTCATTCATCACGCCGATGGCCGAGTCAGGATACGCCGTCTTCCAGGCGAACTGTTGCTCCCTCAATGTACAGTAGGTCATACACAGGTCGGTGGTGGCGGTATTATGCTTTGGGGGACGTTCTCTTGGGCGTCTCTGGGACCCATGGTTGTGGTAGAGCAGACCATGAATGCTACAGGGTATCTGAACATCATTGCGGACAAGTTGCACCCTTACATGGCCTCTGTTTTTCCAGCTGGAAATGGAATATTCCAACAGGACAACGCCCCATGTCACAAGGCTAAAATTGTGTTGGAGTGGTTCCAGGAACATGATGCTGAACTCCAGTTAATGTCCTGGCCGCCTAACTCACCGGATCTCAATCCGATATAACACATTTGGAAAGTCATGGGACGGCAGCTCAGAGTTCAAAGACCACCAATTCGCAATATCTCGGATTTCCGTGACCGTTGCTTAAACATCTGGTACAATCTGTCTCCGGCCATCTACCAAGGACTTGTGGCATCCATGCCAAGGCGGGTTGAAGCTGTGTTGCGCGTTGCGGGTTGAAGCTGTGTTGGGCCAACTCGTTATTAATAGGTGGTCATAATGTTTTGGCTCTTGAGTGTATATGTGTGTGTGTGTGTGAGTGTGTGTGTAATATCTTAAATATTATGTCCTCCATTCTAGCATTTAAACTCCCTTTCCTAAATCCAATCCCCAGTAATATTAATTTATCGCTTTAAAACCCTTAGCCACAGAACTTCCGATGAATAGCATGCCTTTGCATTTCTACACGTGTAAATGTTCGGATTCAGGATTGGGTTAGCATCGCGAGCCCCAAAATCTGCTGACCCTACAAATAATAGTCACATGTCTACTTCGCCGTC
This sequence comes from Dolomedes plantarius, assembly GCA_907164885.2. Lineage (NCBI taxonomy): Eukaryota > Metazoa > Arthropoda > Arachnida > Araneae > Dolomedidae > Dolomedes > Dolomedes plantarius. The sequence continues at coordinate 96,391,831 of OU015500.1, read as the reverse complement.
GCGTTAAATGTTGAAAGGTCTTATGATTCGGAGCCGTCCTTCTGAAATAAACGGATGCACTTTTCTCGCTCTAATAAACAATTCGACCCGACTGCTTCCAAATTTAATTTTTTCCCTTTCAGGCTGAGTCTAGCTCCAGCCATGTAAATATGAGCTACTTTTCACTTTCAGGTTATAATTTAAGGACGTGATGTAATGGGTATATTATGTATATATATATATATATATATATGTGTGTGTGTGTGTGTGTGTGTGTGTGTGTAATATCTTAAATATTATGTCCTCCATTCTAGCATTTATACTCCCTTTCCTAAATCCAATCCCCAGTAATATTAATGTATCGCTTTAAAACCCTTAGCCACAGAACTTCCCATGAATAGCATGCCTTTGCATTTCTACACGTGTAAATGTTCGGATTCAGGATTGGGTTAGCATCGCGAGCCCCAAAATCTGCTGACCCGACAAATAATAGTCACATGTCTACTTCGCCCTTGCGTTTAATGTTGAAAGGTCTTATGATTCGGAGCCGTCCTTCTGAAATAAACGGATGCACTTTTCTCGCTCTAATACACAATTCGACCCGACTGCTTCCAAATTTAATTTTTTCCCTTTCAGGCTGAGTCTAGCTCCAGCCATGTAAATATGAGCTACTTTTCACTTTCAGGTTATAATTTAAGGACGTGATGTAATGGGTATATTATATATATATATATATGTGTGTGTGTGTGTGTGTGTGTGTGTGTGTGTGTAATATCTTAAATATTATGTCCTCCATTCTAGCATATATACTCCCTTTCCTAAATCCAATCCCAAGTAATATTAATGTATCGCTTTAAAACCCTTAGCCACAGAACTTCCCATGAATAGCATGCCTTTGCATTTCTACACGTGTAAATGTTCGGATTCAGGATTGGGTTAGCATCGCGAGCCCCAAAATCTGCTGACCCGACAAATAATAGTCACATGTCTACTTCGTCCTTGCGTTTAATGTTGAAAGGTCTTATGATTCGGAGCCGTCCTTCTGAAATAAATGGATGCACTTTTCTCGCTCTAATAAACAATTCGACCCGACTGCTTCCAAATTTAATTTTTTCCCTTTCAGGCTGAGTCTAGCTCCAGCCATGTAAATATGAGCTACTTTTCACTTTCAGGTTATAATTTAAGGACGTGATGTAATGGGTATATTATATATATATATATATATATATATATATATATATATATATATATATATATATATATATATATATATATATATATATAATTAAGGCACGGGAGACGGGCTTAATACAATGTCATCCGACAGAAATTAAGTCGACCGAGAAATGAAGACATTTTACATCTCTTTCAGGGATTTAACGAAGCAACGATCCCAAAATAACAGTCTCTACATTTCGTCCTCCTATTGTCTTGAAGAATAAAGCTCGTTATTCTTATTTATCATCTGAAATATTACATAAGTATCGGGAGCCGGTTGCAAGACCCCCGGTTTGTACATCATCTCAACACATTTGCTATCACTCTCTCTTACTGCGACGGGGAAATGCATCACATTAATTACTTTACGGGACGTGGTAGTTCTCCAAGTAGAATATATGTACGGAAAACTTAAGATAGTGAGTTCTATTTATGCTTCACACACAATTTCCTTGTAATTGGAGAAAATATTATATCACATAGATGCGAGTTTTGGAATCATTATAAAACTATATGCCTGAATAAAATTTATCATAACACCGTTCTGCAATGAAGTACACAACTTCGAAATGCTACTCGCGTATTAAAATATGGACCTCATTGACAGAATTCTCTGTTTTCAGCGTTCTCTCAAGCACGACTAATCAGCTTCATATTTTATCAAACATTTAAAGTCAAAACAAAACTACTGTCATTTTCAGCAATGAATGAAACCAAAAAAAAAAAAGGCAGTTCTAATATTGCCCTTAATTATGTTCTATGCTCTTTGAAAAATCTTTTGTTTCAGACTATTTTATGCAACGATGCACGAATCGGTTTTTATTACCTCCCGAGAATAATAAGCATTAGTTCCTAAATTTCCTCTGCATATAATTTACCTTCTTGGAAAACAGAAAAAAAAATAATTACGAGAAACTTTTGAAAAAGAATTTCTAAAAAAGATGAGTTACTCGCGGGTATATCATACTCCGAAGTAAAAAAAAAAAAAAAAAAAAAAAAAAAAAAAAAAAAAAAAAAACGGAAATGAAAGACACATTATGCGTTTCAACCTTTTCATGAAAACTTTTTTTACCCTATTCATAGGAATTATTTCTTTGAAGAGCAGTATTATTACTTCAGATGGATGGAAGATAAATGTAAAATTTCGCAGTAGAATTCAGAATAAATATTGGCAAAAGAAGCACGGAGTTCAAATAGATTTTATTCCCGAAAAGTGGAGCATTACTGTAAGGTAAAGCTGTCAAAGGCAGTAAAAGTATTAGGTTTTTTTTTCTTCTTTTGCTTTTCAGTCGAGTTCTATTTCCCCTTTTCAATCCCCTTTTTGGGCTAAATTGCTTTATAAAACCTCACGCACTCCTTAAACATGCCCGCAATAGAGGTCCGCTTTTTTTTCTTCCTAAATTATAAAGGTAAAATAACGTATTTTTAGACACGACTTCCATCCTTTAAAGCAGTATGCCCTCCTCCACCTGTGTCTCTTGAAGCTATTTATAAAGTTGGTTGAGAGCGCTAAGGTCACATTTTGCTACAGAAAGGCTTAATAGATCTTGACCTATTGCTCAGGTCCGATTCCGATCGTCTACAAACGCCCATGGCAACAGAAGGATTCCAAACCACAGACTCTCTAATTCTCAAGCATTATGTAATGAAAAAAAAAAGAAACCATAATTGCAACCATTCTAGAGAGCCCTCGAACCACTCTAGTATTTATGCCTTTTATAACGTCAGAACCGCATATTACACGAAATTTATGGTCTCTTATCCTAGAGTTTATGAGACCGCTCAGTTTAACATTTCGCCGATAGATTACATGTTCATGTTGAGGGGTAGGAACGAGCATCACAGACTTATATAATTACAATTTTCGTGTAGTAATGGAGACAACGTCACAGTACCAACATTTGAATCCCTCCTTTTGATTTCCTATTTGTAATTTTCGTAGGGGGTGGGGTTTAAAATGCAAAATAACATTTTTCATGAGGAAGCCTTTGTATTCCGCTGAACCCAATAGTCTCTTAAGGTCACATTTTTATAACCATATAGTCCACGTTAACAGAATATGGCAATAAGGAGCTTTGAATGTATCCTGGGAACTGGCGGTCGTTACAGTGGCAAGCTTTGCTAGCTTTTATGGTATTATTATGAAAGTAACGGTAAAGTAATGGCACTCAAATCTCTGGTAATCAACCCTTTGAGGGGCGCCGTTTGAACAGTGCAAACGCCTAAATCTAGTGTTTTTTTCACTTGCATTCAATGTATTCCAGTTAAATGGGCAAAAAAAATAAGTATTATTAATGCCATCTGTTATCAGTTTAAAGAAGTTTAAAACATTTTTCAACCTTTAATTGGAATTTTTTTCCAGATTCTTTAGGTTTAAAAAAAATGGGGGAAAAAATCTGCACCGTGCAAACGGGGGAGGTTGTTTCCCCTGAAAGGGTTGAAAGTTTTTACGATGAAAAAGTATTTACGATGAAAGGGTTAAAAGTTAATTTCATGAGCTTCAACACGCAGGAGTAATAGACTGTAACCTTGAGCGCAGTCAAATTTCGCCAAACACAGCACAATGTATCATGGATTTAGTTATAAGGAATTCTATTAGTACTAACCAAGAATTTAATTTTGTTATGTTAAATGGGGGGGGCAGGAATTTATAAATTCCTGCAAGGAGTCATTTCAGTTTTCCCCTTGTTGCGAATATTAAACTTCTCTATTACGATTCAGTAGAGTGACAAGTTGTAAGTTTTATTTTTGATCTTACTTTTATCTTTACTAAGGTGAAGTAGAGTAGTAAAAAATCTTCTGTTTTATTTTCTTATCACGAAAATTTGGGAAGCAGCAAAAATAAACAAATAAATAAAATCTATTAATTAATAAATAACAAAAAATAGTAAAAAAAATATTTTTTCAATCTACAGGTTAGATAAATAATAGATTTAAAAAAATACTTACATACAAAATAGCGTTCATTATTAAATTAACATTACTGTGCTGTAAATAGCTTGTATTTTATTTTCTATGAGGGAAATCTTTCCATTTAACTAAAAAAGGGGATTTAACTGGTCCACAAAGACGATTTTACTATACTACATAATATTATTTACATTAAAACGTAAGTCAAGAAATATCGTATGGCATTATCGCATATTTTCAACTATTTCGACTTAAAATAGAAATTTAATCGATGTCTGGGAGAACGTTGAATACAGTCTAAAGTATTATACCCATACCGCTACGCAAAAATGTACAATAAATATTTCACTGTGGTAACCTCCAAATTTAAGGTAACCCTATTCACTTGTTTCGAGGTACGCAGGAAAGCTTGTTTATGAATAAGACTTCATTTTTCGGGGTGAAATGTCGTTTTTGCGCTTCTTAATAGATTTAATGGATTGATAACAGTTGAATCGATGCCTGGAAGAACATGTTAAGTTACTTTTGAATTTTTATGCATAGTTACATGTATAGTGTCAGCAATTTGGAGTTCCAAAGGGAGAAAACGAACCCAGCATTCAAAGGCTTTGATGGCTAATGGGTAAACGTGCTCTCCCGGTGCTGGTCAATGTTTAAGGCCAAAATTGGCATTTTGGCACGAAATCTCGCCGGAGAGGTATAGGTAAGATATTTCAGCATCTTTTATGATGTAACATACCACGTTCTTCCAGTAATGAATTCATTTGTATGCCTTTACTAAGTCGTAATTCTGTTGTTGAACTGTTTTTTTTTACTATAAACAATTATTTCCAAGTATATTCTGTTATGCTTATGACATAGTTTGAAAATTTTTTAATATAGAAACTAATGATAGGTTGCCAATAAACTCTTTTTGTGACAACATTTCAATTTAAAAGCAATCAGCCAACATACTATGTAAATCTGGTCGTTACAGTTCGAACAATCTTTTATCTTCGAAGCAACTTATCAGATTTCTGTAAATAATAATCTAGCACAGCTATCTTGTGCTTGAATAAACAACACGGTTTGGTAAAAATAACAATAATTTATTGTTCTTTAAAAGAACTGATGTCTAAAAACAATTTAGCTGTTGTGAATATCTGTAGCACACTTGAGCCACTTGACAGACCGACAGAGACATAACTGGAAAGAACCTTATGAACTACAACTTAGTTCAATACAGTACTTCAGTTTAATACAGTACACTCTGCTGAATTCCTATTTGGCATTTGATTATATAGCAGTCTTTTCATACAACATGTTCGTCTATCCATGCTCAATTTAATAATTCATACGGACTAAATAACGAACATCTTGCGTTAGCAATGAGACCACATGGCAGTTAAGACTATGCACTCGAAATTCTCCATTTGTATATCTGCTAGATTGACAGTTTACTAGAATGTAAATATTTCCTTTATAGATAAAAGTAGCACCTCGAATTTGATCGTTTAGGCAAGCGAATTCGAAAGAATGCAGGTATGAGAAAATAAAACTGATATGAGAGATCCAACTATAAACCATTCAAATGTGTTCGTTATAACTTACAGGTTGAAAATTGCAAAAATTATATGATATATTTTCAAAGTTTGTTTACTGCACAATGCATTTTAGAAAACAATTTTTTGTAGTAATGTAATGACGAAGTTCGAAAACTTTTAGGACATAAAAGAGAAATTTTATGCTCCAAGAATAAAAACAAAACCATAGTAATTTTGCTCTCTACCACAATGTCCTATTTTCTCTTTAATATTTTGGATATTCCTATTTGCTTCAAATATAAGAAAAATGTATAAAACTTTGTAATGATAGGTTGTAAAATGCACTGAAAGTTTAAAAAATAATTGACGGTGTTTTTATGTCAACAGAAACATTCTTCTATTGGGATTAACAGTCTAGACGGTACTCTTTGGTTTCAAAAAGGAAAAAAAAATAAATATCACATACTTTTCAAACAACGCTGTTCCAGAAAAATGAACCTAGATAATTAATTGTTTCAGTATTGTGTAACTCAATACTTCGCTTTTTCAAAAACTAATTTCTTAATACTTGTCTGCTTTCCAAACAAAAGAAAAAATATATCATAAGAAAACACACATGGGTATGCAAAAAATAAACCTTTTTTGGCCATCTTAATTTTTAAAGTTTGTTAAAAAGCCAATTCTTTTCTTGTCATGGGCTATAAAAAGAGATGAATAAATTCTCTCATGGGGAAAATTCTAATGTAATTTAGAGTAGAAAGTTGCAGCTATTGTTGTGTCAAGATATCATTGAAGAAAGTTATAGAACAACCGACTGTTAAGTGAATGGGTTACCAAAGTATGATTTTTATATCCATAGTCCACTGTTAGAAACAATCAGCATATCCAAAGATTCTAACCGCGTTATTCTTAAGGTGAAAATTATTTTTGAAATACGGCTTTAAAAATTTAATGAGGTGTGCATTTTTCCTCAGGAGCAAACAGCGTACTTTAATGGTATACCCTAAATAAATACATAATATTTTCTAATAAATGTTACAATACTTGAAGATACAATACTTCAGTTTACAATACTTCAGTCTTGTTACAATACTTCAGTTTTTCAGAATTATCTGACCAATAGATTTCTTTCTTTGATCCCCCAGACAGAAGGGCTTACATTACTGACCTCCTGTATAGTGACTGCGCTACAGTATTTCCTAAAATATCAGTAGTGTTTTGTTAGATTTTCAGATTTGTATGCGCTATTAACACAATATTTTTATAAGTAGTTAGGAATCTTCGTTTAAATCTGACAGTTAACAAAGTTTCAAGCTCCGCTGATTTATTACAGTTTAACTTTAAAATTTCTTTTAAGTTTTGACACTGTACCGTAACTTGGCCAATAAATCACACTTTCACTTTAGGAAAGACATCAGGTAGCGTTTTCTTAACTTTATTTACGGCACAGAACACACACACACTATATACAACAGAATTATATACAAGAAGTAAAACACATCACCACACTCGAACTTATCTCTCAAGCGTCCCCCCTCTCACAAGCGGGTAATGACCTTCTCCCCACCAATTCTTTTCTTCTTGACGCATGCGCTTAGAAACAGCTCGGGGGACTTAACTCGCACGCAGACTTTTTGGGGGTGAGATATAGTACGGTACAACTCCTCTCCTCCCCGAGGACTTTTCGAGCAGGTTGTTCTGCGAGAAAAGGTAGGGAAAAACAAAACACAGCGAAAGAAAACAGTGCAGTGCCAAGGCTGAAAGTTACAGTGGCAATACATAAACTTAAAATACCTTAAATGCTATAAGTAATAGAAATCGTACATAACACAAAATTCAACATATACTAATAACAGGAAGAAATTATTATGGAATTAGTACAATAGTTTAATATTGTTTACAACAGAAACCTTCCTTTTCTACTATTTCTTTTCTTAGGCAAATAAAAACAAGCAAAACGAACAGTCTTTACAAAAATAAACTTCATAAAATAAACAAAATTAAACAGTGAGAAAGGAATTTTTTTTTCGTTTAATCTGGCCATGGAACATGGCTAAGGCTATCAGCATTTTTGTGTAAAGTTCCTCGACGATGCACTACTTCATAATTGTATGGTTGAAGTCCTAATGCCCAACGCATTAATCTGGGGTTTGAGCTGGCATTTGTACTGAGCCACACTAATGGATTGTGGTCGGTTTGTATTTTGAATTTTTGTCCATCAAGATAACAATGCAGTTTCTTTACAGCCCAAACGATAGCGGCACATTCCTTCTCAGTGGTAGAATAACGTCTTTCCGTTTCAGAGAATTTCTTACTGAGAAACAGCACTGGATGTTCTTCTCCTTGGTCGTCCACCTGAGAAAGAACGATTCCCATTCCTAAATCGGAAGCATCGGTTTGAAATAAAAATTCTCGACTAAAATCAGGTGCATATAAGACTGGTTGACAACTAAGAATCCTTTTTAATTCGTGAAAAGCAGACTCACACTCTGGCGACCAATTTATACACCCTTTTTTATTTTTTCCTTTCAAAGCTTCAGTTAAAGGTGCAGCAATTACCGAAAACATGGGAATATATCGGCGATAATAGCCGGCTAACCCAAGGAAAGCTCGTATTTCAGTTTTAGTAGATGGAGCTGGGAACTGTTTGATAGCCTGGACTTTTAACTCGGCAGGTCTTCTTTGGTTCTGTCCAATATAGTGTCCCAAATATTTGACATATTCTTGTGCAAACATACACTTTGAAGGTTTAATTGTTAGGTTTGATTTTTAAATTCTGTTTAGGACTTTATCTAAATGTTTAACGTGATCTTCCCAATCACTAGAAAAAATTGCTACATCATCTAAATATGGCACGGCGAATTCTTCACACCCTTGCAATAATTCAGCCATCATTTTGCTGAAAAAGTACGGGGCATTCTTTAGCCCGAATGGCATTCGTAAAGGACGATAACTTCCAAAACTGGTAACAAATGCCGCCAATTTTTGCGATCTTTGACTGAGAGGTATCTGCCAGTACCCCTTGGCAAGGTCTAGGACAGTAATGAATTTCGCCGAAGAAACAAGTTCTACTCTTTCTTCGATGTTTGGGAGAGGAAAATATTCAGTCTTTGTGACTTCATTTAGCCTGCGATAGTCAATGCATGGTCTTGGATCTCTGCCTGGAACCTCTACAAGGATCATGGGAGATGTGTAATCAGATACTCCAACCTCAATGACTTTATATTGCAACATCTTTTCAATTTCGCATCTCAAAATTTCAGTCTGTCTGGGAGACATTCGATATGGTTTTGCTCTTACCGATTTATCATCTATTAATTCTATGTCATGTTCAACCAGATGTGTCATACCAGGCTTATTAGAAAAGGCTTTAGAATATTTTAATAAAAGATCCTGCAACTGCTGAATTTGACAGGATTCCAATCTTTTCTCCAACTGACTCTCTTGGACAATTTCAGTAAAATTAAAAATATTGGGATTTGACTCCATGCTTGGGAAATCAATGTAAAGCTCTGGTTGTTCCACAGCTTCGCTACAATCTAGAAAATTAATCAATTCTGGTCTCGAATGGTAGGGTTTCAAAAGGTTTACATGATAAATTTGGGACGTTTCTTTCTTATTCGACGTGCTGACGATGTAGTTAGTATCCGAAATCTTACTCAGAATTGTTCCTGGTCCGGTCCACTGGACTGCCAGCTTATTTGTTTTATTTGTAGCCAAAATGAGAACTAAATCTCCTTCTTTAAACTCTCTTTTCACAGCGTTCTTATCATACCACGTCTTCCGTTTACTTTGAACCTCTTCCATTTTTTCAACCGCAAGCTCTTGACATCTCTTAAGTCTATTTAGGAATTCAAAAACGTATTCGACAACTGTATTCTCAACTTCAGGCGGATGCAACCAACTCTCATACAATAATGTCAGGGGAGTTCTCAAATTCTTGCCATGCACTAACTCCGCTGGTGTTAACCCTGTGCTTTCATGAGTTACAGTTCGTAATGCAAAGAGAGCTGAGTGAATATGTTGTTCCCAATCTGGTGCGGCTTCTAAGCAAAGAACTCGTAAAATACGCTTTATCGTACGATGGAAACGTTCTATGGGATTACTCTGAGGATGATAAACAGAGCTATGAGCAATCTTGATTCCAAATCGTGTCAAAAATTCCGTTGTAAGAGCACTCATGAAGGATGTTCCTTGGTCACATTGAATTTCCTTTGGAAACCCCATTCGGCTGAAAATTTGCAGTAAAGCATCTACAACAGATACTGAACTAATATCCGTGACAGCGACCGCATCCGGATATTTCGATGATAAACACATTGCAGTGATTATATATTTCTTCCCAGTAGGTGTAACAGGTAATGGTCCACACGCATCTACATTTATTTTAGAAAAAACTTCTTGAATAACAGGAACAATTTTCATTGGAGCTTTCTTTTTGTCATTTGGTTTTCCTGCTCTCTGACAAGCATCACAACTGCGTACATAATTTTCCACCTCTTGGAAACACTTTGGCCAGAAAAAATGTCTTGCCAAAATATCCTTGGTCTTTGTCACGCCGAGATGTGCTGAAGTACCTTCGTGGCATAGAGCTTTTAAACGCTCTCGATATTCTACAGGAATAATTAGTAATAGCCTTTGTTTTCCGGTTTTATCAAATTTTCTTTTCAACAGCAAGTTACCTTTCACGATATAAATTTCTTTGGACGTATCTGCAGATGAGGTTTCACCTGCCTTTTCAAACAATGGCTGCAAATCCTTGCATTGCTTCTGTGCAATAGCAAAAGTCTCCTTATCTACTTTCAAAAGTGAGAGGGAGGGGTCATCCTCTTTTATACACGGAAGAAATGATTGACTCTTATCCAACTCACTATCTTCCTGATGGACTGTTGCACTTTCTAATTCAGTTGTCGCTTCTTCTTTTTCTTCAAGCTCTCTTTGAAGCTGTTTTTGCCTTCTTGTCTGCATTGCATTCAACTGGCATGGGAGAACATTTTGTTCCTTCATGTCATTTAGCAAAGAAGCAGTTTTGTTTCCTAACAAATATCTGCCTTGATCTAATTCATCCCTAATTACTGCTGCCTTCGTGATAACAATTCCAAAGTCACCAACCAGTTTCACTTCAGCTAAGGGTAAACAGGTGGGAGCAAGATCTAAAGGTTGTTGTACCCATACATGTTCTCCAGTAAACATATTTGGAGTGATGTATTTTTGGCATACAATGTCTATACTTGCTCCAGAATCCCGTAAAATAGGCATGTCAAATCCATTTACTTGCCCCATCGTGGTATAGGGTAGCAAAAACTCGTCTTCAACTCCTCCGATTCGATTTACGCTTGCAGCTGATTCCGGGATTTTCTTCAGTTTAGGGCACTGAGGTCTGATGTGCTGATAAGAGACACATTCATAACATTGTGGTAGTCTTCTTTTTTCAAAATTTTCATCTCTTTTTGGCCATCTGGGTTGCTCTATCCTCTGTTGGCCTTCAGCTCTAGCCTGAGTGTTATTCTCTAACTTGTCTCTAGAATCAGAAGCAAATTTCTGTTTGGACTTCGGAGCAAATCTTTCTTCAGTTTTGTTAAGATTATTTTTCTTTCTAACATTCCCTCTGACATTTTCATAAGCATCAAGTTTTGATGCCAAATCACTCGGAGAAATCATTTCGATCCATTCGTCAATAAAGTGATCACGAATTTCCACGGGAACACGGCGTTTTAATTGATCAGTTACCATTAATTTAAGTAACTGTTCAAAAGTTGAGATTCCTAAACCCTTCACCCACTCTCTGCAATAATTTTCCAGTTCATACACATAGTCTCCCCATGTTGACTCGGCACCTCTCTGATGCTTAACAAATTTCTGGCGAAATTTTTCAGGACTAAGTTTGAACCTCTTCAGGAGCAAATTCTTGACATGCTCGTACTTTTTAGCGTCTTCTGCAGGTTCACGAGCTATCAACTCTGTTACATGATAGGGAAGCAATCCTAGAAGATGGGACACCCAATCTACAGACTCAATCTGTGCTCATTCAGCTTGTCTCTCAAAAAGTTGGAGGTACAAGCTAATATCGCTTTCTTTTTCATCAAACCTTTGAATCAATTGCAGGAGGTCAACTTTCGAACCGCAAGATTCACTACTAACTGGTCTTGCAACAGTTCCAAGTCTTAATTTTTCCAATTCAAATTCATGTTCTTTTCTCCTTTTCTGCTCCTCAAATTCTCGTTCTTCTCTCTTTTTCTTCTCCTCAAATTCTCGTTCTTCTCTCTTTTTCTTCTCCTCAAATTCTCGCTTTTCTCTCCTTTTCTTCTCTTCTTCTCGTTCTTTCCTGCTGTCTATAATTACAGTAAGTTGTTCCATGACAAAATCTTCTTCATAATTTTTGCTCTCTATAATCAGGTTCTTGATGTCGGCTATTTTAAATTCAGCCCTTACTTCTAAACCTAATTCTTCAGCTAAAAGTTTTAGATCTTCTTTCTTTCCTCGACCAAGAAAAGCCATATTTGTAGGCAAATAGCTTCGTAGACTCAAAAAATTTAGGACTATTCAAACAGAAATCTAAATTACTGGCTCAAATAAAAAATGGCTAACTATAACTTTTGTCACTATCCCAAGTAGAACAACAGTAAATAGATTTACTTAAACTTAAAATAATTAAGTAAAGCTTTGTTTTTTTTTATTAAAACGATATAAAATCTCAATTTAAGTAACTGACTTTACTTCTGTTTCAGAAACGTAACTAAAATGATTACTTTGGATTTCCTTGAAATCAATTATTCATACGTAACATAATATATTTTACACATGCAACACTCAATGCCAATTTCAAAATAATTAACACAATTAAATACACTTATTTAAAATATCTAAAATATTTCTATCTGAGCAATGATGCTCCACCTGTTAGCATGATATACATACAATTAAGACAAATTAATTCCGTTTACGACAATTCTTAGATTTTAAAAACTGTGCACTTCAGAACGTAAATATATATATACACAAGAAATAATAATAGTTGGCATTGATGCCCCACGACACTTTAAAAAAAATCATACAAAATGAGCTTTGTGATGACTAACTTAGTTTCTTAATTTTTGCAATGATGCAATAACTCAATAGCATTGATACCCAATAAAACAAAACAAAAAATATATATATATATTCTTTCAATAGAACAATGATGTTCGCATTAATACACCATGGCAATGATGCCAAGAATATAAACAAAAGTTTCAAATGAGCAATGATGCTTAAACATTTAATTAATTCAATGGCAATGATGCCCAAGGAAAAATACACTTAATATATATTTCTTTTCATCAGAACAATAAAAGCATTTTCACTTTTGCCACTGCAACAAACAGGAAACAAAAAATTGCTTGGCACTCACCGATCTTGCTTCTAAATCCAAACTCGACATTTCGAACGAAGACAGGTATTCAACTCACATCTGCATCGTCGGTGGATTTTGTACCACCGCTATCCACCATTTAAAGCTGTACCGTAACTTGGCCAATAAATCACACTTTCACTTTAGGAAAGACATCAGGTAGCGTTTTCTTAACTTTATTTACGGCACAGAACACACACACACTATATACAACAGAATTATATACAAGAAGTAAAACACATCACCACACTCGAACTTATCTCTCAAGCGTCCCCCCTCTCACAAGCGGGTAATGACCTTCTCCCCACCAATTCTTTTCTTCTTGACGCATGCGCTTAGAAACAGCTCGGGGGACTTAACTCGCACGCAGACTTTTTGGGGGTGAGATATAGTACGGTACAACACCCAAAAATGTCAGTAATTTTAAAGGTTTTCTTGTTTTATCATTTAATTAAAATTCATATCGTTACGACAATAAAACTCCACGGCATACTCGGGGATCATTTCATTTTGGTTCATTTTAACATTCTCAGTTAAAATTATCGGACATGATTCCTATTCTTGTAACAATTTACTAATGAAACATTAAATGTTTAACATACCTAAATTTACTTGGCGTTGCTATGATTCTTTAGTTAAAAATCAGGACTACAAATCGATATCACAAACCAGAATTTATTGACCCTAAACATAAAGGAACAACTAATGGTCCTGTGAGAAAAATATGTCGAATGACTTTCTGAATTACACAGATATCCTACCCAGAGTTCACACCAAGAAAATAGTCTAACGTTGACTAATATTTTCTTCTTACATGCGCTGTCTGCCATAGCTTATACAGGTTAACTGCCATAGGCTTATACTGTCATAGCTTAAAAAATTAATTTAAAAGAAATGCCTTCAGTTTTTCACTATATTAATAAATTACTACAGCAGTTAGAAGCAATCGATCCAAATTAAGAAAGATTCACAAGTGTCAGGAAAATCTGCCTTGCTACCAGACGATATACAAGAAAAAGAAGACGCAAACTGTACAAACTTCCTTGGATAACTTTGTTAAAAGAACTTGCAACGTATCTTCTGCCGTAAATTCTGAACCAATGGATTGTACTTACATAATAAGTAATGATGGTGAGGAACAATTTATGTCTTCTACAAATAAAAAATACTTCCTAAAAATACTTCCTGAATACTTTCTAAAAATAAAAAATACATGTATGTACATATATAAAAAAATTGTTTGAAACTTGACTTAAGACCAATGCCTCGGTCCCTATCTCGGTCGTAAGTCGAGGAATACCTGTACATGTTGAGCTGATCTCAATTCCTACGATTTTATTCCAATCTTAAGTCGCTTAGTATGGAATAAAGTGAAATACTTTCCCGTAGTCAGCTTTTTAAAACTGTTCGCAGCTGCTTGGCGAGAAAGGGAATCGGTTTATCTCAAGACATCTGATAAACAACTCTTTAGCCTACGTCAGGCTTCCTGATATAGAAATCAATGATAACTTCTCGCTTCTCAATAGAGTGCTGAACAAGGTTTACTGAGAACATTGTTCCAAGAAAATGGTAACAGCACAACGGAACTAAGAAAAATAATGTACTAATATAATACCTTACAAATACTGCATTCATTATTACAAGAGTTGGTTTTTCTTTCAACAACAAAACAATAAAATAAGGGATTTGGAATATATAAACACATATTAAACGCAAATCGTTAGTTTCATCGGACTTCGGCAATAATGGGCAATTTTTCCCCCATATTTTATCTCTGTCTTTATATCGTAAAATGGGGTTAGACTGTGCCATGATTTGAGTTTTTTCATGCCTTTTCAACACAATCTGATGAATTTAGTGCAGAAATATCGATACACATTTCAAATTTCTATTTCGTAGCAGAATGTTTTTTTAAGTGGTTGGGGATGGTGGGGGTCATTTTTTTTCCTGCACAATCTCTCCCCATAGAGTGAGGCGAGATTAGGCAACTCCATTTTCTCCTTTATATTTGCCATGGATTCAGTCGTGGCACATGCACACATATCTTACTTTGAAGCAAGAACACTCCCAGTTAATTTTTCCTTTTTTATATGAAAAATAATTTTTTCTCAAAAATTAACAAATTTCATCAGCCTTTTTTTGGGCCAAATCCAAAATTTGCCTTTTTTCACGATACAGGAGACATAAGCTTCCCCACATATTTAATCAAAGTTGCTGCGCATTGACCCGGATAGACCCTCCCTTCATATGAAATGGCCATGAAGTCATTTACTCTGAAATCTGTTGTGGTAGCAGTGACAATTTCAGCAACTACTTTCTTTGTATTTGATTCCTCTTCGTCCACTTGAGAATCATCGTGATCTTTTCGTCTTGGTGGACTGTCCAGGTTGGTAGCACTAACCTTGTCGTCAGTATTACCCAAATCTCTTAGAAGAGAACCCATGCTACTTGATTTTTAAAACATGTTACTTTGTTAAAACATTTTTGATACAGATTGTTAAAGTTTCTTTAAAAATTTTAAATAGATATATTATTGGAATAATTCTAGAAATTCTAATAGTTAGAGTTGTGCCAATAATTTATCAGTTTACAACAAAAAAAGTGGTTACAGTACGCAAAATAACCAAAAAAGGGAGGCAAAATCTCACCCCATCAAGTGAACTTATTTTAACGATAATGTGACAACATTACAACCAAAAAAGGTACAGCAATGAAACTCCACAGATATGACTTCAGGTAGTATATGATTAAAAATATATTACTTGCCAGTGCCTAAAATTTATTAACTATTCATACCACAAGAACCAACACATTTCACAGGTTGCAACAAAGTGATTAAATAATGAATTGTTAAAACAATTGAGGTAGTCACAAACATTGCATCAGAGGAGCGTGATAACACTTGTTTTGTACCAACATACCGTGGTAAACGGGAAATAATCGAAAATAAATCGAAAACGATTGACATTGGTGTTGAATCCATACTTTGGGGGGGGGGAGGGGGTCTCTAAGATGAATAGCGACACTCCCGAGGCCGTTTAAGAGCAAACTTATTCTTGCTCTTGGAGGTGAAACTAAAAATGTTGTTTAGAATCAAGTTTTGAGGTAAATTAATATTGTAATGAATTTGTAAAAGATTTTACTTCATAATTTGTATACTGTATTTATACTTTTAAATACCTTTAAATAAAATTGCTTCGACTTTACACCATAGATAGAATTCATTCCTTTTCCTGTCTAATAAAAAAATGGGAAAAATAAATACCCGGGCAACGCAGGGTAAACAGCTAGTACACAAAATATTACAAAACCTTTTATTTTATACATCTTACTACCATTAAGAAAAAAATACGATGTTAGCTTTCCATCATTCTATACGTTAAGGAAAAAAAATTGCTCCGACTTTAAATAACAACTTCAAGAAGACATGTCGGCCGGAATTTCATGCTACAAAATAAGAAAAGTGAAGAGATAAGTCATTCCTTTCACGCACACATTCATCACAATATTATGTTTATTTTATTCAAAGGCATTATGCGTGTGAGTACTTGCTTTATATGTGGAGAATGGAGTCATGGAAGCTGTCAAATTTTCGCTGACGGGCACAAGGATGAATAAATCTGGCTGATGGAAGCGTTCATATCATTATGAATATAAAACGAATATTTAAGAGATTTTGTTTCTGGAATGAAATTAAACGCGAATCGTGTTGTTGTTTATTTGGTAGATGCCAAGTTATATTTTTTTCTCTATATTTCAGCCTAATGAAAATTTCGTAATGTAAAACTAGATACTAATTTTACCGATCATTTCATAGATAAAGTTAACGCATTCACTGACATCATAGGTGTATTAAGTGTTTTCTCAGGGGTTATCCAGAAGTAACAGATATGGACCATTGTAAATGGTTTATTGCACTTAGAAAATACAACAATAAACATATTTTGAAAAATAAAATTGGGAACAGAACGTGACCTACCGGTGATGTACATGACCTCTAGGGGCGCGGTAGCCCGGTTGGCAAGAGCAGCGGGCCAGTGATCTGAACGTCCCTGGCTCGGTGCTCGTCTCTGCAAATCTACCGTCGTGTTCACTAATGGTGGCCGGGGTACGTAAAATAGGGCGTCGCTACAATGTCCTCCATGTCTGGGAGTGTCCTCCATGTCGTCACTTGACTCGGTTCAAAATTACGGGACCGGTCATTCAGGCAAGTCGGACTCCGACCCTTGCGGTGCTATTAAAACCCAGAGCCGCACCTTAATCGCCCATAGCCTTAGGGACTTGACCTGATATTACATATCGGTCAAGGGGCATAAGCAACAACAACATGGCCTGTAGGTGATGTGACACTTTTTATAAGCCATGTGCATCTTCAGTGGTCTCAGATACAAATAGAAGAAAATTAATGTCTTTTTGTGGAGCATGTCATACATAAAAACACTTTACATATGCACCGTTTTTGTTGTGTTTATGATCTTTTTTCTTCCCTTTTCCTTTCTAACGTCCGATTACGTTCCTCCATAACGGTTCTCCGGAAAGCAAAATTTCAAATGTCCTGCGTCACGAGTTATAATTTAGGTGGCGCGCCAAATCCAGTCTGTATCGCTTGGGCTAGCAGTAAACAGTTAAACAGAAAAGTACCAAAATGCGTCAAAATTTTGACTGACACACACACTATATATATATATATATATATATATATATATATATATATATATATATATATATATATATATATATATATACAAAAGAGGTAAGCAACGATAAGTAATCCTACGTTAATAACCCGCGGTAGTTTTGTTAGAATAGACTACCTGAAAATTTTCTTTTATGTTTGCATGGCACCCTACCCACCTGTTTCTTATCTTTCTATTTTGAGATTTTCTTTATTGGATTTCTATTAGTACATGCTTTCCTTTGACTACTTCATTTTCTTTTTTATGGGTAATCATATCTAACACTTTCGCTGCTATGTGACACATCGGCGATAGACTCAGCACGCAAAAAAAAAAAAAATTAATATGTATCACATGGCCCCGAAGGTGTTAAGGGGACAGAGGATATTTGAAACACATAGCTAATTATAAGTAAGACCGCAGTGCCCAAAATTAGTACATGCATAGTAAAGGAAACGGCACTAACATTCAAAAGAGATCCTATAATGATAAGATTTCGCATCTTATATTACAACTTAGATAAGAAACTAAATACTTAAATTTATTTCAGTATATTTAATTGCCTTTATATAGTTTTATTCAGGTGCTTCATACGTTCAAAATAATCTATGGGAATTTTTAACTGTCATGTTCGTATTAAAGTCAATTTTTATATATTAATATAATAATATAAAATATAATTTTTTTATAATAATTTAAAAAAATGTTAGCAAAGTAATACAAATATATTTTGGGTAAAATTTTACACGTATACCGATGTCTCATGGTATTTTGAATAATAAAATTACGTTTTTTTAAATAAAAAATATACTTAATGCTTAATTTCATTGTAGGATATAAAAAAAAATAAAGTACAGTTTCTGCATTGCCTTGAAAATTTAAAATTAATGGCATGTTGTCTTAAAATATTCAAATTCTAATAACTGAAAATTCTCTCAGGATATTTTCCGTAGAGTTTGATTGTTATTCATTATGAGTGCTGTTAGTTATATAAATAAATTAGAAATTAATTCATTGAAAATTATAAAAGAGCAATAAAAATTCACACTACACTTAATCCCATATGCTATATCTTTAACTCTTTAACTATCTTTAACTTTTAAAAAAAAAATATTCTTAATAAATGCTTAATTTGTTTCTAGGATATAAAAAAATAATAAAGTGCAGTTTCTGCATTGCCTTGAATATTTAAAATTAATGGCATGTTGTCTTAAAATATTCAAATTCTAATAACTGAAAATTGTCTGAGGATATTTTCCCTAGAGTTTGATTCTTATTCTTTAGGAGTGCTGTTAGTTATATAACTAAATTAGAAATTAATTCATTGAAAATTATAAAAGAGCAATAAAAATTCACACTCCACTTAATCACATATGCTGTATCTATAAGTGGCTGTGCTTTGGTTGTAACACAAGAATATAAATGAAAGCCTTATTTGAATAGGGGTCCAACTCCCTTCTTGTTCATTTTGAGATACAGAGCCTTAAAGTCTAATGAGTGATGAGAAATGACTGCAGAAGTCTGATTTGTAATGTCCTCTGGTGGCAGCAGACATAAGCTGGAGGTGTACGAGTTTAAAAATAAGATAGAAATGACTTGTATGAACAAGAAAGTGAGGCTAACTCCATTAAAAAAAAAGTGGAGTTGGAACAGGAAAATAAGGCATTCAAATAATATTAAGTTCCCAATTGCGACATAAATGTCATGATGTAATATAGTAGTGATTAATCATGAACAATCTTTTTAGTAAAAAGGGGCGAATTCAGGTCCAGTTGCGTTAAGGCTTGCACCTCCTCCCCTTTTCCCTAATCCTCACACTCCCATTGTCTTTCTGGTTGAAAAGAATGCGAGCTAAATTAGTAACTAATGCATTCAATATGCTGTAGCTATGTATTCCAGGTCATTGGTCCGGAAAGAAGAAAGCTGCAGGATGAAATAATGGGCCAGCCAAATGTACGTTTAGAGAAGAAAAGTTAATTAATGTCCAAATGGTATGGAAGTGCAGAACCCGGCTCACTTACATCTTATTTTTTTGTGCTCATAGCGGTACATTTTTGTAACATAAATTTATCGCAATATACAGGCTTACATAGACGAAGATGGTGTGTCCATTATGCACGCCATCCATCATTCTGTTATGCCAATTCCTGAGGTATAAGGTTTGATGGCGCCAGGAAGTGAATAAACGAATGAAGAAGCCTTGTCTATTTATGCACGTCTATCAATACAAATATCATGAATATGTGTTAAATGTAATGTGGATATTTTAATTAATTTATGTTAAAAAAAGATTTTTTTGATTTTTAAGATACTTTTTAGTCCTATATTATTTAGATAAAGATAAGCTCAAATATTAGGAAGACAACAAGAGATGTGCTGCTAAATTTAGCGTGCAGAGGTGGTCCTCCTTAACCCTTTCAGGGGCAAACACCTCCCGATCAACAAGATTTATTTCCCGATTTTTTTAACCTAAAAATTTTGAAAATTTTTCCAATTAAGGATTGCAAAATGTTTTAACTTTTTTAAACTGATAACAGATGGCAGTACTAACCATTTTTTCTGCTTATTTAACTGGGATACATTGAATGCAAGTGGAAAAAAAGACTAGATTTAGGATTTTGCACTGTGCAAATGGCGCCCTTCAAAGGGTTAATTCAGTTAAAATTATTTTTAAAAGTACGAGTGGAGCTGAACAGTGCATGAATTCACATACACTTTCTGTAGACTCATGAAGTTTTATAAATCTAGATTTTGCTGTCAATATGAGTTCTTATCATGACTAGGCAACTGAATACTTTCACGACAAATGAATTACTTACGGCGCTGTAACAGAAAAAATGGTGGCGATATTTAAGCTTAACTAAGAGCTTAAAAGCAGAAAAATACAAAATGGAATTTTTTAAAATACCTTTCCAAAAATGGAAAGTTCATTTAGAAAGTTTGCGGGTCTCGAAGGCAAATGAATTATTTTAATGAGGCGAAATTTGCTTTACTCTATAATCTGCACCCTTCCGAAACGAACTACGTAATTTTAAGGGGGTCCGAGACACATTTTAAATTTTTTTTTAATTTATTAATTTTTTTGTGATGGTTAACCATATAATTTGTAAAGAAAATCACTTCGTAAACCTTCTCAAAATGTTTAAATTTTTTTTAAATTTTAAAATTTAAAAAAAGGGGGGTAATTTAAAATTGATAAAATTCAAAATTTTATCTGTTGAAATTCAATTCTTTTTCATTTAATTAAACAGAAATATGGAGTTAATATAAGTTTTAATTTTGATTCCGCATTGTTTTAAATATTAATTTTTTAAAATATTAAATATATTTATATTAAAAATTACAAAAAAAAGATGTATCATATGTTTAAAAAATCATATTTTCAAAAGTAAATATTTTTTCAAATTTGCTGAATCAAAATTAAAGTAAAACAGTTGAAAAAGACATGTTCCAAGTTTCAACCATTTATCTTTGACGGTTCTTGACTTATAATAATTTCAAGACGAGAAATGGGGAAAAAACCTATCATGCAGGAAAACACACTCACAGGTTAAACAACGCTTGGCTACTATTAGAATGTTGCAAAAAAATAATAATTTCTCCTGTTCTAATTAAGATAGAAACAGGATTTAAACGTCATTTTAAGCGTAAAAGAACATAAAAATGTTTAGTGCATTACATTTTTTTTCGAGAATTCGAACAATTTTGTGTCCTGGACCCCCTTAAATTTACAACAGGGGTATTAAAGCAATATCATGCTGAATATATGGATTAATAATATACATTCAATGACTATTTCATTATAAAGATCCCATGTTGACAGAAAAACCTAGGATTCACTAATGCATAATTCTCGAAGAGAAATTGCGTTATTTCGTAACTTTAGTCTCCTCCGAATATGTGGTTATTAAATATAAAAAATGCTAGTATATCTATTGCATCATTGTGATCATACTTAATTAAAGTATCCTTAATTGGCTGTTTTGTATGTTAATCACTCGAAAAAGTTGCGACAGAAAACATTTTTAAATATAGGAAGAAGTTTTAAAAAGCATCCTACCTTAAAAATGCAATTAACAATTATTCACGCATTTATGCTTTATTATAATGAAAACTTCTGAACATTTGGTTTATAGTACACTAAACTCTTTAAATAACTGCAAGCAAAATCTTCAAGAAGATGATGGGGTATGAAATCCAGAGAAAAAAGGATCCGAGATGGCCCAGGCCTAACCAGGAGAATATTGAAAAAGCAAAGAGTTTAATCTCATTAATAAAGCCTAGATAATACGGAAGATGATGCTGAGTTTTTTTCTACTTTTTAGTAGGATGAAAAAACACATACGTCTTTCAAATGTCTTCTCAAGAAAGATGAGAGAGACGGTCTTTTATGGCAGGTGAAAAAATATTTGAAAAATATATTTCTTCCTGCTTTTTGCCGTCAATCCATCGCAATTTTCCCCTTTCATAGTTTGTTCAAACGCATCAAGCATGTGAGAAGTTGTTTAATACAATCAGAGGGGACTCAGGGAGGCTGTCAAATACCTGCTTTCCCCTCATGAATAAATATCGAAAAAGAAAGCGTTGTCGTTCATTCAAGTTTAATACAGTGTTTTCACCTATATCCGCTACATCCCCCTAACTTCTAAACGGTGACAGCTTAGGACATAACGTTGGTGTCTAGGTATAGTAAAAAGGCTATCCGCTACTCGATGAGACAACTTACAACGCCCTCTATTGGCAAATTTTGAAATTAGCGTTTTTATCTCAAAAACGAAATGAGATACGGAAAAAAAGTCAGTTACAAAGTTTTTTAGCATCATCGATTTAGTAAAAAAAGACACCTTGCGCACATTAATACTCAAAACAGAATGTAAAAATGAACAATTTTTTGGTCGTGATTTTCAACATTATGGCGTCGTGACACGCGAGCGAAGATCGAAAAGACCAGCTCATGAACTAAATAATCCAGTCCAGAGTGCAAATGTGTATAGTGGCTAATGGAGAGCATTTTCAGCAACATAAATAAATGATCTTATAAATAGGGAAGTGTCTCAGTTTATTTCTTCCACTCTTTATGACATGGCAATTTTGGAAATCGTGACAAACAAATGTTCATTTTCTCTTTTCCCGTATCTCGTACTGTTTTTGAGATAAAAACTCTAATTCCAAAATTTTCCGATAGATGGCATTGTGTCATTGTGTAGCGCATAGCCTTTTTATTATACCTAGACACCAATTTCATGGCCTAAGTTGTCACCGTATAGAAGTTAAGGGGGATGTAACGGATATAGGTGAGAACCCTGTATACATTTTACTCTAGTATTGTATATAATACTCAGTAAAAAATATAATTTAGTGTTTACATATGAATACAGTATGGTTAATTTTTTTTTAAGAATTATCCTCTTTAAAAACCGGAATGTCATCATACATATCGCATCCCGGCAAGAAAAGTTACGCAACTGAAAAATGCAGCATTTGAGAAAAATCAACTTAAAGAATACGATACAACTTGTACTAGCATTACAATAAAACTGATACAACTGCCTGAGGTGGAAAAACGGCGAGATAGAGATGTGTGGCTTTTCGTGCATGATTGGGCACTTCATACATATTTTTCAATGGCATAACCTCAAAGTTGCCATTTTTTGACTTGTGTCACTTTGTTTTGCCGGGGTTCGATATGTGAATCACATTGTGATTACTGCCAAAGCGTGGTATTAGTAAATTTAGTAGTTTATTGTGAAGTTTTTCGTGAATTCCCCTAAATAAGTTAAACCAGCTACTAAAACTACTAGATAGTTAAGATTTATAACTAAAATCTGTGGAGGGTAAAAATCAATAAAAAATTAATACTTCTATCGGACACGTGGATAGTTCTGCTAAAGCCTAAAATAAAAGAGATATTTTTCCTTTGCATGAAAAAGCTATAACCCCCCATTCTCCCACACACACCTCTACTTACCGTTTATGTATTCAGAATTCATACGGATAAAACTGTAACCAGATTTTTGGGAGAGAGAGGATATATTCATAGGATTTCAAAGAAAGATTATGAAGAACAAGATTTTATCGGTACTTCGTGCTAGAAAATAAGGAAATTCAGACACCTGTCAAGAATTTTGCATTTTTGTTCATCACTGTATTATACATATTTTCTTATTCAATCGCATTGTGGGGATAAGCTGATATTTTATGAGAGGGATGAATGGAGTCAAAGAAGCCGCCGAGAAATTCCGCTTGCGGCTTCTAAATAAATCATCCTGGGAACACATATTTTTCGTGCATTTTTAAAACTATTTCGAAAGAAAACTTGTTTTAACAGATTTGATGAAACTCAAATGCTTGATTTTTATGATAAATATTGTACACGGACCCTTAGAGATTTACAAACTGATTCTTTATTCGAGAGAAGGATGTTAAAATGTAAGTAATCGAATATTGGGGATTATATATTACGCCCCAACAATATTAATTGCCTTTGAAAAGCTAACGAATGTTCTAAATTCCTTTCAACCTTATTAAAGCTCAGCCCCTGTTTCAAATTGTGACCTAGGAACAAACGAACTAATCAACTATTCTATTACCTTAAAACCCTTTGCGGGGCGCCGTTTGCACAGTTCAAACGACTAAATCTAGTCTTTTTTTACATTTGCATTCAATGTATTCTAATTAAATGAGCACAAAAATGGTTAGTACTGCCAGCTGTTATCAGTTTAAAGAAGCAAAAACATTTTGCAACCTTTAATTGGAAATATTTTCAGGATTCTTTAGGTTAAAAAAATCGGGGGAAAAATCTCAACCGTGCAAACGGTGGAAGTTGTTGCCCCTGAAAGAGTTAACCACCACGCTCTGAACATTAAAGTTATTTTTAGACATGAGTCAGAGTCACGCGTGAATCTCGGCATGCAGCGCCTGTTCGGAAAAGTCTTGCGACGTTGAGTCATAACTTCACGTGGTCAATCCGGATTTTCGATGCTAACCAATTTAAAAGAATTATAAACGCCTAGCGCCCTCATAGTATAAAACCGTTAAGCAGTGATTTTCGGCCTTTATTTGCCTTGCTCTCTTGCCTTGTGGCTCACGCTCTCTCGTTTTTCTGTCCCTTGTCCGCGTACTGCTTCCAACTAAACTATCATGTAAACGTGTTCTGGCTGCTCCAACAGATTCCGGTGACTAGTATTGTTTGTGTGTGTCCTGCTGTAAAGGTACCTTTAGATTTGTTGAAATATTTGCAGAATAATCCGGAATAAAATAATGTGCACCTCATCAGTGTTGTGCGGGCTCCTCAGCGCCTCCCCATTGTGTTTATTACAGCAGCCACGACTACCTATGTGTGAATCTATCACCTGTACGTTAAATTGTCGCTATATATATATATATATATATATATATATATATATATATATATATATATATATATATATATATATATATATATATTATATTATATATTATATATATATATATATATATATATATATATTATATATATTATATATATATATATATATATATATATATATATATTATATATATTATATATATATATATATATATATATATATATATATTATATATATATATATATTATATATATATATATTATATATATATATATATATATATATATTATATATATTATATATATATATATATATATATATATATATATATATATTATATATATTATATATATATATATATATATATATATATATATATATATATATATATATATAAGATATAATTAAAACACTAATGATACACCAAGATAAGCTAAAAAAGGATAGTGAAATTCTGAAGCAAAAAGGAAATTTTGAAACAAAAACGGAAATTGATGTATTTAAAAAGACGTGAGGGGGATTAAGACCCCTCTATCCTGGTTAAAAGATCTTTTTACATACATAGTATTAAATATTAAATAGAAGGATTTGTATTGACGGAAGATCTGTCTGCAGCATGTAAAGTCACGACTATCTTGAGGGACAGTCAATTCGATTCATCTCAATCTAGTTGTAAATAAATATGGAAGTGGATCCATTTGGTAAAATTTTACTGAAATAGCAAAGTAATGGTGAGGTTTTTAACAAATGAACACGCAGTTCCGATTCATGTATTTCTATATTTAACCAATGGGCCAGAGCCAGCATAGTCGCAGTGCGCTGAACTTTGCAGGGGGGGAGGGGCTCAACTCGAATCCTGAAATCGCAACTGAATGCCTTCATGTCTAATACTGGTTATGACCACCTTTAAACAGTAAGCCCGAAAGTCCTTCTATGTGGTATGTAGAAAGATGAGGCTACGAGCCTACCATATATTGCCTGTGAGGGCGCCAGGTCAAAATTATGGTGCCACTTGCCGAAGTCGGAATATTACACTTGTTGTGCCATGGAAAATAGGAGCCGGATTCCTCAGTCCTCACCCATTCATAGACCTGTCCAGGAATGCTCCGCCCGGGAGTCATATGTCACAACAACATTAGACACTGACAGCATTTTAATGGCGACTACTTGCGTGGCAATTCCCATGTGAAACCACTAATTTTGAATGCATTAAATTCTCAAATAAACCAGTTGGCATATAAGACCCACGCAATCGCTGGAAAATCTTCACTGTGGGTAAGCTGCCCCTCTTAAGCCATCAATTTCCCCATAAAGGACATCTACAAAGGGTAAATTTCGCAAAGTCACGTCACATAGAAACAAAATCTTCATAAAGGCATATTTTGGTTGATTGTTAATAAAGAAATGTTTATATATTACTTTGGTACCGAGACCCCCAGATAAACAACGATAACTCATTTTGTCGTAACTTCATTTATTGGGATTTAACCTTTCGTTTTTTGAAAGTTTTATACTTCTGAAATGTTTATGAAGATATGTCTGTTACTAATATTAAAAGGTACACAGAAAATTGTATGTGTTTGCTGTAGCCACTGCCGTCATCGAGGTTATACAGTCTTTCATAGTCGTTATGCCGCTATTTCGTTTTGATTTTTCTTGGCTAGATGCGTTTGTGACTTGATTGCTTTAAGGTGGGATGGTGGACTTTGAAATAACCAAAAATCGAACAAAAATTGGAACTTTATTTGGGTGTATTAATATCTTAAATATATGTAAATATTGGAATAAATAGCATTTAAAATATGTAGCGAAAAGTAAAATGAAAACTTGGTGGCTTTAGAAAAAAGTAAGTATATAAGGTAGGTGAAAAAACATCTTTTAAATGGCTTTTTCCTAAATTGAGTAATTTCCAGATTTGCAAGACTTAGAAATGTTCCTCGCGTCGTAACTTTTGACGAAATTTTTTGAAATTTATAATAAAAACTCCTGTAATACATCAAAATAAAGTTATGTATCCATTTCAGGTTTCGACGTCATTCAGATTGTCAAATTTTAACTTAAGTGTAGAAAAGTAGAAAAATTTCAGGAAAATTCAGAGTTCAAGCATAAAAATATTTCCTAAAAATTAGATGTTCAAAGAAAGCCCAAAGTAATGCATAACTCTATTAATAATGTATTTATAAGCAATATAAAGGGAAAATTAAGGTGGAAAGTTAAAAATTGCATCGCAAGGAGCATCCAAAAAAATAATTTCAATTTTTAAAATACAAAAAATATTAAAATATTTATAAAATTTTATAAAGTGTTTGAAATTAATATACTTCATTGAATATAAATGCAAAATTTCCTATCTCTGAAGTAAAATCTCAAAAATCGCTTTGTAATGTTCCCCATCCCCTTAACTGACAAAGAAAAGACATTACTCATCTATTCAATAATCCTCAGAACGAAAAAGTAGCTTCTTATATTACGAAAGCTGGTATAAAGCGGTTTCACCATCACAACGTATAACTGAAGAGTGCTTGCAATAAAGCAGATTTTTTTTGTTTCTAATAAAATACTGAGAATGAAAAACTTCCGTCTTAAACACGTTTGTAGTAACAGACTTTCGCATTAAAATATCCTCTATCGAAAAAAAGCATCGGTGCCTGTTCTCAGAAAGAAAATAACGGAAAATCTTTAGAAAGCTTCAAAATTTTATCTTCTCATTGCCCCAAGGATTCCTTCCATTTATACTGTTGAGAATGTAAAATAATTTTTGGCATTATATTTCTATTTATATATAGACTTATATCTCCATAATATATGTTTTCAGTACTGAAAACAGAAAAACATACCTAGCTTTATATCTGTATTTATAAATAGATTTATATCACCATTTCTGTTTAACCTTTCGGAATGCAAAATATTCTAGAGTTACATTTCTATTCATGTATACTTGTATTTCATCATTTATGTCTATTTATACTCCTGAGAACGTAAAAGAATCTTTAGCTTTATATGTCTATTTACTTATAAATTTATATTTCCATTTATATCTCTTTATACTTCTGAGAAATCGAAAACATCCGACTACGTCCTCCGTACACTCGTTTGACATTGATTTCTTCTTACTCCATATTTTTCTGTTTTGAAGATTTTTGTGATAATTTTCCGAACTTTTGTTTCCCAGTTTTAGGGATAACAGTAATTAAAAAATGTTGTTCCGTAAAGAAATTGGGCTTATCTTGGAACTAAATAAACTAGTTTCATCCTTTTGGCATTTGAGCGATTAGTATATACATATTTCCCACATATATCCGTTACTTCTACATGGTGAGAGGCCATAAAGTTGGTGTCTAGGTTTAGTAAAAAGTCCATGCGCTACTCTATGAGACAACTTACAACACAATCTATCGGCAAATTTTGGAATTAGCGTTTTTGTCTCAAAAACGGTACGAGATACGGGAAAAAAGTCAATTACAAAGTTGTTCAGCATCATCGATTTCGCAAGAATAGACATTTTGCGCACATTAATACTCAAAACAGAATATTTAAAAAATGAACATTTGTTCGATGCTTATTGAACATTACTGATGCTTGTGCCTCTGTAACACCTGCCATGTTGCACAATGTGCAGAGAGAAATCCAGTCCACAGTGCAAATGTGTATAGTGGCTAATGGACAGCATTTTCAGCACAATAATAATAATCCTGAAGATAGGGAAGTGTCTCAGCTTCTTTCTTCAACTCTTTATGACATGACAATTTTCGAAATCGTGACCAAACAAATGTTCATTTTCTACATTCTATTTTAAGTATTAATGTACGCAAGGTGTCTTTTCTTACTAAATCGATAATGCTGAACACCTTTGTAATTGACTTTTTTCCCGTATCTTGTACCGTTTTTGAGATAAAAAACGCTAATTCCAAAATTTTCCAATAGATGGCGTTGTAAGTTGTCTCATCGAGTAGCGCATAGACTTTTTACTAAAACTAGACGTCGCCCAGTGGCTAAGTGGATAAGGCATCAGTCTGCCACGCCGGGGGTGTGGGTTCGATTCCCGCATAAGACTTGGCTGTATTCTGGGGAACCGGTCAGTCTTCCGCCTGCAATTGGAGCCCCGTCTAGAAAGGGGAGCTGCAACCCATCGTCCATCGCCGGTGTCATCGTCTGTCAATAAAATTCTTCTGTGATTGTGTCATTTGTCTGTTTCTATGTCTTATATTCATATGTACACCGGACTGGGGTGTAATGTTGTCATCCCCCAGGGACATTAGCCACACACACACTAAACCTAGACACCAACTTTATGGTCTAATCTGTCACCGTTTAAAAGTTAAGGGGATGTAGCAGATATAGGTCGGAACCCTGTATTATATCCCCTTAATTTACATGCATAATCAGCTAAGTCCGTATGTAAGAGAAAGGGAATAGCCTTAATTGTTGACTACAACGTGGTCATTCTCCTGTGAATATTTATGTTTACTTAGGTAATATAAGTATAAAAGGGATGTTTTTCAGAAGATGAAATTATCTTACTTGCGCGTATTATTTTGGGGTTAGCACTCTGCCTTCGAAGTCCAGAGGCCGTGAATTCTATTCTACTCCTTCGCTTGTGTTAGTTACAGAAGTTCAATTTAGAAGGATCATTATTGGACCATTATGAAGTAAATCGCGAAACAATTGAACGTAGAAGAAAAAATCTCCATTGTAAAATAATAGGAAATAAATCTTTCTCTTTCGAGTGAAAAAAAAGTTCCTACGTTGGTTATAAACTTTTGTAGGAGACAGTGTAATAGTATCTAGATAACATTTCCTATCATACCTTTATCGCTTAGCGGCTAAAGGACTGTTTACATAGAGTCCGTCAGCGTTAGCGTTACTCGTATTGATATATTTTAAACCAATCATAGACCGTAAAAATTTCGTGGCTAATCGTTTGGATGTTTGTAATTGGTTAAATATCTATGGTGCCCGCTATAAAGGGATTATGTCAAAAAAAGTGATTTTCAAATATTTGTTAGTATTGATAAAAAAATAATCTTTTGACTCGTATAAAAGGCTTAACTCTATTAATTTGTATACAAAAGTATATTACTTCGTACAAAAGACTCAAGTCGAAATTATTGTTCTGCGGTTGGTATAAAAGCCAATAACTTGGTATATTTAAATCACTGTTTTTGACGTAAGACGAGGCACCATAGATATATTTCAATACGCATTGCATCCGTCAGGGTCAGCGTCGCATCGAGATATTTTTCATAGATCTCAGAACCTAACTGTTTAGAGGCTAATGCTTTGAAGTTCTGTGATTGGTTAAAAAATACCCAATTCGAGAAATGCAAAAGCTGACGGATGTAATGTAAGCAATGCTTAACACGCTGGTTTTAAGTACGGATGTTGTCGTGTCTGCCGTGTCAAACCTTTTGTCTTGCCCCTGCTACTTTCCTCTCAAGGAGGCAGGGGGAGTAAGGGATGAATACGTCTCGATAAGGAATTCGAGAGAGTGGGGGTTCTAAGACGATGCCCCGGGCAGAAGGCAGAGGAGGATAGATGCTGCTGTTTGCCCACGCGAAACAATGCGTGCGGTGTTTTTAGGCAGTCTGCTGGTGTTTGCTCTTGAGAGAGCAGGGCAGACGATAGCGTGCGTGGGAGTGAGACTCCGAAGATGCACTAGGGTTTTGTTGTGATAGCAGTCATAGTGAGATGACTGAAGAAGTTAGGTAATTGTAAATACTAGTGTAAATAAGTTATGTAGATAGATGAGTGTTGTGATTGTTCTTGTGAGAAAAATGAAAACTTTTGGATATTCACTGGTGTGATGCTGAACTTTATGATGTGAATATTTACTCGTGGTGGTGCTAAATCTACTACCGTGAGCGTCCTGAACAATCGAAGAAGTGTGAGGTCCACAGAGGTCATAGGTTCGATTCATAGTCTTGACAGGTAGTCGTTACAATTTGTAAATAAAAAGTCATCCCTTGGATAGTTGATACTGCTATTGATTGTAATGCACCTTGAGACCCAAATCCAAATCTCATTTACAAGTTTCTATGAAAGTACTAGCAAACAAAACAACAGCGAAAGATACTTAGTTTTCCGCAAATATACCATTTTACTGCCAAAGTGCATCATATGTTTTAGGTAAAGTGCACTTTGAAAGTTTTTTTACAATTAAATTGATAGGATCAAATCCCTCTTAACCAGGTTTATAAAAATTTGCAGTTTGGCGAAATATTAAGGGATCCTGAAAATGATGTTCTAATCAATTATTAATAACTTAGACGGTATTCAAAAGTTGAAATTCTCCCACTTGCGGTAGTGGTCTAGCTATCAGCATGCTGATTTTGCGCGCCGAATGTTTGATTTCCTGACGGCTGGTATGCGGCAGTTACAAGTTGTGTAAAGCAGTATTTAAAAATATCTGAAGTTGTCAGTTGTAATCTATTATGTGTCGCTGTGTGGTACAGCTCATTGTACGAAAAGAGCCGAAATTGAGATGTAAAATTGTAGACAGTCAAAGAGAGGAAAATAATTGGGGATGGTATAATAGATATGAAGAAAATTACGGGATGCTAGATGCAGAGTAGACACAATTGTGAAAAAAGCAATAAAAGAGGTTACAGCGAGCGGGACAGAATATTGTAGTAGAATTTATAGTAGCAATAAATGACCCCACATACAGGGTAGTCAGCGTGGGAAAGTGAGAAGTTTGAAGGGGACATATAGATAAGCCTACGAATCGAGGAATGGTCAAGAACGGATAGAAGTTATAAACCACAAACCGATAAGAAAAAGGGATGATCCTGATTATCTTGATGATACGAAATATATTGATATATTGATTCTTTGATCTTTTATAGTAATAAATCAATAATTTATTAATAATATTATTAAAATGCATCCCCAATTAATCTCCGCGTCACATTATGTTTTATATACAGATAAACTGTAATTTAAATATAATTCATCTTGTTTTAATGAGCTCTTATTTAGTCATTGTGTTATTCAGTCTTTTTTCAATGAGCTCAGTCTTTTTTTAATGAGTTCAGTCTTTTTTAATGAATTCAGTCTTTGTTTAGAGTGAAACAGACAAACATTAGAATTTAAATTTACACTTACTAAACATTAAATTTACATTCACAAAATCTCGCTCTTCCACTGTCACCTTAACAAAAAAACGCCTTGCCGACACATTAAAATATAATTAAACCAAGGGTGAATGTCAGTAGGAAGAAAAAATCCCGTTGTTTCTAATACAACTTTAGAAAATAAAAATTTAAAAAAAAACTTTTTCGCAATCACTTTTAGTGAAAGCGCCTCTATTTAAAATATTCTGCATTCAAATTAACGTCAAAGACTGATACTCTGACAGTAAACTAAAAAATCATTTACGAGGCTTAGAAGCTAATCTTCTTTTTACCGCAGTTTACGTAGCACACACCTGGTAACTAATTAAGTGGTATAGCTACTCTAATTTTCTAAAATTACATTCCAGAATCCTACTTTGCTAAAAAATATGGAATTCATTAAGTGTAATGAGTTCCTAGAGGAGATAATATATTGGCTAAAGTTTTCATTTTAATCTCTAGGATATTCCGGAACCGAATATCGTTTCTATGGCTTTTATTCCCAAATGACATTTCAATGTTTTTCTCTAGCAGATAAACTTTAAAATGTTTCCCTAAAGGTATTTATAAAACTAAAAGTCAATATTTCTACGGTTTAGATTTGGTTTTTAATATTGCACATTAAAGCAAATAATATTAAAATTTTCCATTAGCACTTATACGAGTTATAAAAATTCATATTCGAGTAAAACATACTCCTGAAACAGCATAAAAAATAGTTGGTAGGAAATTTAAAAAGAAATAATATTTAAAGCATATGGTCTTGGTGCATGTGTGATCTCAAATGCTTTGAGATACAAGATTTTCAATCGACATGGGAACGAAAAATATATCATGATTTTTGACGAAATGATATTTTTTTTGTAGAGGTGTTTAAATTCAATCTTAAATATGGAATTATAAATGTATTCAAATGGAATAATTTTATTTAATCTTTTCTCTAGTACAGTATTATTAACTATAAATTTTTAAAAAATTATTCGTACACATGCTATTAAAAAATAAGAATATCTGTTGTGTAGAAAGCTTACTTTTCTAACCTAATACACATTAGAATCAAATAACGCAAACCAAATGTTTCTGCAATGATTACATGGTGAGACAGACTTATTTTGCAGCGTACTGTGCATGCGTACCATGCTGTACGGTATGTAAAGCCTGTATATTTAAGAAAAGAGTTTTTTTGCATTTAACATACTAGAAAGGGTCCTTTAAATCGAGAAACACAAACCTTTTCTACGATGAATTCATTGCCACATATTTTGAAACACGCTGAAGCAGCATTTTCATGCTGTACAGTCTTTGCCTACTAAGCCGTACTGGTATTCTCTAAAATATTTCTAACGGAATCACTCATGATTTTTTCTATCTTTAAACAGATATGTTGTAAAATTCCTTCATGGTATCTCTGTAACATTTGGTACATTGTATTTTTGCTCAATATTATTGAATTGTCTTCAACTTCTTTTAGATAATTGTAGGTTAGAGCAAAAATTTGAACTTTATTATCCTCCTGCAAAAATGTCTAAAAAAAAAGATATTTTTTCTGAAATGTGATAAAAAGGTTCATGAATATATATATTTTTTAATTACTGAAGGTTATTCCAAAATTTATCCTATAAACGTACCTGAAAGCATTTTGCAAATAGTATTATTTTTTCAGCCGAAATATCAAAAATTTAAAACGCTTAAATCTATATATTATTCCTATACGATATTTTTGTTTTATTCAGACATATTTCAAGAGAACACCTGAACGTTAAAATATGGTTTGGGTATCATAATAAAGGTCTTACCCTGTAGATGTGCCAGCCGAAGAAAACACGAGATTGGGGCAACGCTTCGAGCGTGATGGAGCGGCAAATTTCCCACGCAAAGTCTATGGTAAAAGCATGCGTGCTCCCGCTTCTTTCCTTACATTCAATTTTATAGCTAGCACACTGATCTTTAAAATTAAAAAAATGCCATTTATAATACATTTTAATTTTCATTGCACTTATCTACATAAGGCTGTCACTTCTGTGGCAGATTTGGTGTGTACATGGCGTTCTATGATCACTCTTACAGTAAGTGTTACTTTATAAGTTACTTTATATTAGCTCTATAAGGGTATTTTGAGACCTATTTTTAAGAGAACTGATAGACGTAAAAATATGGTTGAGGTATCAAAATAAAGTTTTTGAATAAATTTGTAACTTTTGTTCAATAGCCTAAAGTGTAATTTTTCTGGCTAGATATGGGTTTATTCCTTTCCAAAAAATTAACTGTGAATATCGGTTTGTTTCTATTCCACTATGAAATAGCAATAATCTTCTACTAACGTAGCCAGGCTGGGAAAAAGCATCCCCCCTTGCAGACGAGAATAGTTACGACGTGTCATCATAGTTTTACCAACAACACGATTTGTCGTCGAGTTGCTTCATTGAAACTTAAACTCAAATATTTTTTCCGATGTTGAGCAACCGGAAGACACCAGAAATATGGAGGATGTGTCTCTGTTTAAAGTTGAAACATTTCTCATGACTAAGAAGCCTTCTTGGCTGTTCAGTTTGATTGCCCGTGGCAATGAGTTAAAGTTGATAAATTACATTTAAAGACCGAAATTTGAAAGTTTAATAAGCATTCCTATCTGTAAGTTAAAAAGTCTTTTTTTATTCCGAAAATGAAATAACATTTCTTCGGTGTGAAACAATGAGGGCACTACTTTTAAATTACATTTTTACGGGAGCATTAAAATTATTTTAAGAGAAATTTCCCATTATTCAATTCTTTTTTTTTTTGGTGTGTGTGTGTGTGTTTGTTTGTGTTAGTTATATTAAATATTATGCCCTCCATTCTAGCATTTAAACCCCCTTTCCTAAATCCAATCCCCAGTAATATTAATTTATCGCTTTAAAACTCTTAGCCACTGAACTTCCCATGAATCGCATGCCTTTGCATTTCTACACGTCTGAGGAATTCAGGAGTGGGTTAGCATCGAGAGCCCCTATATCTGCTGAACCTACAAATAATAGTCACATGGTCTACCTCGCTCTCTCACGATAAATGTTGAAAGGTGATATTTATTCCTTGCTGTTCTTCTGAAATGAACGAATGTACTTTCAGAAGAACGAATGCCGCTATATTAAGCAATTCGGCCCGACTGCTTCCAAACTTAATTGTATTCCTTTCATCCTGAGTCTAGCTCGAGCCATGTAAATATGAGCTAGTTTTCCCTTTCAGGTTATAATTTAAGGACAAGATGTAATGGGTATATATATATGACGTGCTTCGTTTCATGCCCGTTTATTAAGCGATGTTGTTCGAACACCTCTTAACTTAAGTTGCAGTCGAGGGTGGTCCGATGGGGCAGTAGAAGGAGACACACATCAGTTCAATCTAACCAAATTTATTGCTTCATCTATTAACAACCACTGTCCCAAAGAGACGCACTTCGTAGCTCTCGACATTTTACGAAATCCACGGACCTGGTTCGCACGCGTCCGCTTTCAACGACTTAATCCCCTCGGTCTGCTTAACTTACCTATTGTTTCGAAAGCTTTTAAAACTACTGTGCATGCTCGTGACGTCTGCGCCGGCGATGGGGAATGGGCGAGGCTACATTTAATTTGATTATTCTGAGGCCCTCCTGTAAATTGTTTAATTATTATTATTTTTCTAATAAATTCTTAACAACTTTCCCCACCGTCCCTCTGAAGGCGTGCACAAATAGAATAGGCAGTTCCATATGGCAAGATTCCAGATGAAAAATCAATTAAACTTACCTGAGAAATCATAATATTAATCCTAAAACCCCTTCAATTAACTTCCCTTTGTACAAAAAATCTTGGAGCAGTGGTTTTAAAAATACAATTTACATCAAAACAATATCACTATATGTTGTATAGACAATATTAAATTCTTATAACAGAAAGTTACAACAAAAAAGGATACCCAAAAGTTGCGAATAAAACAATTAAAACATCAAAATATCAACTTAAACATATCACTTAATTAAAATATCAATTTAACAAAATATTACATTAAAATAATATATTACTTTCTTAAAAAATCTTATTTAGGAACATTCTTTAAAATATTAATTTAAGTCAAAACAATAAATTTTATCAGCCATTAAACATGGGACTGTCATAAAAGTTCAACAACATAAGTCCATGCTTTATTATTTGTGTCTCATTAATTTTTGAGTGGTAAGTTGGATTTGACAGTTTTTACACATCTGTCCACTCACACCCAAACTTAATACAGTTCCAATTCAATATTTATTTTCAAATATACTTATTTTATTAAACAAGGTTACTGTGTAAAATGAAAATACACATAAATTGGATTTTCAAACAGTATTGCCAGCAAATTTTTCTGGAGGCCTCCTTGACATGGACACCAACTTTATGGCCTAAGCTGTCAACGTTTAGACGTTAAGGGGAGTGTAACGGATATAGGTGCGAACCCTGTATCATTCATTACATAACCAACCTACTTTTTCTCTAACTACTGAATTCCATTCAGGCATTCAACAATTTCTAAAAAAAAATTAAGGGTAAAATTATAGAAGAAATACATTTATTTTTTCAGTTCCATAAAGGTTGCTAAAAATATTAGCAATGGAAAGTCGATCTCTTTAGAGAACTAAATGTCAAGACTAACATTTTCGGTAAACTAAATGTTCTAATGCTATTCTTCCATCAGCTTCCAACAGAAAAGTCAAAGATGACTTTTTTTTCCCTTAGGTAAATGGGAAAAAAATGGTGCTGGAGAAAAAAAACATTAAAAAGGAAAAGGGGATTTTGAAACGTGCGAATTGTTCGTCGGGATAAAAGAATAGTCCCCTCTCTTTTCGAGTTTTTCAGTTTTCTGTGTGTATTCCGATGGGAAAATACTTCCGATCGTAAAGCTTGGCGAAATAAAAGGGAACGCTTTGCGGATAAAAAGGAAAGGAAATATTTGTATGTGTTATGGGAACAGACTAACAAATGATGGGAAATTCCAAGTTTATTAAGGTATTTTACAGTATTTTACATATCCAAACTTTGGAGAAAAGTTATATGAATCGCCTCTAGATACTTCTTCAGAAACAGACTGATTAAGCTTATTTTTGTAGTAAAATGCACGTTGGCATTGACTTTGACTAACTGTCACTTAGTATACAATAAACGATTGTTGAAAAATACAATACTTTTATAAATACGCTGAATCAAACGCTCTTTTCGACAAATACAACATTCACTGCATTTCTAAGGAAATAAATTTGAAAAGTTAAATCAGCATAGCATAAAAGAAAGAAAAATTTCACTTGGCCTTTTTTCATACTTTTGTTGCTTTCATCTGTTATCATCTTAAAAATTCGTGTTTGGTAGGTTCAAATTCAGTAATATGTCAACGCAGTTGAAAAAGTAAACATTCAGGTAGTCTCTTCTAGCGAAACTACCTCGGGTCATTAACGTAGGATTACTAATCGCTGCTTACCTCTTTTGCATGTATATGTTATGTATCTATCTATCTATCTATCTATATATATATATATATATATATATATATATATATATATATATATATATATATATATATATATATATACATAATATATATATATATATACACATATTATATATATATATATATGTATATGTTATGCATACATGCATCTATCTCTTTCTCTCTCTCTCTCTCTCTCTCTGTGTGTGTGTGTGTTAACTGTTTAACTGTTTAACTGTTTACTGCTTGCCAAAGCGATACAGACTGGGTTTGGCAGGCTGCCAAAATTGTAACTCTCGACAACGAATGGTTTTAGCGTCTGAAATTTTCCTTTCCGTAGGACCGTTATGGAGCACATTTAAAATAAAAGGATGTAGTTACCACATACACAAAATATTCTTTTCCATTTTTATTAGAAGTTTAAAGCGAATTGCCATTCTTTTGATTTTTGAAAAATAAAACTACCATTTAGAAGCAATCTAAGTAGTAAATTAGTATTGTAATTAGATTTATTCCTTTTATATTTAGTCAAAATAAATTCTCTAAATTTTAATAAATGAATATTTTAAGAAAATTTTAAAACCAAAACAAATGTCATATAATCTGAATGGTACATTTTTCAAGAAATCCATATTATATTATACACTAAATTATGAACACAATCTATATTTTCTACTCATACTTAAAAATCTGACTATGTATATATATAAAACAGTTCCGTAACTGACTTACTGGCTGACTGACTGACTGACGTATAACGCACAGACCAAACCGTTCGACCTAAAGAGCTGAAATTTTGCATGGCGATTCTTCTTTTAGTGTAGGGGTTTACTGTGAAAGATTTTTGAAAAAGTCTTCTTAGCTTTTTTTTAAATTAAAGTTTTAAGCTGTTTTTGTATCTTTTTTAAATTTTGCATTTAAAATAATATGTGAGGGTTATAAAATTTATATCACGAAAAAGATCCTAAAAATTCCATTAAAATGAAATATTTTACGAATCTTTACCTCCCTTTTCTGATTTTTGGTGAATTTCTAAAGATTAATGTTTATAATTTAATTTAGTAAATGCTGATTACGTGGTTTCTTTTCTTTTTGTGATACTTTAAACTAATTATGCGTCACGTGCATAGCAACGAAATAGACGAATTTTTTTTCTTACTAATGCGGTAGACATTATTAAAAAAAAATTAAAGTACAGTAAAAGATATGTTCCTCAAACTGTACTATATTAACTGTACTATATTCTTTAGTATGTTCTATTAGATTTAATTTGAATATTTTCTTCTACATTATTTTGCCTATAAAAATATCCGTTATGATTTTTTTATAAATATATTTTCTTTTTACATCAATTGCATGCTTTGATCATTGTATTTTATATATATATATATATATATATATATATATATATATATATATATATATATATATATATATATATATATATATATATATATATATATATACATATATATATATATATACATATATATACATATATATATATATATATATATATACATATATACATACATATATATACATATATATACATACATATATATATATATATATATATATATATATATATATATATATATATATATATATATATATATATATATATATAGGCATTAATTGCATACATTGACCATTCTATTTTATTTGAATGTACTCCGTAGCGAAGTACAGGTATTCAGCTAGTACATATATGCAATAGTCACAACTAAATTGTTAACACGCTGAATGGATGACCTAGGATAACATTTTTCATACACGTATCGCATGGCTAACTAAATGTTAGTTGTTCTCAAGCAGCAAAATAAAATTGTATCCCAAGTTTAATTATTCATAACCATCGAAATCTATACATATTTCCCCTTTATCGAGGACATGATAACTCAATGTTGCGGAATTACAAGGGCAATTTTTAGCTTTTAAGTTGAGTATCAAAAAATATTATTTAAGTTTAAGGCGGTTAACGAATAACAACCGATCACTCTACATTTTCTATAAAAGGTTTTGAAAAGAATTCAAATGAACTGATAATGAGAATTTTCCAACGAAATTGTTTAAAACAAATGCAACGAAACAAAATGCAGGGCTGTAGAGAAAAGATATTCAATTCCTTCATTGCGCGATAAATAATAAAATTGTAATTGTTAAATAACTATTAAAGGAATTGAATTTGAGACTAATTGTTAAAGTATTGGAGTAAATTCTCATTAAAGTATTTCTTTATTATGCAGGTGTTCAAAAGGATCCGACGATGTATGCTTTGCCCTCATCGTTAAATTTCCTGCAATGGTGGGTGGAATAAAATTCAAAAATTGTCTGGGTACACAGAAAATAACTGCGAATATATAGTTAGATATTTACAGTTTAAATAATCATGAAAAGAGCCCATATAAAACGCAATTATCTTTTAAATTCGAAAATATACTGCAGAGATGACATAGCAACAAGTGGGAGGAAAAAATTGATCTGTTCCTAAAATAGGCCAAAAATATTGTCTTTAGTCAAAAGCAAGCAAGTGAAACTTTGCCACTTACATTAGTTTGATATCTTCAATTTTAAACATACAAGTATTCTGCGACAAATTTTTCAGCCACTTTTTTTTGCTTTAAAAAGAGTTTGCGTCGAAATATTCACTTTTAGTTTGGTAATAAATTTGGGCATCCTAAGTGTACAATTTGAAACACTTTTGGTTGCCAAATACTTAAAAGGAAAATCCGTTACAAATATTTTTCAGGCCCACGGTTCGTGACAGAAAAATCTGTCTCACAGAGTGAAATACGCTTGCTGAAACTAAATAACAAGCTAGCCACTGGACCTGGAGGGGCTTGAGTATCGGATACGGTTACATTATAATATAGTCGGAAGCAGTACGCGGACACTAGGACAAGGGACAGAAGAACGAGAGAGCACGCGAAACTTCTGTTTATACTATGGGGGCGCTAGTTGTATAGAATTCTATACTTGGTTAGGAACGGTTGCATTACTGACCACGTGAAGGTATGATTCAAAATCTCATGACTTTGACTCATCTCTGACTCATCTTTCCACGCAGCTGTTAGTGGGTAGGAGGCTAAAAACAACTGTACAGCGTGTGCGGTTAAGGCATAATTTAGTTGGTTAGATTGTTTATTCCTAGGTAACAACTTGGAATAGGGGTTTTGCTTGGAATAGGGGGGGGGGTGAAGCCTACAAATGGAACCACGATTTATACGAGAATCGTGTGCTCTGATGTGCCATGTACTGAGGAGCACATTGTACTTCATTTCCTACAGATTGCTTTGTCCTAGCGAGATTTATTACATATTTTTGCGGTGTCTCTGTCAAGTGAATCCCCCTGTATATAAGTTGAATCTATCGCTAACATAGCTTTTACTTTAAAAAAAATAAGAAAATTTAAATTTATTTTTTTGTGAATTAATCACATAAAAACGTTATAAATTCAACTAGGTAAGCAGAAATATTCGACTAAAAAGTACTGATTAAGACATCAAATTTCGTACAGATTTCCCTGTAGGAGATCTGTTAAGAGTAATTTATTTATTATGAAATAATAATATTGTAAAGAATAATTCCGAGACTAGTTTTGTTGTAAAACGGAGTAATCTATATATATAAAACAGTTCCGTAACTGACTGACTGACATACAACGCACAGACCAAACCGCTGGACCTAAAGGGCTGAAATTTTGCATGGCGATTCTTCTTATAGTGTAGGGGTGCACTAAGAAAGATTTTTGAAAAATTCTTCTTAGATTTTTTTAAATTAAATTTTTAAGCTGTTTTTGTAACTTTTTTTAGGTTTGTATTTAAAATAATAATCTGAGGGTTATAAAATTTATATCACGAGAAAGATCATAAAAATTCCTTTAAAATGAAATCTTTTTCGAATCTCTACTTTCATTTTCTGAT
This sequence comes from Dolomedes plantarius, assembly GCA_907164885.2. NCBI lineage: Eukaryota > Metazoa > Arthropoda > Arachnida > Araneae > Dolomedidae > Dolomedes > Dolomedes plantarius. The sequence goes on along the minus strand of OU015500.1, from coordinate 96,350,273 downwards.
TTTTGGTAAATTTTTAAAAAATATTTTTTATAATTTAATTTATTAAATGCTTATCACGTGATTTATTTTACTGTTACTTTAAATAAATTTATCGTCACGTGCATAACAACTAAATAGACAAAAAAGATTTTTATTTTCTTTCTAATGCGGCAGACGATCGGACATTGTCCAAAAAAATATTAAAATACAGTAAAAGATATGATCCTCTAACTGTACTATATTCTAAAGTATGTTCTATTAGCTTTAATTTGAATATTTTCTTCTACATTATTTTGTCTATAAAAATATCCGTTACGATTTTTTTATAAATATATTTTTTCGTTTTTTTTACATCAATTGCATACATTGATCATTGTATTTATTATATATATATATATATATATATATATATATATATATATATATATATATATATATATATATATATATATATATATTATTTATTTATTTTTTGGCATTAATTGCATACATTGGCCGTTGTATTTAATTTGAATGTACTCCGTAGCGAAGTACGGGTTTTCAGCCAGTTAATTATAAAATATCAAATTTCACGAGATTGAACATTTCACCAAGGTATCTATGAATGCTTCGAACTGTGAAATAATTTCTATTATACTTTATACCAATCCTATTGTGCTTTATGTCTACCCTTCAAGTAATTTTTGCGTATGATAGAAATATTTTTTAAATAATGTATTTTAATGAATTTAATTTGGTATTTAGAAATACTCAAGTATATATTTACTTGCGGGATAAATACCGTTCCAATTAAGGATTCTCCATTAAGTTTTAAGTAAGGCGATTGAACATAAAACTTTAAGCAAAGACACAACTTCGGAAAAAACATTATTATAAAATAACCTAATAATTAAGTATTTTTCTCCGAGGAATCGTTTAACTTAATCATTTACAGTTTTAATGAGAAAAGCGGATGAACCACACATCCCCTTTTCTCATTAAATCCCGAAATTAAATTACCGCTATGTGAACATAGGCATTACAGTTAGGGTGAGTCAACATTTGTATTCCATTTGTATCATTTAACCGCATCCGTACTGAGTTTTGTATAATTATCGAACGAGTGTAGACGATGCTATCTATTGTATCAAGCTATCTAGTCGGCATTTACAACAGAACAGGCACTTGCCCTGTGCCGATCGACCCAGACAGAGATGTTTATGTCGGCTACTTAATGAGAGTATCAGCAACGTTGTTCCTGTAAGGCAGTGGTTCCAAACACATAGAAGTCTGCGGACCACTAAGCCAGATATTGAACCATGTACGGACCACCACCACCCCTCACCGACCTTCCGGGGGGGGGGGGGTATGAAATATCACTCAGGCAAAAGGGATATATGATTAATGTACTCACATTCTAGCGCATCATATTCTAATAATAAAATAATTATGTTGAACTTTTAAGAAATTTTAATTCAACACCTGATAGTCATCGGATATTTTCCGCCCACCTAGTTAAATGAACATTGCTTTCAAAATCCCCATTTATTTGGCAACATATTTAATGTGGTGCTGGACCACTCCCGAGGTCGCAGACTACCTGTGGTCTGCTGACCAACCGTTGGGAACCACTGCTGTAAGAGAATCAAATACAGCTCTGGAACATCCAAAACTCTTGCCCCCCCCCCGCTAGATGCCACGCCTTAATGAAGGTTACTTTTCCCATCATACTTATGAGCCATATGATATCAAATTTCTACCAGTAACTTGACAACAGTAAATGGCGTGGATCAAACTGTAATGCAAATGTGCTACGTTGCAAGCAGAACAACAGGACTTGGGAAACACAACTGGCTTGAAAAAAGAGATTTCATATCACCGTCCACGAAATGCATAATAGGAACATGTATAAATTGAATTGCTCATTGTTTATCCTTTACCTTAATGATGAGTTAAGTATGATCTTTCAAACTTTTTCGACACGCTAAGAAATGAAGGCAGATTACACAAAAGTACGGGGGAAAATTTTTGGAAGGAAGAGCAGAAAGTTGAATAGTGTAAATAAAAAATCGCGATACATATGATATAAAAAAATTCAAATGTTGTAACATATGTACTCATTTCTTTACATACAACCACAGTAGACGAAAAACTAGATGAAAATCCTCCAAAGCGGCCGTCAGAATTTGGGCATTTGTAGTGAAAGAAAAAAAATCATATATTTACCCATTATAATTACTTTTATCTATATTTTGAAACTCTGACCAGACATTACAATGTTTAGTCTTCACTGGAAATGATAAAGTCTTCACAATAGTGAGCAATATCTCAATGCTATAGGAAAGCAGACAACCCATTAGTATTCTTGTATTTCATTTTTGAATTCAACTCTGCATAAATAGTTTGAGAAATATTGGTCTATATGTGCTCGCAGGCCTGTCAGATCTGTTCCGCTCACGGCAACTCACTGTCGGAAGCGATTAGCTAGGAGTAGAGAACATGTAATATGGACATCGTCACAGTGGGCTTGTGTGATGTTTTCCGACGAGTCCAGGTTTAGCTTGCAGTCTGATTCACGTCATGCTTTCATATGGAGAACGCCAGGTACTTTTTACAACCAAGACAACATCATTGAACGACACCGTTATGGTGGTGCAGGATTTCTCGTTTGGGGTGGAATTATATTGGGCTCCAGAACAGATCTGCATGTTCAAATCGGAACCATGATCGGAGCCATGGGCACAGAATTTGTGTTTATGGGTGACAACGCCCGTCGTCACCGAACAGATATCGTAAACGAATGCCTTCAATCGGAGGATATCACCCGTATGGAATGACAAGCATTCTCATCTGACTTGAATCCGATAGAGCATGTGAGGAACATGCTTGACCGACGAGTTGCAGCCCGTCAACCACCTCCTACATGTGTACCGGAACTTGGGAGAGCATAGCTTGCTGAGTGGAGTAATCTTCCCCAAGATCAGATCGATAATTTGATACTGAGCATGTCTAGGCGTTGTACGGACTGTATTTCATCGCATGAGAGACATACAATGTATTTACCATCATACCAACCATGTAATATTAAGTTTTGTAAAGGAGATATTTTTTACAATTTCTCCAGGGAACAAAAATTGTAGTTTTTATGAATGGTATCATACATACACCATCTTTTTTGTTCTTTATCTTTTGTTTAATAAATGGGCTTTATGAATAAGTCACGTTTGTTTTGTTTCTGAACCTTTATTTGCTGGAGTTGGCATTATCCTTTATTTATGGACATGAGTGTATTTCGGACACCTCTCCATGAAACACAAAGCGAAAACATTGGAGATATCTTACGCCCATGACCCAGGTAGACACTGACGGAACCACCAACATCAAATGATTCAAAAGATACCAAACATCTTAACCGCTTGTCCACCATTGGATAAATATAAATTTTCTGAATCCCTGGGGGTTATTTAATATTTTTTCTATGTAATGTTGAGATCCAATCTTCGATCTCAATAACACCCCCAACTAATCATCAGAGTATGTTAAATAAAACGATATTTTTTCACATCGGAGAACGCAATTACAAATAGTTTAATTAACCATGAGAGTATCGTTGTTAACAATATACAGTTGAATGATTAAACAAAAGAAACTGACATAAAAAAGGTACTTGAATACTTCATACGAGTACGACCTTTATTTTCATAGGTTACTGCGTTTCTTGTGGGGTTAACTGGATTACTAGAACGAACGAACGAACGAACAAACGAACGAACGAACGAGGCGCGCGCACGCACGCACACACACACACACACACACACACACACACACACACATATATATATAATATTATATATATATATATATATATATATATATATATATATATATATGTGTGTGTGTGTGTGTAACAATAACGCCCCACTAATATTAATTGTCCTATATCTAACGCGTATCTTAATTTTTCCTCAATAAAGCCCAGCCCTATTTCAAAAACGAAATCGAAAATCAATATAACCTAATATGCTTTTTAACGTATGCGCAGCAATGTTATTTTTAGACTTCCGAGATCTCGATCCCCTTAGAAGAAATACCATGTGATCAGGGTCAACCAATTAAAAGAATTCTAAGCCTAAGGCAAAATCAGAAGTTCCTCAGTATAAAAGGTGAGACGACAGCATTTTCACGCTCTCTTCTTTCTTTGGCGCTATTTCATCACTTCCTTGCTCGGTGTCCGCGTACTGCTCCAAATATATTAGGATGTAATCGTATTCAATACTCCAGCCGGGGCAGCTATGGGCTGTCCGTTGACGTTACTGTCAAACATCCTGTCATCGGCGTGTGCCAATTCGTTCAACTATGTATAGCTGTGTATCTTCTTTGATGTCTTGAACTCTGGTTCCATGGAATAAAATATTTTAAGTGTTCATCGTTTCCTGTTCTTTCCTCAATCGTTTATGTGTGAATCCATCTCCCGTACCGGTCTATTAGAAGTATTACCACTCTGGCTACGTCTACATTGTCGTGTTTCGTGTCCTCCACACAGTTAAAGTTATTCGTGCGGGAAAGTACCCGTTTTTCGTCATATATATATATATATATATATATATATATATATATATATATATATATATATATATATATATATATATATATATATATATATATATATATATATATATATATATGAAGGCCTTATTTGTTTAGTGGTCCAACGCCACTTTTAAAAAAAGAGAGTTACCCTCACTTTCATGTTTATACAAGTCATTTATATCTTATTTTTAAACTGGTACACCTCCAGCTTATTTCTGCTGCCAACAGAGGGCATTACAAATCAGACTTCAGCAGTCATTTCTCAGCATTCAATAGACTTAACAATCCAACAAGTCTCTGTATCTCAAAATGAACAAGAATGGAGTTGGATCACTAATAAAGCCAAATAAGGTTCAAATAAGGCCTTCATATGTACGTGTGTATGCGTGTGTGTGTTCGCGCACCCGCGCGTATGTATGCGTATGAGTGCGCCTATCACACGTCATTGTTCAAGTGAATATTTTTATTTACCACAAACTATATCATTATTAAAAAATTTATAGTTCATTAGAACCCATTTTCAGATCCTTAAAGCTCTAGTTAGCAGATGAAATACTAATTTCGGACCGAATTCCTTATTTTATTTGCTAGAAAAATAATTGTTATTCTCCAGAAAAAAGAAAAAAAATATCTGGGAAAATATTTTTTATATTAGTGTTGCGAAGTACGAGGAGATTAATTTTGAGAGCTATTACAAATATGTACGGATTAGCTCATTAATGAGGTAGCAAAATATTTTTAGGTTTTTCATCATAGCTAATTAACGCACGTTTCGAAATGTGCTAATTGTTTTTTTTATTCCTCTAATTATGAGCGGAAAGGGACACAAAATGACAGTAATCTGCTATTTGAATTCTAATAAATCTCTTTACTTAATTTTTGTTTGAGTCATCAATTAATCGAAAGGATCTTCGTAAGTTGCGTCATAAATGGAAGTGGAGAATATCCATTGTCTCTAGTATCTTTTCCTAAACAATATATAGGATAGACCGGGGCTTATTGACCCAATTTTTCTTCAATATTAAAAAAAAATTAATAAAAGTAATAATTCATTTTTATTTTGTAGAATCAGCACATCTTAAAGCATAACCACGTATGAGAAAATGTTAAAAATATATTCTATATAAAAATATATTCTTAAAAATACATTCTATATAATAGATTCTATATGAAGCTCCGCAGGCCATCAAGTCACTGGGCCAACCTGCTCCATCGAACATGGCAGGTTGGCCCTCTAAGTAGATTGGATTTTCGGATTACTAACGGAAATGAAAAAACCACATAAAATATTAAATGTAATTTTAATATGGTATATAAAAGTCACAAAGGATAAGAACAGATATTTTGTACAACTTAACTACTGTCTTCATCGATCTTTCTCGTCATGCCAATGAATGCAAACATAAAATATCGCGTCCCCAGTAACACGATTCATTTGCCCAACGATTGCACCTGGTACATTGAATCCAGGTTTCTACTGATTTATTGACGATTTTATTGACTTTTATAGGATTATGAATGTAGAAAACAAACTCTTGGACTGTGGGGAATCTTGAGCCACTGCGCCAACATGCGCCAGATTAAATGGGCCAACTTGCCCCATATGGCCATTTTGGCATTTGATCGTTGTATCAAATATTCTGTTAATATTTTTTCAAATCTGTAGGTAGAAAATTAGCTCTGAACAACGATCTTTTAGATTGCTATTAACCTAAGTGAAACTTTAATTTAGAAACAAATCAGAAATGATTATTTATAAGTGCAAAACAAAACTCATTTCAGTGAAAATTTGAAAATTTGACGTGGTTTTCGTTTGATTGCCTCTTCGTTGCTGAATCTATTATGGGTGAAATAAAGCGTGCTAAGACACACGTCACTTCACTAGTAACGCAATCTACCGGACTGTTTAAAAAATATCGCAGATGGGCCAACGTGCCCCTATGGCCAACATGCCCCGGTCTACCCTATATATATATATATATATATATATATAAATAACTAAATTTTAATGAAACTTCCTTTAATATATAATATTCCTTTACTGAAAAATTGGAACTATTGACAAAAAGATAGTATCACTTTTTATATTATATAGTGTTCCTTTTCTGGCTTAACTTTGTATTCTGATTTTTAGTTTCAACTTTATGGTTGGTTGGTTGAGAGTGCTATGGTTATTTTTTACTACACGAAGTCTAATTAGATCAAACCTACTGCTTAAACCCGATTCCGAATGGCAGCAAACGTCCATGTCAATAATGGGACTCGAACCCATAGATTCTGGCACCAAATGCCAGCGTCCTGGCCATTCGACCATCGCCCGGTGTTTCAACTTTATAACCCTCATATATGTGTATGTGTGAGTGTGTGTTCGTTCGTGTTCGTTCGTTTGTTCGTGTATGCATGTATGTATGTAGTATGTATGTGTGTGTGTGTGTGTTCATTCCTTCGTTTGTGTATGCATATATGTATGTAGTATGTATGTGTGTATCAATTATTTCTATATCTAACAATCTGAAATTCTTTTTAAAATTCCGTTTTCAAAAAAATATAAATGTATCTTGTACTTAATAATTATATTGTAGAATTTAGAGCAAAGAAAATCTGCGTAAAATTTTTTAATAAAACTTTGATAACTAATCCTGTTTATTCAAATTACAATAATTGCATTTCTTCTTGCATATAAACAGCAACAGTCCTTATCAATTTTAAATATTTTTTTTGGTTCCCACATGAGCTATGTTGTAGGTTTGCAAAAATTCTGACATGATGATTTTTTTAGTCCATCTTGCAAAGGTTTGTTTTCGATAACTTATGCAGAAATAGATGTAAAATTTGATATACAGAGGTTTAACTGGATTCATCTGGTATTTAAATACACCCAATTGCTCGCTACGAACAAGTTGAGTAAAACAGGAGAAGGACAAATCAGAGCATTCTTCCGTCAGAAATAGAGTCTAATGCTTACTCCACACCAACGGCGACAGAGACGAAAAATCGTGTATATCCGTTGCTGCGCATGCGTATTACAAACAAATTTTCACTCCGCCGGTTCGACTCCGTCTCTGGTCTGTGCGTTTTGAAGTTGGAAAAAGTTCAACTTTTGTCTCTGTCGTCATGTCAATCGGAATAGAAAGAGAAGATTGTGCGCATGCGCAAATGAATTGCCTCTTCTCCCCGTCTCCTAGCGGTGTGAAGGATTTTTTGACAGCCAAAGAGACAATGTGGCAAAACGTGTCTGTCTTTCGTTGCTGTCGCCGTTGGTGTTGAGAAAGCATAAGTCTCTTCCGAATGAAAACAGTAGAATGGATGCTCATTTAAAATGTAAAATTTATAAATATATCTTTAAAAACACTCTTCACAAATTCTGCTTTGTTCAAGCATGTCTAACATACTTTAAAAAAATTATATAGTATCCCATTTACATGCAAACGCAAAAGCATCATTTTACTTAATGCATCGAATAAAGGGGCATCAAAACACACCTTTAACTAACAATAATAGTCTAAATTGTTTTCAACTTCCTTTTTACTCTTAATACAAGTAGATAGTATTATTTAATGTTATGTGTTCGTTTCTAACACCATCTACGATAACTCCGCCGAGGGAAATGAGCCAACATAACGATCAAAGTTCTGAGCGGAAGAGATAAAACTCTTCTCACAGATTCTGTGGAATTATAGTTCATTACCACGCCGTAAACATGTTTGATTTTCTGTAAGAATTTTCTCACGTGAAGCACATAATTACACTCTTTAAGTTATAACGGGTTTAACAATGGGGTTTATCATGCAAGCATCTCATTTTCAAAAGAGGATGTTTTAAATACAGTTTTGATTCCTCTCCTAGGCATTACCCTAATTTGTATCAAACGTTTAAGGTATGTTCTGGCAATATCCCTTACAGCTATTATAGAAGTTTTAATTTATATTTATAAAACACTTACGAATTTTTATGTAATATACAGGGTTTACACCTATATCCGTTAAACCCCTTTTAACTTCTAAACGGTGACAGCTTAGGCCACAAAGTTTGTGACTAGCTTTACTAAAAAGGCTATGCGATACTCGATGAGAGAACTTACAACGCCATCTTTCGGCAAATTTTGGAATGATCGTTTTTATCTCAAAAATGGTACGAGATACTGGAAAAAGAGCGATTACAAAGCTGTTTCAACATCATCGATTTAGTAAGAAAAGGCACCTTGCGCAGATTAATACTTAAAACAGGATGTAGAAAATGAACATTTGTTTAGACACGATTTCGAAAATTGTCATGATATAAAAAGTGGAATAAAAAACTGAGACACTTCCCTATCTTCACGATCATTTATTTTTGTTGCTGAAAATCCTCTTCATTAGCCACTATACACATTTGCACTCTGGACTATATTTCTCGCTGCACATTGATGCAACGACGTCAGAGTGTTGAAAATAACGACCAAACAAATGTTCATTTTATACATTCTGTTATGAGTATTAATGTGCGCAAGGTGTCTTTTCGTACTAAATCTATGATGCTGAACAATTTTGTAATTGACTTTTTTCCCTTATTTAGTACCGTTTTTGAGATAAATACGCTCATTCCAAAATTTGCCGATAGATGGCGTACTAAGTTGGCTAATAGAGTAGCGCATAACTTTTTACTATACTTAGACACCAACTTTATGGCCTAAGCTGTCAACGTTTAGAATTTAAAGGGGGTGTAACGGATATACGTGGGAACCCTGTATTTAATTTTGTCATTTGAAAACATGGGCTTCCTCGTAGGCTTATCTGGTAATAAAAAATGTAATTTTAAATAAAAGAGATTTTTATATAGAACAATACTGTTATATTTGCACAGTACAGTAATAACAACCATCCATTTTTGGGGGATATTACAAGGTATTGAGATTTATTTGTTTGGTAGTTTTGCCTACTGAAATTTTCTGATTAGATGTTACAGGAGATTATTCTGGGAAAACTAAAATATATAATTATAAAATTAACTCTTAGATTAATATATATCTATTTCTGAAGCATAAAAAACAGCCACCAGAAAGGATGTGTTAAAATAAAGGCAACAGTTCTTTTAAAAATGTATGGGATTGCTTTTGGTGTATTTTTAGTATGGCATGTGCCAAGTGTCAGCATTAAATTACCCTAGTATAATCGGCAAGGTTATCTATCTGACTGACAGAAGTATAAGACTTCTTTCGTTCTATATTTTACTCTAAGTCAACAAAATCTGTGGCAATTTCAGAATCTATCGTAACACTTTTATCTTGGAAACTTTGAGTGAATTTATACAGTCGATGCTCGTTATAACGAAAGCACGTTATATGGACGGTTCCAATACAACTACACTGCAAAAATGAAATGCTGCTTCAGTCTGTAATTTGCCTGAGTAGCGAATTTACCCGTTTTGAGTATACCACTTTTGTATCCTATGTATACTTTCGTACCCTTCTAGTTATACCTTCATTATTGTAATACTAGGGGCTTTGCCCCTAGGCTCGCTACGCTCGCTCCTCTGTTATGACTAATAGCGAGGTACATAGGGGTGATTCTCGGGCAATGTAACAGACATTTACTATTGTCAGTCACCCTTATGCGAAGTGGATGAAGCCCGCCTATGGGTGAAAATTTGATCTTCTTTCATGTCCTTCTGCGAAGGAAGCGAATGAGAAGATTTTTTGAATTATTTCTTTTAAATTAAATTAAAAAACGAAATTTTAAGATAGAGACTTGAAATGAGGTTTATATGAATAAGGAAGCTTTCGTCTTCCAGATGATGTAAATATTTTTATGTAACATAATAAATCTGAGAGCATCGAACTTATATTTGTCAAAACGCATAAATTTGTCGAAAAAGTGGATTTTAAATTTTAATGAAAATATTAATCTGTTTTAAATTATTTTTAAACAAATGAGGTCTTGTTTGAAGGAGAAATGTCTGTAGTCTTAGAATGTAAAAAAAAATCAAATTTCTACGATCCTTTTTTGGCGAGTTATCGTATAGTCAATATTTTTCCACAAAACATAAAATTAAAAAAAAAACTTAAAGGCCGACAAAGATGAGACATGTCTTACTTTCTTTCCCACATTGTTTTGCATCTATTGGTATCGGTCTCGACCCCATACCCCCAGCGGTTTCGGAGGAGATAGCGTTCAAGCTTTTGTCAGCGGCTTCGACAGCAGCGCAGTTACTTTTTTTTAGAATAGAGAGATACCTAAAAACAGCATTTCAATTTTACAGTGCACCAGTTCAACAAGTGTGTTGTGACCGATTCCCCTTGATTGCCAGTTTATTGTCAGCTCAAGTCCATAACGGCTATTGGGCGAAGTCATGCGGCTGTGGTTTTTAATAGCACGACAAGGATCGGAGTCCGACTTGGCTAAGGGAACGGTCCCATAATTTTGAACCGAGTCAAAGGGAAGGGACAGGACCACTTGACCTCGTACCTCCAGAGGTAAATTTGAGACCTTGAAGGACATTGCAGCCACGACAGATTTTTCGTGCACCATCCGCCATTAGTGTACATGACGATGGATTTTGTCAGCGACCGGCATCGAACCAGAGACGTTCAGATCACTGGCTCACTGCCTTTGCAAACCGGGCCACCGCACCAAGGTGCAAAAAGTTCCAAATGGAACTCCATTTAATGATGTTTTTTCTCTCTCCCCTATAACGACCCTGCAGATCATTTAATTACAATAAACGTCGCCAATTCACTCCCGCAACACGATCTTTAACTGCGTCGAAAAATTTCAAATTCATGAAAACAAAAAATGATTTCTGATTATTTTTCTAGGAAATGAATATAAATAAAGACACAATTTTTTGTCATTTCATTACTTTTCACTTTAAATTTTTATTTTACAAATAACCGTTCTCTTAAATTGTACACACTGAAATCCATTTTTATTGCTAATGCTTATTAGATAACGAAGTTAACACCAGAATGCAAATTCAAATCATGTAATGTACTAATATACAATTCATTTAAAAATCTTAATTTCAAGCAAGTTATGAGAGTTTGTTACATTTTTTATCAATTTTCGCTATTGCGACCACTCGTTATAACGACTTTTTCTCCATGGGACACGGGGGTCGTTCTAACGAGCACCGACTGTACTACCACACAGTAAAACTGACACTAAAAGCCTTAACTGCCTTAAAAGTTGAAAACTGATTCTAACTTTTCATGTATCAAAAAAGATTAATTTAATATAGATATCAGCGACTTTTAAAGCGAATAGTTTCGAACCCTTTCTTAAGACAGTAAATTTCCAGATATTTCACACACTGGCTGATTTTGTTTAACGCAAAACGTAACTTTTAAGTAAAATGATACTCTCATTATATCATATTACCTGTTATAAGTTTTTTTCAGTCACTAGACTGTTATACATTAAACGTTTTATTTTATATTGACGTTTATATAAACAGTATTATAAATTTATCTGAGTTTATTATAAATTTATATATTTTTATGTTGGGTTTTCTTTTATTCATGTGTATAACATTCCACAAACTTTTTTTTCTATGTTATTTATACTGGATTTAGTTTTTAAAATTGATTTTGGTCAACAAACATTCGCCAATTTGACATTTTTACTTTTAAGCTTTTAGTGGTACAATTATGAAAGGCTGAATCTAACTAAATTCTGAGATGTGTATAATATTTCACATGATTTTTTTTCTACGTAATTTATACTGTGTTTAGTTTTTAAATTAATTTTAGTTAACACACATTCTTAAAATCCTGGGCAACGCCGGGTACTTCAGCTAGTTATATATACATAGCATAATAGCTTTAAACAATGCGTTTTGGGGAGGGACTGACAGATGGACCAAAGTCTAACTTTAAAAACATTGTTGATAAAACGTACACTAAAGTTGACAAATTTTGCACTGTGGATGAGTTTACTGGGTTATACCATTCTTATCATTTTAAGCGCAAAGTAGTTTATAATGACATACTTGCGGATAAAAGAGAAACTGTTGCGAAACCATTATTAAATTATAGATTTGTAGGTATTAAATATTTTCACTAATTGAATGATTTTACATTTGAGCATTTAATTTATCAAGATAGTATATGATTTCATACTATATGGCATTTATTTACTTCGTAACATTATTGTCTCCACTGACGGCTTAAATCCATTTTTTTAAGCATTAACAGATGTTAACTGGGCGCTAAAACAGTTTAACAAGTTGAACACTAAGTCTGTAAATTCACTCACCGGAACAGCCACTTGTAACACAATTTTGTAGAAGCAAACATCCATAAGTGGTTACTCGCCCATTTTAAAAATAATTAGATTGCTAAATATTTAATGTTTTCGCGTACGACATAATTTAATTGGATTGTCAAATAATCTGAATGTCGCCCTTCGAACGCTAATATTTATTTGTAAATATGATTATAGTTCCTTATAACAATTTTGTAAACACAATCAAATGTTTAGAGTAAATATTTCTAAGACTTAAGTCATAGTTAATTCTTAAGAATTCCCTGTTATCAGGCGAATTTATTGCGTCGGACTCCTTAACTGAATACGAATTTTGATTTAATAGCTTTCGATTCCTTAAATTTCTCCTACAGCAGCATTTGGATATATTTAGAATTAAAGCATTGGAATGCAATTAGATTTATATGCTTCAAAGAGTTAAATACCTTAAAAGCACGAAATTACGTAACAGTTAGCCAAATATTCATTATCCCTGGATGGATTTTAGTAAAGTTATTATAAATGCCAGATTCTCTATTCATTTACATGGTATGTAAAAGAGGACTACATAATAATCAGAATTAAAAGTTTCCCAACGTAATTATAAATAATTTTCAATAAAGTACGATTTCAAAGTACGAAAGCAATTTTCAATAAAGTACGATTTATGAATGTCAAATCAAATGAATAGACTATCTATGTTTCTTTAAGTAGGAATCGTTAACAAAATGTGCTATTATAATTACAATTTTCACCTTATAACATGATGCATAAGAAGCTCATGTTTTTATAAAATAAATTTTAAAGTTTTTTTTTGCATATTAGTAAGTTGGGGAATTCAACGACAAAAACAAAGATATTTGAAATTTTATAATAGAACCTTCAATGTTATTCATATAACATACGTTTAAGCTTTATGTTACGTTCATATAACAACATCAGCAATGCAATTACAATAATTAAACTAGTGTAAAATGAAATTTTCTGGCATGACTGTGGATTTTTTAAAACTTATATTGTATGATTTTATTGGAAATTCAACAAAGATCTCGGAAAACTGCATTTAATGGTGAATATTTATAAATGCCAATTTGGTTCATTAAATTTAGTGTAAAATAACAGCAATAAATAACGATCCAATGGTGTTAAATCTCGCTATAAAACGCTGAAATCTTTAGTGGAAACATGCATTATCCCGTACTTTAGGTAATTATTAAAAAAATTCATTTTTCAGTCTCTTCATTATTTTAAAACGCATATTTATTTCTGTTATAAAGATATTTTAAAATTACATTTCATTGAATAAAATAACTTATTTGCATATTAATTGTTAAATAATTTATATGTATAACTAAAAGGTTTTAAACCTCATACTTCTGAAAGATCTTTAAGCTTTTCTAACACCAGGTTACTAAAAAGATCTGAAAAGATCTTATTAACCGTCCATAATTAATTTGGTTCAGTGGTTAAGAGCAAAATCCTGAAGTGTAGTCACTTGTCGCTAATAAATACAGAATATTTAGTGCGAGCGCGCACTTTAAGAAAGGAAAAAAGACCTCTATTTCTTCAACTGCATCAATAAATAAAGCCTGGTTATATCTTTTATGTATAAATATTCTATTGTCTTTTCTCTCATTATCAGCTATGAGATTGCTTTGCTACTATCGACCGTCATAATCATTTAATCTCAAATTCAGGTAAAAAGAGGAGAAAAAATAGCAGTTCATTCGTCTTTAAGGAAGAAAGAACTAAAATATGAACGTTTAACATTAAATTGAGATTCACTTTCGCTAAAGTTAAATATAAAAAAAATTCACTTACGCTGGAAAAGGTCTGTTACAGATTGCCATGTATCAGTGAGCCATTACCTGCAGACCCCCACACCAGCAATAGTTTAACTGTCTGCGTTGGAATCCCACAGAGGCATTATTTTACAATAGCAAGCTGCATGAAATAATCCACCATAACCTGGATTATGCAAATGGCGATTCAAAACTTACAGCGTTGTTGGTCGGAAACGAATGAATCTGTCTCTTTTGTCCAAACGTTTATAACAAGGGTCGTTATTCTGTGTTCAATATTGTCTAGTACAAAAATAACAAGCGGTAGTTTTTTTCATATATCCCCGGTCAACAATGTCGAAATTCACTATTGAAACTTTCTACCTGACTTTACCTAAGCTAAAGGAACAATCTTAAAACTGAAGTTAGAAACCACGAAAATCGAGCATCTGGCATAATGCCAAACTGCGTATCTGCAAGCCAATAGTCATCGCTAGTAATTCTACCACCTTTGATAGTATGTCACTAAGTTTAACCCTCAAACGGTACAGTGGTTTGAGACGAAATAGATGGTACGGTCGGACCTGATCCTGTACGGTCGGTTGGATCCATCCTGATCTCTTTTTTGATGAGGTTTTTGATAGAAATAAGTACACAGTAAGCATTTTTATTGTATAATAACTTTTATTGAAAATATTTAACATGTAATAAAAACCCTTTTCCAGAAAAAATGACCAACGAATTGCAATTTTGCTACAGAAAAAAATCCCTCTGGCATTTACATAGAATGATATATATATATTAGGTCTAATATGTAATTTAGCCTACCTAGTTTTAGAAGTTAGTGAAACCAACTTTGCGAGCACAAAAGTGTAAAAAATAATATATACTGACACTTTTGGCCTTCAAAATCAAAATTAAAAATAAATCTTTTTTTTTTTAATGACTAGTGATCATGAATAACGTTTTTCAACAACTACATTCTTATTTACGTATTTCTATATCTGTTAGGGTGATCTAGTAGGTCTATAAGGTAGGGTTTCTTGTCAACTCGATCTCTTTGCAATGAGATGGGAGGGTACGGGAGGGGAAAGACATAGCCTTGGATCGGATCCAACCCCCACTGTACCGTTTGAGGGTTAAGTATTTCGATTATCATTGTTGGCCATTATTGAAATCCAGATTAAACTGTAAAGAAAAGTAAATTACAAGCTTTAAGTGCTCCTCACTCAATTAAGCGTTTCGTAGTGATTCTACCTTCAGAGTTACTGCTTCCATAACAGTCACAAATCGGTTTATTTAAAATGAGAACGGTTGCTCTCGAGATTAAGACGCTTAAGTACTGCATAAGTATGCAACCCTAAAACGCTTTACACAGTTATAAAAAAACATTGCAGGTATCAAAGACTTACATAACTTACAGCCTCGCACTCTAATGTGAAACATAATGCGAAATCCATAATACACTAATACCTGCATTACACAACCATGAGTTATGAAACTCTCACATTACTTTAGTCATTATTGATTGCTCCTAATCTCATCTCTCCGTTAAGCTTTTAGTAAAAATATTGGAGACAGGTGTTCAAGTCACATGTACCTTGCATAAGCCTAGTAAAAGAAAGCCAAAGAATTTAATTTTTTTATTACAACATTTCTTCTAAGCTAAAAACGGTGCGTAAATGGCGTATTTTATGATTTTTTTCTGGCTGTTTAAAGATAAGGTTTTCTTCTGAGCAAGAATTAAAATCTATTGGAAAGTTTCTAGTTTAGGAGCGTTAGTAAACCTACGAAACCATATATTAAGTTAACATTAGAAAGACGGGAATTTTTTCCTTGCAAAAATGATTGAACGCCGTCATTTTGACGGTTAAAAATAAAATCAATATTTTAAAATATTTAATTTTTTTAAATGCTTAAATACTTTAAATTTGGAACTATTTCAAACCAATATATAATAAATTATTATACATTTAGATGTATTTTTATGCAGGTATGCCGATTTGACAACCTGGTATGGTTTATTCATAAAATTATATGCATGGCTTTTTCCAGTCCTTATTTTTCAACAATATTTCCGAAGAGCCAATATTTCTGTTATTTGCAAAAACGGGAAGAGACGAAAAATAACTAACATTTTTCCGGTATTATTTTAAAGATTTCTGCCAGTTTTCTATAATGCCGTCAAATGGACGGTTTCAGTTTTAGTATCTATACAACACATTTCCTCCCCCTCTTTACTATAGAATATAATTTTGTGAATGTGTGTCCATATTTCGCGAAAAATTAGAAAAAGTCATAAAATTTCAGCACCCCGAGGACATAAATACAGACATAGCGCTCAATAGTATGTTCGAAACCGTTAAAATGACGGCAGCCGTCTTTCTAGTGTTAATTATCAATATTTGCTTGAATTAGATTTCTATTTAAAAAATGTTTCTTCACTTCATTCCAATGTACTCAGGGATAATATATGTACAAGGACAACTATGCATATTCTATGCAAGAAAGTATGCCTATCTCTAATTCTCTATATCTCCAATTCTCTATAAGTATAATTTTATTATCACTTTTTATACTCGCATTATGAATACATGAAATATATTTCTATATCTGTAATTTCACTTAAAACGAATCTCTGATTTTATTAAAACTGAATATCCTTGGAAGTAAGTAACCCATTAAAGAGTTCTTTGTAGGCATTTAAATTTGAACTGGGAGAAAATAAAATACATATTTACTACATCAATTATTTACTACAACAATAACATTATTACTGTTGCATTAAAACGTCTTTCTTTTTGTGCAATTATTTCAAAAGAGAAAATATTTAATATACGTAGTTTTTAAAATTCTTAATGAATCACTGGAATATTCCAATAATATGTTTCCCAGCGCAGAAAATTTATTTTATAAATATAATGAAGGTTTTTACTTGTCTCTCCTCTTCTACGACAATGAAAAAAACTAAGACATGAAATAGCATGAATTATAAACAATTTTTAGTTTTTTTTGAGTTTGCATTTTCAAAGTTCATTATAGAAATTATTAGCGTGTCTTAATATTTTATCAACAATATAAAACAGCTCCTAGACAAAACTAATTACTCACCAAAGTAAAAGATTACCTCACAAAAAGCATAAGGAAAAATCAGAGACTGTTTGAAATGAAATGTAATAACCTTGTAATAGTGCCACATTCCTAAGGTAGCTTCTAGTAGCATCACCGCCAAATGGTTAAAGTACTGAACTGCTAACCGACAGATTATCGGTTCGAATCCAGTCAGTAACTTCAGGTTATTATTTCATTCTATTTTACGTTGCCTTTCTCAAAATTTTGGGAAAGTTCCTGTTTATGTTAATTTACCCGTTTATGTTAATTTCAATATTTCTAGAAAGTTCTTAAGTTGTATATAAGGGACTTCCCTCAGGCTGAAGGAAGTTCAGTAGTGTGATTGCTTCCTGCTGTCATCATACTAATAAAATTCTTTGACCATACAAGAGTGTTGGTTTATTCAGTATATCTCGCACTTTTAATGTGACAATAGGATCAAATATTTTTGCCCACCTGCGCTCATTTGATAATACATCTCGTTACACCGCTGCATCAGAAATGTATGTATGTAGGCAGATAAAATCGGACCCTTCATGAATTCGGTAATTTAAGTATGTTTCCTTGTACGAGGGGAGATAAACTTAATGACTTAGAAAGAGGAAAAATAATTGGTGATACGTTCGTTAGAAATATATTTATGTACCATCACTAAAAATATATTTATGTAACTAACTACGTGCTACAATCTATATATATAAAACAGTTCCGTAACTGACTCACTGACATACAACGCACAGACCAAACTGCTGGACCTAAAGGGCTGAAATTTTGCATGGCGATTCTTCTTATAGTGTAGGGGGGGCACTAAGAGAGATTTTTGAAAAATTCTTCTTAGATTTTTTAAAATTAAATTTTTAAGTTGTTTTAGTAACTTTTTTTAAGTTTGCATTTAAAATAATAATGTGAGGGTTATAAAATTTATATCGCAAGAAAGATCATAAAAATTCCTTTAAAATGAAATCTTTTTCGAATCTTTTTACCTCTTTTTTCTGATTTTTGGTGAATTTTTAAAGATTCATTTTTAGAATTTAATTTATTAAATGCTGATTACGTGATTTCTTTTTCTGGTACTTTAAATAAATTTATAGTCACGTGCATAACAACTAAATAGACCAAAAAATATTTTTTTCTTGTTAATGCGGCAGACGATTGGACATTATTTTGTCTATAAAAATGTCCCTTACGATTTTTTTAGAAATATATATACTTTTTCTACATCAATTGTATATATTGATCGTCATATTTATTATAAATATATATATATATATATATATATATATGCATTAATTGCATACATTGACCGTTGTATTTAATTTGAATGTACTCCGTAGGGAAGTGCGGGTTTTCAGCTAGTAATCTATATATATAGAACAGTTCCGTAACTGACTCATTCACTGACTGACATACAACGCACAGACCAAACCGTTGGACCTAAAGGGCTGAAATTTTGCATGGCGATTCTTCTTATAGTGTAGGGGTGCATTAAGAAAGGTTTTCCAAAAATTCTTCTTAGATTTTTTTAAATTAAATTTTTAAGCTGTTTTTTGAACTTTTTTTACGTTTGCAAACAATACTTTGAGGGTTATACAATTTATATCACGAAAAAGATCATAAAAATTTCTTTAAAATGAAATCTTTTTCGAATCTTTACCTCCATATCCTGATTTTTGGTGAATTTTTAAAGATTAATTTTTAGAATTTAATTTATTAAATGCTGATCACGTGATTTCTTTTTCTGATACTTTAAATAAATTTATCTTCACGTGCATAACAACTAAGTAAACAAAAAATATTTTTTCCCTTGCTAATGCGGCAGACGATTGGACATTATCCAAACAAATATTAAAATACAGCGAAAGAAATGTTCTACAAACTGTACTATATAAGCTGTACTATATTCTTTAGTATTCTTTATATTAGATTTAATTTGAATATTTTCTTCTACATTATTTTGTCTATAAAATTATCCTTTACGATATATTTTACATCAATTGTATACATTAATCGTCGTATTTATCATAATATATATATATGTATATATGGCATGAATTGCATACTTTGACCTTTGTATTTAATTTGAATGTACTCCGTAGCGAAGTACGGGTTTTCAGCTAGTTTATTATACGTGATATATTCTGTAGTGGAAACGTGTAAGAGTTTAACCCGTACGTGGGAAGATAATTTTTATTTTACTACCTGGAGGAACATAAGTCTCTCAGAAATATATGCACATTTTACCTAATTACAGACACTTCAAAAGACAAATATTTTCTTTTGCATTTGTATTAATCTGAATGACTTTATAGAATGTTTTAGCAAAGACGTTTTGTGTGTTTACGATTTCCAAGAGTAGGTTTTGTTAGGATATTGTTTGACAAATGCTGGACCAAAAAAAAAATTACTTCGATTCGGAAAAAATACGAGAATTTTATTACCTCTCTGCACCAAGGCCGCAGGTAACTAAAGCACACATAGGCAGATAGCACCATCCCCCACTTACTCCCCACTAAGTAGGAAGTAAGTCAACAGTACCTGTCTGTCAGACATATGTTCCCAAGTACGGGTTGAAGAAAACAAGCAGGGACGGATATTCTAAAGTTTAGACTCTAAACCTACTGAGTGGGGTTATCGCTATATGAAGAGGGTAGTTCATTTTCCCGGACTAAGTAGAATAAAGGTAAATCCCCGATTTTAGGCGGAAATGGACGATTCTCTCAAAAAAGAAGGGTAGAAAGTACGTTAAGCATGATGAAACATCGTTCTAATAAAGCAAATGTAACACCCGCGAGTTTCCTTGTTAGTTTCCCTAAGTAAACTTCTAGTCGCTCTTGTCCAAGTACCAAATTACTAACTGTTGAGTGAGAGAGGTAGAGGGTGAAATCGTACGCTGATAATATCTAAACCAGAGTTTCCAAAACTATGTTCCGCGGAACACGGATGTTCCAAGGAAAGTTGATAGGTGTTCCGCGAAAACCAGGAATTCTTTCAGATCCTGCAACGGCTACAAGAAATTTGACGGAGTTTGACGGATTAAATCTCTAAAGAGATCTAAAAAATTAAATACTAAATAAATAATTAAAAGTTTTTTTTCTCTCATTTTTAAAAATTTTATAAATTGTGTGTCATTACATACCCTACTAAATAAACAAGGTGTTCCGTTAACATTTCAGGATTTACGATGTGTTCCATCTGAGGAACCCTGGGAAGTTTGGGAAACCCTGATATAAACGAACTATCAGAATATATCATGATGTAACGGGAGCACTTTTAACGTCGTGAATACAGTTTAGCGCTGCTAATAAATGGGCAAGGTAATGTAACCATTGACCGGGCTAGCACATCTTGTTTGATGATAATGTTCAAGAATAAGCCTGTGATTTTCAAACCTGTTTTTCAATCAGATGCAGTTACTCATTCATGCAGTTCATTAAATAAGGTTACCTTTTTTCAATGAACTAGAACGGTGATATTGTAAGCTAAGCTACGTAAGCTAAGATCGTTCGGATGAAACAAATGTAATACCCGCGAGTTTAGTCGTTAGTTTCCCTGAATGAAATTCTAGTCGCTCTTGACCACGTACCAAATTACTAACCGTTGAGTAAGAAAGCTAGAGGGTGACATCGTACGTTGATACTAGCTAAACCAGGGTTCCCAAACTATATTCCGCGAAACACCGGTGTTCCACGGAAATTTAATATAGGCGTTTCGAGAAAACTAGGAATTTCATCAAATCCTGCATCGGCTACAACAAATTCAAACATGTTTGACGGATTAAATCTCTTAAAAGGTCGAAAAAATTGAATACTAAATAAATAATTAAAATTTTTTCTTCGAAATCAAAGGAAAAAGGGAATCGTTTTCTTGGAAATCAAAGAATTGTTTCAAATCCTGCATCGGCTACAAGAAATTCAAACATGTTTGACGGATTAAATCTCTTAAAAAGTCTAAAAAATTGAATACTAAATAAATAATTAATTTTTCTTCGAAATCAAAGAAAATCGAATCTTCGAAGCGAAGTCATGAACTAAATTTAGTGGATAGTTTTCCGGACTATGGTGGTTGTCATAAAATGAGGGAATATGGGCGTGGAGTGCTTGTCGCATTATGTATTTTTTGCATGTTCTAAAATTAAAAGAGGAACTCAAACGTGTAGATAATTTTGATGACAGAGGGATAACGATTTTCTCCCCGTATAAAAACGATGGGTCTTTCCACTGGCAGATTGGTGTTCTAATCGCCAAGAAACCATATCACTATGAGATAACTTTATTCCGGATTTTTTTTTTCAGAAAATAATTCCCTCTTTTAGTAGATAACGACGCAAGAAACCAAGTATATATATTTTTCCAAGGACTTTCAAGTAATTCTACAGGAATTTATAACTTCTTTTGCAAAACCGTCCATGATCTTCTTTCCATTGTGACGTTGTCTCCATTACTACACGAAATTGTAATTATATAAGTCTGTGATGCTCGTTCCTAGCCCTCAACATGAACATGCCATCTATCTGCGAAATGTTAAACTGAGCGGTCTCATAAACTCTAGGATAAGAGGCCATAAATTTTGTGTAATATGCGATTCTGGCGTTATAAAAGGCATAAATACTAGAGTGGTTCGAGGGCTCTCCAGAATTTTGACACTATAGCGACATGGGGAATGCCATAAACTTTGGACCCTTACGACCACTTAAAACGCCGGAGAAAGCTTTTGAATTCGCCGACCGTATAAAAGAAGAACCCCCAATACTCCACGAGAGAGAGATCTGTTTTGAGTGCCAGAGAGGACGCAGCTACCCTGGTCTTTCGGCCTGATAGGCCGAGTGGTCTGTGAACCCCAAGCCGTCCTGACATATCTAACTGTAAATTCTAACTCGCTGTACATATTTGCTTTTTTGTAGTTGTAGTGTTTAAGGTAGCGTAGTAAAGTAATTGAAGCGAAACGCTTGTCTTATTATTGACTACGTTACACCATCATGTCTGGAACTGAAAACCCAGCAGTTTCTGTCTGTTCACATAGATGTTCCGGCGACTTTTATTTAAAAAGACAGACAAAATGTTTGAATGGGAATTATTTTGTACTGTTGGATATAGTATTACGGATTGATTTTCATGATTCACTTACTTCATTCTTTTCAGAAATTATGAACTGTTTATTTTAATGCTATAATATTATTTTAAAAGGACAGTATTACAGAATTCTAACAACTTGTATAATAGTGTATAAACTCAATATTAAAAAATAGGCCCAAACACTTAGTTCTGGTCACAAGACATTTGTCAATCTCTCTCTCTCTCTCTTTATCTATCTATCTATCTATCTATCTATCTTATATATATATATATATATATATATATATATATATATATATATATATATATATATATATATATATATATATATATATATTCTCTTTATGCCATGCAGCGTGAGCGATGGCCTCTGCGAATGCAGCCTAATAAAAACATACGACACTGTATTGAGAAACACTTTGTTTTACTGGTAGCTATTATTCATTCCCTCAGTTCCTCTCTTTGGTTAGCGGTAATGGATTGATTCCTATCACAAGTTAGAAAAAATTGTGTACTTATAAATATGTCCTTATTTTAAAAGTTACACTCTCTAGAATAGAAGCATAAATTTTTTCGATTAAGTTGGTATATACACACTTTACATACTCAAAATTGTGTTTTATTCTCCAAAACTATAGGGGCGGGAAAATAAGAAAAATATTAACATACTTAAAAGTTTGATATTCCGAAAATATTATTTCGTCACGTACATAAATGCATACATACCTATTGCTCGGTTGAAAATAAAATTACAAAGTTGTACCAGTATCCGAAAACAGTAATAATAATAATTACAAGATATAAAGAACTTTATGTACCATGTTTTTAAATTTTCTGTTGAATCATATAAACTTGACAATTCTATGTATTAATAAATACTTTTTAAAAATTTTTTTGAATGAATTATCCCATCAACTTGAAAGAAAATGAAGTTAATTGGAAGTTAACTTGCGTTTAACTTTTCGTTCCCGTCCCGCCCTACAGATGGCTGCACCAGTCTACAAAACAAAATTAACTGAAAATAATAAAAACATGGTAAAAATCTGCTTAAAGATGGCTAAAAGTATTAAAAAATGCATTGTCATCGTGTTCTGAGCTATTCTAAAAGTTTCAAATGTCTAGCTAGTCGGGAAGTTAGTTAAAAATCGATTGCAAGATTTGTACTGAACAAACACACAAACAAGAAATCAAGTTAATAAAACAATGGTAAAAAGAATACTTAGGTATATAAATTTTTTTTGTAAAAATTTAAACCTTATTTTATTATCATTTCTTTTTTGGAGGTTTTTTGGAGGTTTTATTTCCACAAATAAAAAAAAAAATTCTGTGTTGGAACTAGCTTTCTTTTCGGCATTGGTTGCTCTGTGAGAATGAAAAAAATTACTTTTCAGTTTTTCATAGGCCCCCGAAATTCTTCCTAAAAAGAAGAAACTGGCAGTGGATGTTCTTTAACACAATTTTCAACCTCTTGAGTAATCTCATTTCAACCTTGTGTCACAGAAGATTGCTGATTGCTTCCAACCCACAAGTTGCGACTACCATCGTCAAGTGCAACAAATGTATCAAAATTTATGTATTCAAAATTGTTTAGTAATATTACCATTCTAGCTCATTCCAGACATTTATATTTTAGGTTTTGTTACTTTGAAAAAGAAAATAAAACGATCGATTCTAGAAAAAAAAATTCAGGTAGTCTCTTCAACGAAACTACCGCGGGTTATTAACGTAGGATTACTTATCGTTGCTTACCTCTTTTGTATGTATATATGCGTTACGTATATATGTATCTATAAATATGTACGTATATATATATATATATATATATATATATATATATATATATATATATATATATATATATATATATATATATATATATATATATATATATATATATATATATATATATATATATATATATATATATATATATATATATATATATATATATAAGATCTTGTCTGTTTGTTTGTCCGCTATAGAATCATAGACTGTTTCACCCACCGGGACCAAATTCGGCCCAGTTAATGTTTTGGACACGAGAAACTTAAATCAGGAAAAGCGAAATTGGGGCTCAATTAGTTTTTTTTAAAATTATTTTTTTAATGTTTTTTGTGCCCTATAGAGGTGCGTCTACCCCCTGTGGATTCCCTTCAATCAGCTGCGTTAAGAGGGGTGGTTTGAGGATGACGAAGGGGGGGGGTCAAATTCCAATGCGCGGGAGAAAGAGGGTTAGAAACGACCTTCGGCTCTGGCTCCCCAGATAAACACAACTTTCCTGGCTCTGCTATGTGTTGCAGTAATGAGAAAGTACAATTGCCTACAATTAAAGAACCATCCGAGCCTTTGAGAACATTACTCACAGGTAATACATCTGATTCAAAACATTTCTTACAAAACATACAAGCTTAAGGAAAAAGGCTTCATGGGGAATCAAGCCTTACTTTGATTAAATAAAGGGGATAACGCATCTTGCTCTTTACCTCTTGGGTGAAATGAAAAAAGTGCGTTTTTAATGGAAAAATAAATAATAAAGGTAAATGTAAATTATAAAACTTATTTTTTATTAAACAGTGGATCAAAAAAATCTAATTGAACAGTATCTAACAAATATAATTTAACAGTAAACTTATTCAATCCAAACGTGCGAATCACGCAACACGGTGTTATTAATTCTCAATAAAATCAGACGAAGGTCCGCAGGCTCCAAGTTTCTTTCTTTCTTATTGTTTGTATATCATTTCAGTAGCATTCTGTCTGGCCGGATGGACATGAGGAGCGGGAGTGCAGCCCAGAATTTTTTTGATGGAATGCATGAAATATTTTATATCTATATATCTACCCGGGCAACGCAGGGTAATAATGCTAGTATATATATATATATATATATATATATATATATATATATATATATATATATATATATATATATATATATATATATATATATATATATATATATATATATATATATATTTATGTATATCTATATATATATATATATATATTTATATTTCAAAATTTTAACGCATATTGGTACTTTTCTATTTAACGTTTTACTGCTTGCCCAAGCGATACAGACAGGGTTGGCGCACTGCCAAAATTATAACTCACGACGGACGGTTTTAATGTCTGAAATTTTGCTTTCCAGAGGACCGTTATTCAGGAATGTAATACTACGTTAAAATTGTAAAAAAGCTGAGATATTTTTGAACGAAATTGCTGTAAATCGATGGATAGAGGAACGATCTATGCGGTCTCTTTTTTGCTTGTTTTATATGGAATTTAGTCAGGGTGAGATAAACGACACGTACAGGAAAACCAATATTCAGGGAACGATCGATCGAGATTTCACTGTATATATAATCCAATTCTAAACTATCTCATTAAGGGGGTCCAGGACACATTTAAATTTATTTTTTATTTATTGAGTTAAAATTTTAAATATTTTTATGATGGTTAACCATATAATTTGTAAACGAAATCACATAATAAAACTTCTCAAAAAGTTTTTAAAAAATGTTAAAATTTAAAATTTTAAAAAAAAGTGGGGTAATTTAAAATCGTTATAACTTGAAATATTATTTGTCGAATTTAATTTTTTTTTATTTAATTAAACAGAAATATATAAGTTTTAATTCTTATGCAGCATTTCTTAAAATATTAATTTTTTTAAAATTAAAAATATTTAGATTTAAAATTACAAAAAAATTATGTAACTTATTTTTAAAAAATCATATTTTCAAAAATAAATATTTTTTTTCAAATTTGTTGAATCAGAATTAAAGTAAAGTAGTTGAAAAAGACATGTTACATGTTTCAATCACAATGTCTTAAACATTTCTTGTCTTATAACAATTTAAAGACGAGAAATGGTGAAAAAACCTATCATGAAGAAAAACGCACTTACAGGTTAAAAGAACGATTGGCTACTATTAGAATGTTGCAAAATAAAAATAATAATTTCTCCTGTTCTAATTAAGACAGAAACATGATTTAAACGTTATTTTAAGCGTAAAAGAACACAGAAATTTTAATGCAATAATTTTTTTTTTCGAAAATTTTAACAATTTTGTGTCTTGGACCTCCTTAATTCATACAAAAGTGTACGTTAAAAGTCATTTTTTCTATTTTTTTTTCTTAATTATCAAACTTCAATTCCTTAAAACCTAAATAGATTTTAATGGAACATTATTCGTTAAAGGATAATATATTGGACGCAGTTATTGAAGTTTCCCATTTTCAGCTCTAATAGGTTTAAATGCTTTTAACAAATCTTCATGCAAAAGAAATGAGTCTGCTGTAAACGAGTCTACAGAGCTAAATGAATATTTTTTTATCTTAATGCATTAAGAACGAGGTTCATGTGAGAAAGTTATAAAGACTTTCATTTTTTCACCTAATAGGCTTAAGTGCTTTTAGAGGCTTCTTTGTCTTTATTTGTTCTACAGCATAATCGCATATAGTTTTCTTTGGCATTATAAAGCACTATAACTGGGGTTTAGAGATTCTTTTATGCAATTTTTATGCCTCCAAGGGACAAAAATATATTTCGTTAAATTTAAAATTAGGCATTAAATTTTAAATAGTTTTAATTTTCCGTTTATTTTCTAGGCCTGTAGTTTATTATTTTTTTTTCTCCATGGGAGATACTACATTTGTAAAGCTACGTGGTACAGAGTACATTTGACTTTTCGTTATTACATGAGCTTGAAAACTTATTTTGCGTATTCCTTATTTTATATGATTTTAATCTTTTCCCTACTAAATCCCTCCTTGTTTCAAGGTAATAAAACTTTACTCCGAAGCATAGGCGTAGCGTGCTACAAACTTTTTAATTTTTTTTTAGGGGGGAGCACAAATCGAATTCAGTTAGGGCCCTCCTCAGCGCATTGACTATCGGACGGTCCTTAAAAAATGAAATATTATTTTTTTAAATTGAATAACTATAGAATTGATGTTTGTGTAGTATTCAAAAGTTAAACGATGAGAAAAATAAATATAATCTAAATTAAACGAGAAAATAAAAATATGGAATCGAATTTTTGTTATGAATCATATCATTGTTAAAAACTATGTTAAGGCTACAGACAAAATTGGAATGTTCAGTTTCACAGTTTGAAAAAAGAGAGGAAAAACCAAATTTCTTAAAAGTTTTCTATAATTTTCTTATTTTAACCGAACTTCTATTAACATTTTAATTTATTTCAAGTTAAGTTGGGGGGACACGTGCCCCCTAACGTAACTTGACGCCTATGCTCTGAAGTGTCATGCTTACAGAAATAAGAAAATCTGGTAAGTAGACAGAATGTTCTGTGTGAAGTAAGTTCCATTAAAATCGATCTATAGATTCAAAAATTACAAATAATTTCAGGTATACTTCAATTATCATAATTTATTGATCGTATGTTCAGATGAAAGATCATTTCCTTACTGTTAATTGCAAATCCTGTCTTTTCAGAAATAAAATGTCATTTACTCGGTAATTGCATACCTATCAAATTACTGAATTCAATATGGTTTCCTGCATATTGAATATCATATAACTCATATAACCTGCATATAACTCAAATGTTTTCTGCGTATAACTTATGACTATTCAGATGTTAGAAGAAATATAAAAAATACTCTTTGCTTTTTAATTATAAATCTTAAAAATATTCTTATTAATATTTAAACAAAATTGATATATAAATGACATTATTGGGAAAGTAGAAAGCCCAAACACGAGTAGTAAGAAATGATATTAATTTCTGACTGATTGCATAGATCTACTGTTAAAAGCGAATTATTTTCGTAAAATAAGCTGTATCATTCGGCTGGAAGTTTAAAAAAAAATATTTGGAGTAAAAAAAAACAATATTGGTCCTTGCCTTGTTAAGGAAGCATAGTAAAAATAGTTAATAAAAAACATAGTAAACTTGCATGAAAAAAATTATTTAAGGCAGTTAAGGATTTCCTTTTGCTTTCTCGGCATTTCCACTATAGTCCTTATAATTCCAAAGGGTTAATATGTAGAATATTGGTCCTTGCCAATATTCAATTGGTTCTTGATCAATATGATACGATCGCCAACCTGTGGCGATATGGTGCCAATGTGGCACTACAAATTGAAGAACCGTGTAGTGAAATTTATCGGTGCTCTTTTTAGCAAACTCTGAAACTAAACTCAAACGCGCCAAACCTTTAGCGAAAAAATGTTTTGGCGGGAAGCCGTATCGTGTTCTTATAAACTACCACATTATAAACTACACATTATAAATCCAAATTATAAACTACACATTATAAACTACACATAACTTCAAAAAGAACGCAAACACTTAAGAACTCAAGAAATTTCGCACTTATACTTTCATTTTATATTCTCATTAAGTATGAACTTCAAACTAAACGTAAATACTTAAGAATGCTAGAAATTTTGCACTTATATTTTCATTAAACTTTCTCATTAAATACGATCTTGCATCTAACTACTGATATCACTTCATGCACCGACATTTTGCCTAATTCCTCCTACGTTTCCAGATTGTAATTTGAAGGAATGTAATCATACCTGACTTTTGCTAAATGTAGCTTTTCCGATTATGATGACATCTAGTCGATTACGATTATTCCTGTCATTGCTGTATCTGACAGTCGATGGATATCCAGTCGATAATGTACTTGATGGGAAACGTGTGCTTATATATGTACTCGAATTCAGACACTTCACAAGAAGCTCTCCGAAATCAAGATTGTTTTCTTTTATTCATACCAAATGTTTTCTTTGTGATAATGACCAAACTAGAATTAGTAAAACAGAAATATTAATATCTGTGAAACTCATATACCTGCCAGTGATTGTTCCGAAAAAAGCGGCCTTTGAAAAGAGGTTTGTTCTATAACAGTGGCTCTATGGAGTCTTTAATCGGTTCTTAAAACAATATGGCCGTTTAGAGGGATGGTCGTAGAATAGGGGCGGCCAGCTAGAGAATTTTCACTGTACATATCAAAAAGAAATATATATATATAAAAACAATCTCTATATTTTCATATGGCACCTCCCACGTGGTGTATTGGTTATCGTGGTGAACTGCCACTCAATGGGTTCAAATCCCGCATAGGGATTAGTCGTTATCGTGTTGTCCCCTCATAGGGTTTGGTTTGGTTTGGATTGGTTTGGAGTGCTACGGTCAATTTTTGCTACACAAGGGCTAATTACACCGGGGCATACTGCTTAAAGCCTATTCAGAACGGCTACAAACGTCTATACCAAGAGTGGGACTCGAACGCACAGACTCTGGTACCTACCTAATGCCAGCGCCCTAGCCATTCGTGAGCAATGCTGATTCACCTAAATGGTACTCCCATAATAAAGTAGCCAGTAAGACTTCGCGAAGAATAACAAAAGGCAAACTTATCACAAGTGCCTCCCGATCAACTTCAAATAGTGTTTATTGTATAAAAATCAAATATCACCGTAGAAATTGGAAAACCTTGCCTCCCCTCTGTATATATAGAGAAGGGAGACACTATATTTGGTATAAGTCACCATTTCCTACCTGTTTAGGGTACATAAAAGGGGTACCAAGAACGTGTAAATCGCATACCTGGAGTCATCACTCTCTGAAACAGGTTGATTTTTTAGTCTGATTTAGCATTTCCTTTTTGGAGTGAAGGTAGGCATCTAAACGTTGGACGATCTCAATTTGGTATATGCTTGCAGGATGTGAGCATCTTCTTTTAAGACTTCCAACAGTCATAAAAGGGGATTTAAAGAGCATCATCGGAGGAAAGGAAATTAAAGGGACAATACATTATTTTAAAAACTTTGTGTAAATAGGACAAAAAATAAGTTAAAAGTGAAGTTGGAAATTTAACACCATATACGTAGAAGTATTACAAAAATGAAGCAATAGATAACTA
Organism: Dolomedes plantarius; assembly: GCA_907164885.2. Lineage (NCBI taxonomy): Eukaryota > Metazoa > Arthropoda > Arachnida > Araneae > Dolomedidae > Dolomedes > Dolomedes plantarius. The sequence goes on along the minus strand of OU015500.1, from coordinate 96,319,637 downwards.
AAGCAAACACTAAAACAAAAATTAAAACGGGTATTAGTGGGTACTAATATAAATATGTTTAAAGTAAGGCACAGTAAAGTCCTTTTCATTTAATAAGATAGGGCCTGTTCACATAGGAGTCCGGTGCGTTGAGTTAAGGAAACGATGACGTTGAGACGAAAATAAACCAATCATAGGCCTCCAAAGGATTAGCAATGATATTTTTAACGCCTATGATTGGTTTATTTTCGTCTCAACGTCACCTTTCCCTTAACGCTACTCAACGGACTCCTATGTGAACAGGCCCATAACGTAACAAATGGGCATGAAATATAAAACGATGACCCAAAATATCTTGTCAAATTCATGTCTGAGATTTCGGTTTTGCTAACTTGGACAACACAGAACATGACATTTGTGGATATCGCTTAGTATTCTTTGTCGTTAACTACATGCCTCCTACTTATATTTTAAATGATTAGTAGTTCTAAACGTGACTAAAAGTAGTACAATGTTTTCTACAATTTGACGACAACGTATAAAATCTCCAGGGGCAGATATGTTTCCTATTCTGTTCAAATAAACCTTAAAATACCCTTGTGGGGTAACATAAATAACTCATATACTGCAGTAGAAAGATTTGTAAATCTACACGAAACGGAGAAATGTTTTATTTAGAAGAAACTCCAGTAAATTTTATTTCCATAAATGGTACAGTTATAAACTAAATATGAGCTCCAACTTTCTGCTCAGTATTTCTCATTAATGCTTCTGTTATGAAAACCTCCCCTGGGAATCACTGGTTGCTATTCCTAACTACGCATGCGAATCGAAAAACACGCTACGTAAAGTCAAACTTTTGATCCAGCGTAATTTTTTTTTTTTGGTTTAACAAACCGGCTTTTGCATCACGCACCAAAATTTAATTTTCTACTTCGACTGAGACGTGACGTGCATTGCATAATCTCTTATTAATTCATTTCATGTAGATTTGTTGATAATGGACAAAATTAAACGCTAAACAACTATTTGTTTTGATTAAATAAACTAAAGACATTTTAGGTGCCTGTAAATTTCATATCGTTTAAGGACACGAATTACGTTGTGTGACAATAAAATGTCGCATGCTTGTATAAAAAAATATAAATTTTATTCATTCATTTTCTATTTATCTATTTAAAATATCAGAGATTTCTTTACGATCGATAGCACTCTGATTACAAGAATACAGATATTCCCCGACTTCCGATCGAGATAGTTACCGAGACATTGGTCGTAAGTCGAGTTTCAGACAAATTTTTCATTTCTACATACACTTACATATATTTTATACTTTCATGCGTAACTTAAAATACATTGAATTTAGCAAACATAAATTATTCTTCGTCATCACTACTTAATATGTTAGTACAATCCATTGGTTCAGAATTTGCGACAGAAGATAACGTTGAAAGTTTTATTCATTCATTTATTCATTTATTAAACGATATGAAATTTACAGGCACTTAAATGAATGAACATTTTATTCATTCATTTTCTATTTATCTATTTAAAATATCAGAGATTTCTTTACGTTCGATAGCACTCTGATTACAAGAATACAGATATTCCCCGACTTACGATCGAGATAGGGACCGAGACATTGGTCGTAAGTTGAGTTGGTCGTAAGTCCAGTTTCAGACAAACTTTTCATTTCTACATGCACTTACATATATTTTAAACTTTCATACGTAACTTAAAATACATTGAATTTATCAAACATAAATTATTCTTCGTCATCACTACTTAATATGTTAGTATAATCCATTGGTTCAGAATTTGCGGCAGAAGATAGCGTTTAAAGTTTTTTTAACAAAGTTATCTAAGGTTGTTTTGCTTATTTTCCTTGTATATTGTCTGATAGCAAGCCAGATTTTCCTGAATACGACTATTTACACTTGTGAATCTTTCTTCATTTGGATCCGTTGCTTCTAATTGTTTTAGCCCTTTGTTAATATAATGAAAAGCTGAAGCCAATTTTGAAGCCAATGAAGGTTATTTGATTTATCGTGTGGATATCGAAACTATTGCATAATACATTTTTATTATTGCGTCATAAATGTTTGCAGCATTGCAGAATTTTGTATCATACTTTTTAATGTAATTCATATAGGTATATACTGTTCATTCGGGAAAGAGTATTTTTGAGGAAAAAAAAATTTTTTTTCTTAATTTAAAAATTTCGATCGCAAGTACAAACGGTGGTAAAGTCGAGAAATCCGTGTAGTAAATGATTTCAAATAATTTAAAAATATTCAGTCTTAATAAATCCATATTTTTCACAGCTTAAAAAAATATTGCTAGAAGCGTTTCTACAGAGGAAAATTAAAAGAAAAAACTTATGGCATGAACTGGGTTTCCTATTTAAGAAAAGTTCTTTAAAAGTAAGTATAAATAATTAAAATGCCTCCGGGGTCAGCAGTTGAGATATAAGATCGATTCACTTTGGTGTAAAAGACACTACATGGTACTTTTCCTTCAAGTTCAGATTATTCTGTACAAGTCTATAGTATAGAACTGTAATACAAAAAAAGTATACTAAGAATATAATTATATCACACAGATATAACATAGCCTAACATATTAAAGACTTCTGAAATACAAAATAGTTTTCTGCTTTACGAGATCTAGCAGCTGCATGAAACATAAGATTTTCAATAAAGATTAAGTGCATACTAGACAAATCGATTAGAAAATTAAGTAGCTGGAGAATGCACAGGGCTACAAACTTTCTTCTAATGTTATCGTGAGCCACCCAACATAATTATTGTGGAAACGTAACCCACATTTAATATAACACTATCAACAGAATATAAAACTTCAATCGTCCTATAACATCGAAGTACTCATCTTTTTAATCGATTTACCGATGTTCATTCTGCAATGAAGCACCACTGTAAATTTCACATACTAGGAGTCCAGGCCTTTGAACTTTGATTACTGTTTCCTAACTACAGAACCATCCCAGTTATGTAGAAGAATCTAATCTTTGAAGACCATCACTTACAGCATTCATTTCTTCAATATAACAGTATGTTTCTAATATATATATATATATATATATATATATATATATATATATATATATATATATATATATATATATATATATATATATATATATATATATATATATATATATCTAAGTTCATAAGTACGGTTTAAAGAAAATTTTTAAGATAAATATACGCAGATTAAATAGATTCTGGATAAAATCTAGAATCTCATAAATGCACTCTTATTCATTAAAAAAAATTTACCATTAAAACAACAAAATTAGAATAGCGCCCCGTCCATATGTTATATTAGAAGCGAATCGGTTTCAAAATCTACGACAATGATCAAAGTTTAAAAGAAGTCAGAACATTCACATAGAATTTGAGAAGGTGTACAGCCTCAAGAAACTTCAAACATTATTTTGATTTTCTATTGACTCAAATATATCGATGAAAACATTTCATTAAATATAATCCTTAAATATGAATTAACGGTTCAGAATGCAGCTTGAGGGAACATGCCTATGATTAAATGTATCTTTTTAAATTGCTTCTAAGTTAGCAATTAAATTAAAAAATTAACTTCTATTCTTCTCGCAGTCTTCGGTAGTTAGTAAGGAAACAAGTTTTTAATCAGAAAATTTTGTGGTACAGGAAAAATTGTGTGAAGAGTTGTTTATTATCAACATGTCTGAACATGTCTGAAAAACTCCTTTCAGCTCGAGCATCCTGAGGCTGATGACGACCTCAAGCCTTTCCTTGAGATCCGGTTTTTTGTTTGGTAACCCATTCTTTGTAACCATGAATAACAGTTACTCTAGAACTCTTTATGTGCTGAGCAGTTTTTCAGATGCTCGTTCAAGTGTTCTAGCACCCATAATCATTCCACATTAAAAGTTTCTTTTATATCCGTTCCTTCACAAGCAATTCACATCAACCGTCTTTGCAATTATCCTAGCAAATCCTTTTTATACCAACCTGAAGCCCCTATAATTTTGTTCAAACGTAAAAAGCATCTAAATTATAAAGGCTTGAAAACATATAATAGATATACAAATATCAATAAAGTAGAAAACATCGTTAAATGGTTATTAGAAAACAAAAATATAAAAAAGTGAATCTTTCAGAAAAAGTGAATAGGTCCCCGAATATTGCAGGAAAATATGAATTTTTGGTTTGGATGGTTGGTATGGATCATTTGATTGGTTTTAGAGCACTACTGTTATCATTACCTTGCCAAACAGACCAAAGCCTACATATTTAAGTTTATTCCGTACGACTAGAAACACCCTTTTTAATAAAAGCAGTCAAACTCCTGAGCCTAAGGCCAGGGGTCTACCTATTAGGGCAGTCATCAAGATTCGAATTTTATGCATGAACTAGCTGAATACCCGTGCTTCGCTACGGTGTATATTCAAATTAAATACAACCGTCAATGTATGCAATTAATGTCATATATATATATATATATATATATATATATATATATATGTATATGTATATATATATATATATATATATATATATATAGATAGATAGATAGATAGATAGATAGATAGATAGATAGATATATAATAAATACAACGGTCAATGTATGCAATTGATGCAAAAAAAATATTTATAAAAACATCCTAAGGAATATTCTTATAGACAAAATAATGTAGAAGAAAATATTCGAATTAAATCTAATAGAACATACTAAAGAATATAGTACAGTTAATATAGTACAGGTTGAGGGACATATCTTTTACCGAATTTTAATATTTTTTCGGATAATGTCCAATTGTCTGACGCATTAGCAAGAAAAAACAGATTTTTTTGTCTATTTCGTTGTTATGCACGCAAGGCAAAATAAGTTTAAAGTATCACAAAAAAAGAAACCACGTGATCAGCATTTAATAAATCAAATTCTAAAAATTAATCTTTAAAAATTCACCAAAAATCAGAAAATGGAGGTAAAGATTTGAAAAAGATTTCATTTTAAAGGACTTTTTATGATCTTTCTCGTGACATAAATTTTATAAATAATATTAACAAATTATTATTTTAAATGCAAAATTAAAAAACGTTACTAAAATAGCTTAAAAATTAAATTTTAAAAAATCTAAGAAGAATTTTTCAAAAATCTTTCTAATTCCCCCCCCCCCCCCCCTACACTATAAGAAGTATCACCATGCAAAATTTCAGCCCTTTTTGATCTGTGCTTTATATGTCAGTCAGTCAGTCAGTTACGGACCTGTTTTATATATATAGAGATCACATTTAATATGAAAAATTAAAATAGTATATCTTTTGTATAAATCCTTATTATTTGAGACAAACAGATTCAGCCTATTCCTGCAGGAAGCTAAAGAAATTTTCAGTAACACTTATAGACAGCTGTATTGTATTAAACGTATATGAGTATCTTTATTAAAATAAAAACCAACACTGACAAAACATTATGTGCCCATTTTTCCTTCTCCCGTTCAATAAAAATAAATTACATTACTCTTGCTGTCCGATTAATGCATTTCTTGCTAACATAAAGGAAAGATTTCACTTTCTCAAAGGAATTTCTTTTTTTGTGTGTGTCCAAAGAAAACTTAATTAAAACTTAAGACATCTGTGAAAGCCAACACATTCTACACAGTTATGACTTCCCCAAATCGTTCATCACACACTTCTTCTTTATTACATCTAAAATGTCGAGTACGTAAATGTATTGCATACATAAAAGGAAACTTATCAGTAATGAGTAGTAGAAATAGTTTGAAAATTGTAAGAAATACAGAAGGAGATAAAATAAAACAGTATATAAAATTTAATAAACCTCTTCAAATACAGATATACGACTAAATTTAATATAACAGAAATGCAAAGATATGAATATATCTAATATACGGACTTGTATTTATCCATGCGTATAGAAGATATATATTTACTTCTTATTTCTTAATATAAAAAAAACAGGGCGTGATAAGGCACATTACAATCGAACACAGTAGGCTTTTAGTAATGCTTAAGGGACAGATAATAAGACATCACTTAAGTTTAAAAGAACTAAACTGATAGTTTTTTTAATAATTCGGCCCATTAAAACCAAATACAGTTGATGTCCCGTAATTCCAAACGAACAAAACAGACAGATATCTTAAGTTTAACATCAGTACCTGTAATGGGAATTTGATGACTGCGAATATATATAAGCTCTCATATTATGAGTTTGTAATGAAGGAAGACAGACAAGCAAAACTAATATCAAAATTTGTGACCATGCGTGTAGTTTTACTTCAAGCTTAGCATTCATAATATATATATATATATATATATATATATATATATATATATATATATGTGTGTGTGTGTGTACTGTTCCTAATGCCCCCTGACTGGATGTTCCAGACGAGGTATAGGCCAAGGGTAGGCAACCTTTTTGGGAGTGCGTGCCAAAATCGACCAAATCCCTAACAAAATTTTTTTTCCACGTGGCAACCGAAAATTCTTGAGAACATATTTGATATCTTAATATTTGATTTGTAAATGATTATGTAAATCATGTAAAACTTATTGAAAGGAAAATATTATGACAGTTTTTTTACGAGAAATATTTTTGTGGATATTTTTATTACCCTGTAAGTATAACTTTAACTACCATACATATCCATATAATATAGAGACATTATTAGCATCAACACAAAAATTTAACTCTAAATGTTAATTTTTTCAATTCTGCAGTCATTATTTTTTTCCAGTTATACATTTGTATGAATAAAACACGGTAAAAAGTTATTACATATAATCTTTTGCTGATTTTAAATCCCTTATAAATGATGTATAAAAAAGAATATATATTTATTTACCCTCAAAACTATATTGCGAGATATGTATTTACTACTGGTTTCATCCGTCAGACTACTTTTTTACGAAACTTCATTAATGAGTTCATTTACGAAGTTCATTAATCAGAACAAAAATTCACATGTCTATGTAAACGAAAATATGAATAGTAATGTTCCTGCAAGGTTTTTTAAACAGACATACTTTTCTGGAATATTATTCCAAATACATATTACTTCGTTTTCCGCATTTTTCTCCTGTAGTCTCGTCTCCAATCCCTCGTTTCAATATTAGGATTATTATATCAAGTCAACATTAAGGTCAACAAATTTCTGCTTTCATATAGAGCTACTCTAAAATGTAACCAACTGTTTCAAAACCATCTATTTTTATCCATGAAAACATTTTCAAGTTAAGTTCATCCAGTTTAATACTGTCTTGTAACTTAAGGAATTTTGCCGTCTCTTTCAGTTCCCTGAATTTAGCAAATCTTGCAACGAACTCCCTAACAGTTGATTTTATAATGTTTACTAACAACATTTGAAAATCTTGGACGTCTGATCTGTCATCTCTTCCCTCTCCTTGCTTCAAATCCCCTCTCGCTTGACTACTTCTGGTTTCCGAACTGTCACTCCGAACATTCAACTTCATCTCCACTCATGCTGCTCCGCCCACTGACTCATTTCCCATTAGCTCACTTCGTACAATTCGCTGTTTTTCTCTCATTGGATCTCTGTCTGGCCATCCTTACTCTTTGAATCTTTCACGTTTGTTTCAGGTTAAATATTTTTTTCCAAAATCCTCTCTCTCTTTTATTAATCTTTTCTCTACCCACCCCCCAGTTATCCCTTCATTCCCTGCCAACCTAAACTGTTAAAACTTTTTATATTTTTATTTAATTCACTTTTTTTCTCCTCTCTTTCTTCACACACATTCTCAGTACTATTATAATCAATTTTAGAGAACGGTAATCATGATACACTCCACATTGAATACCAAGGATATAGAGCTCTAGCTCCCAGGAGCCTCTTAAGTTAATTATACCTATGCCTATGCTATAATTTATCATCTTTTTGGATATCGTTGATGTACCTCTTTAGGTTTAGGAAGTACCTAAATCACTCATTATTTAGACTCCTGTGAAAAACGCCTAGTTTCATTTCAAAACCTTTTATGAAACCAAACATAACAACCAGTGTCTTACCAGAGCCGTGTAACTTAATATTCAATTCATTTAAATGTTCTTAATTCTTGGGTAGGCACTTGTTGGTCATTTTAAAATACCCTAATCTTATCTAACCATTCATAAAAATCATTTCAGAACCAAACATCAGCTAAACCAACGAACATTGTTGTACATTTTCAGTACTTTATACACAGAAGGTTCGTTTAGTAGGAATTGAAATTGTGTTTTATTTAAAGCCGAAGCAGAAATGTAATTAACAACCTTGGTAACTGCTTTCATCTATTCTTGAAGTTTAGGTTCCTTCAGGCCCGCTTTTGCCAATAAGGCATCTTCATGTATGAAGCAATAAAAACCTATAAGTACTAGATGACTAACATATTTTGCAAACTACTTTTGAAATGTCAATTTGTTGAATAGATAGTTCGTTCACAACTGATTTACACGATTCATCCCCGATAACACGCTCAGATGGTCTTTCAATGTCTATCAGCATTCAATTAGCAGCTATCGACTGTTACTGACTGCTAATTGAAAATGAATTTGCCAAGGACTTGTTTCGCGGTCCAGAAACAAGTCATCGGCATGCCACGTTTAGCACACGTGCCAAGTGTTGTCCACCCCTGATATAGGCTTTGCGTGCTGAGTATTGATGCTTGGTTTATAATAACACCAAAAAGGTCGGAGTCCGACTTGTCCAGTTACCACCACAATTTAGACCGAGCACTCCCAGGGGCGAAATTTCAGGAATTGTACCTTTCGCACCCACTGACCTCATAGAAAGACAGACATTCCGGTTTACGGATTTAACGTGCCCATATCCAGCCTACACACGAAATATATATATGCAAAATGCATTTAGGTATTTAAACGCACAGAAATTTGCCGACAAGCATCTATCTTCTATTCTTTGCATCTAAAGTAATTCTCTACTTTGGAGGTTTTTTTTGTATACAATGGAAAATAATAATGTTGTTGAAAACAAATATCAAAAGAATGGTACTAATTAAAAGTTTTGTTATAGTTAAGATTTATCAATATACTCCTTTGCAAATTTTGTTGCTTTTGCTATGACTTTTTGTCTGATGACTTTATTTTTCACTGAGATAGCTGAAAAACACTGTTGTTTATAATTTATCTCATTTGCTATAGAATGTATGAAAAAAGTATTTCGTATCGTTAATAACCATTTCGGATTACTCTTTCAAGATCTTCTTGATCTTTTTATTTTTATACATACTGTAGAAAATATTCGGTTACATATTTTTTTCTTCTTCTTATATATTTTTAAGATAAGACATATACTTTTAATTAAGATCTTAAAAAAGAATGGGAGAAGACATCTTTTCTGATATGAATATTATTCTCCCTGTCCTTCGCCGACAAAAAATATAGTGTGAATGTATATGAAAACCCATTTTTTTTAACTACCCACGTTCTAGCTACAATTCTGTTCTTAAGTTGTATTTAAAAGTCGAGCAATAACACTCAAAGGATTTTGAACTCGTCATTACCTTCTTACAAACTGAGTCCTGTCCCATTGAACAGAGTCTACCTTCGACTTTCATTTAGATATCTCCATTTTGTCTGTCTCTACAAATTTCTAATCAGTGATAATAATTGTAAGAAGGCTGAGTAAGATTTAATGAAATATATTAAGAAAATAAAGATACATGTTATCTTCTACTAACACAAATCTTCCTTATGGATAAAAATATATTAGGTGAAGTGATACGAACCCCATATTTTATGCGTCACAGGTGCGAGCTATACTACTGCCTTCTTACGATTTAGTAATGAGCTCCAGTCTAGTTACAACTCGACTGGTGGATATGCTCATTTTCTTAGCACTGGACTTTAAACGTCACCAATTAGATAGCATTTAGTTCCGTTTAACTTTGGACTTTCAAATAATTCTTATATACTATATTTATATGCCATAGCACCATTTGGGTGATCATGTCTTACGATTTAGTAGGGAGCTCCAGTCGAGTTACAATTCGACTGGAGTGTATACTCGTCATTTTCTCAGAAATGAACTTTAAACATCACCAATTAGATAGTATTTAGTTCCGTTTTACCTTAGAAATTTCAAATCATTCTTATATATATATACCATAGCAGCATTTCGGTGAGCCTGTCTTCTTACGATTTAGCAGTAAGCTCCAGTCGAGTTAAAACTCGGTTGGTGGATATACTCGTCATTTTCTCAGCAATGAACTTTAAACATCAACAATTCGATAGCATTTAGTTCCGCTTAATCCTAGAACTTTCAAATCCTTCTTATATATATTTATATATCATAGCACCATTTAAGTGGGCCTACATAGCTCCTTATGATGGTACCCCCGTATTTTATCACTCTCAAGAGCGACATCTGGGGTGCTCCTACCCACCGCTATATTCATATAACATAGCACCATTTAGAAGGGCCTACATAGCTCCTTATGGTACCACCGTATTTTAGCACTCTCAAGAGCGACATCCGGGGTGCTCCTACCCACCGCTCCTTATATATATATATTCATATAACATAGCACCATTTAAAAGGGCCTACATAGCTCCTTATGATGGTACCACCGTATTTTAGTACTCTCAAGAGCGACATCCGGGGTGCTCCTACCCTCCATCCATAGGAAACCCTCCAAAGGGCCTTTCCGACCTATAGGTTTATTATGTCCATACATGGTGAAGACACGAGAGCATTCAGTGACGTTTTCCAGGACTCTTACTGATCTCTGTTAATATTCCCAACATGCTGACCCTCCATGTCTGCTCCGGGTCCTCATTCATAATATTTATAAGACGCTTTAATTAATGACGTTATAAGAATTCCTAATGGCATGTAATCTCTTACAAATACAATTATTGCTGACGGAAAAGAAATATTTAATCCGAATCCATCGGCAAATTTACTTATTATCACTCGCATGTGCTAGCTATATTTTATGTTCATTAGATTTAGTTAACCCTTCAACGGTCGCGGCCGGCTATAGAGTGCAACATTTTCATAATTTTGAATGGTTTGTTTTAGATGTAAGGGTTTATTGTTCTAAGCAATTTCTATTTATAGCTACATCCTTTCTAATGAGGGTATGGTTTTCTTACCCTTCTATTCCTTTCCCTTCATTGTTAGTCGTGAATTAACCGAGGTAAACCAGCGATTATACTGGATTACAATACGAAAAATGCAGGAGTTGATATAGTCGATCAAATGCGCAGCTGTTACACAGTATCCCGCATATCACGAAGATGGACTCTCTCATTGTTTTTTAGGTTTTTAGACATAATAGAAATCAATTCATAAGTTGTTCTTAGGTCCAATAAACTGGAGAGTTTTGAAATAAGGCTATTGTATCTGCATTTTTTGGTCTTTAATTATAAATATATCTCAATATTATCAAAATTTTGTATCTTGTCATAAAAAGCAGAATTATCATTTTCAATTTGAAAAAAAAAAGTTTATTACAAAAGGAATAATCAAGGTTGAAAGACAAGTTGCACTTTGTGTCACACGCGCATGCTGGTGTTCAAAAAATTGGCACTCCTGCAGAGGGGTAAAACGCTCAAGTCGAGAAGTAAACTTTAACTATGTTTGAAATCGCCATCTTCCTATAAACTCTTAACTATGTACAAGAAGGCACGGAAAATTTTAATTGAATTTTCATACCTTTATTCAGTCTAACCTTAAAACTTTTCAATCATTATCAGCAATTCGCATAAGACGGCTAAGTGAGATATAATTATAAGCCTTGAAAATTATCAAGAAAACAAGCAATCTTTTTGAATACAATTCTTCCTTACGGATAAAAACTACATCAGGTGAATGCACACGAAAACCTTTTTTTTTTTTAATTTATTGCTCACAAAATTCCTTTCTCTCCCATCACTTTCTTTCGTCCGCGAATTTCACTGCAGACTTATTTCGCGCCACTTGTTTTTCTTAATCGCAGACAAAGGACACCGTCTTATTAAATTCCCTTATATCAGGGAAATGTTTATCGGGCTTGGAGGCGAGAGTACAGACCTTTTATCTTGGCTCCCGTTCATTAATATGAACGAATGGGAAAGGTGCTCTTCATTAACAACAGTTTTTACCAGGAGAATTTCTTGCTTGACTACATCCGTGACTAATTAAGATTACATTGTAATGATGCCGTTAATTCTAATAATACTCTAGGACTCGTTAATACTCTTTAGATGTATATAAATAAATAATCCCTCGTCCGAGAGATTATACGTCGCAAATTAAATTATATGTCAAATTATTTAATTAGTTTATTAAATTATTTTAAGAGCCACTTATAATAATAATAAAATATTGATAGTCATTAATTTAAATATATGCGTGGTCTCAATGTGCTTACGATATTCTTTCCTTTTTACTGTCAATCTTATTCGTTTTCAAGATTTCTATTTGCCGTTGACATATTGATCAAATGCAGACTGGTAAATATCAGCAGTTCACATTATTTATAAATAGGTTGGAAGCCATTTGGAGAGTTGCAATTAGTATGCCTGTAACCGATGCTTCGCGTCTAGGAAATTTGAATGGTAATGTGCTTTATATGTAATGATGTGTTGTAATTATACTGTCGGTCTGGCAAAAGCTTCTTGCAGCATTTATTAATCTATCTGGTTCAGAGTAGGTGTGAGAAGATTTTAATGGAGAACTGGTTTAAGGACAAGTTTGTTTTTAGGCAAAAAATGAAACTTTTGGTTATTAGACAGCTTAAGAGGGTTTAATATACACCTTTGAATAATGCAAAAGAAGATGGTAATCAATAACTAATATTTTGTTTTTGTTTTTGTTTTAGGAGTTTTATAGCTGTGTCTTCAGAGAAATTTTGTCTTTTGAACTTGTTGCTGTTGCAGTTTCTAATGCCCCCTAGCTACCGTACCGTCTCCAACACTCTCTGACCTCATAGAGGGGCTTTCTGAACTACGGATTTAAATTCTTCCTTCTCGGTCCCGTCAAAATTACGGGGTGATTTTTCGCCCCTCTATTTCTCGTGCCCGTGATATTTCCGGACTGGAGTGTTCAAAATTTACACACCGAAAAGAATAAAATAAATTCATTTCATTTACCCTGCAAAGTTTTTATTTCTTTTTTTACATACGAGATGGCAGCATGAGATTATTCATATGTAAGTGGGGATGGTTTTTTAAAACTAGACGTGGCAGATCAAGAATTAAATGGAAATCTCCGGAAAAAATAGGAACTTTTTTTTTACTGTTTTCTTGAAAATTATGCGATTGTTAAGGGGTTAAAGTGCCCATATTATGCCTAAACCCGGAGGTACTTAATAGCGCTTGTCGAGATTCTATCCGAGCAACACCAGCACTGAAAGCCAGCGCGTACATCGAGTCCATATTGAACTTAATCCTTACTGTTAGTATTTGAAAAAGATAATTTTCTCGGACTTGACCAAATTCATCTGAGTAAAGCAGCAGTGATGACACTTACAGAATTTATATGTAAATTAGATGGTCCTTATGGAAACAAAAGGGCTGTATAGAAGTAAGAAGGATAAAATGGAACATTTAAAACATAAATTAAGAATATATATTATTATTCTCTTCGATTTGGTGACAGACAGATTCTAACTACTAGCATCTATACAAATGATATAAGTAGTAATTGTAATATAATGTTGGAGAATAATTCGTATTATAAAAAAAGACTTTTTCAGTGATCTTTACATATAATTGCTTTCTAAATATTATTTTACAAAACTCAACCAAAGTATAGCAGTAAAAATGTACATTAAAAATACATATTTCTTCCCATGTGTAATATAGCTGAACCTTTTTTGACTTGATAGTGTCAATCCAGAAACCAATTTCAAAATTTAAATAAATATTTCAAACTGTAATATCGAAATTCCCAATGTAAGGAGTATAAAGAATGCATTTGCATTTTTTTACAAGTAGTGCTAATTAATTAGCAAGAGAACTTTTTTCTAAAACAACTATCCTCTAATTATAAATTTTCTTAAAATATATATTTCTAATTTTCCATGTTTGCAGTTCGTGCTCTCCAAAGAGGCAAGATCCTTTTAACTCTATTAATATATTTCCTAGGGTGTATAGACTCAGGGTAAATAAACTACCAGGACAAACAAATCAAAGCTTTTTCTATCTCCCTTTGAGTGCATGGTGGGAAAAGAATATGCATTTAAAATGTCATTTTCACTAACGTCTAATTTTGAGGCATTTTTCTTCCCTGTTCTGCTGATGTTTGTTAAAAAATGCCTTGAAACCATTATCAAAGGTACTATAATGCACTTTCTCTGATAAAAATACGAACGAAAAGCCATTAAAAATCTCTGAAGAGTATTAAAATTAATCATGAAAAAAAAGTAATTATACTTCTTATATAATGAATAATTGATAACGGCAGAAAAAGAAATTTGAAATGTTTTTGTGTTACTGGAACCTTAACACATAAAGATTTCTACCTTTTCCTTCATTTAAGTAAATTTAAATATAAAAAATCAAGCAAAACCTTTATCATACGTTTATGATGTAAAACCTTTTTACTTCATTTAAGTCTTATTTAATCACAGTTTAAAAAATATTGCTTGATTTTGTTCCTCCAAAACGTAACAAGTTTCTGCATTCTAGTACTTCAAAATTTTTAAGAATTGAAACTTTGTGATTACCAAGCAAACACATGAGAAGAAATTGAAAATTAAGACTATCACTATGAGAAGAAAATGCATTATTTACCTGCATTAGAAATTAAGTTCACAGCATAAAAATAGCTGTTCCTTATTTGAAAGTAAACGAAGAAAATCAAATTAAATATTTTATGAAGAAATAGTTTTTTATTTTCAACATGTAACAATGAGTTTCTGTTTATTTTTCTTTTTCGGCTCCCCTCATGCAATTCGCAATTACTTTTTATTTCCTACTGCACTACTGAAGGGGTAAACCTTTTGTTAAATATATAAATAAAGGAAAAGTAAATGTTCTGTAAAGAATTTCAGAAAATTTGGACCGTAATTTTCCTGTTTTAGTGCCAAACAGCAAATTAAAATAATTATGCTAGAGAAATATTTATGTTCCGGTGATAAAGCTTTATGCACCTCAAAATATGAAAAGCATTCAAGAAAGTAACCGAACAGATAATTTTCCGACGGTGAAATTTTCAGTCAGATCAAAGACAATGTAATGGTTAAGCTATCGATGACGCCTGGTTCTTGTTAAAAGAATTAAAATAGTTTCTCCCATGCTGCATATACAGTGGCTCCCAAAAGTGTTCCTACACTTACGATTTTCAATGAAATAGGGGTCTATCCATTAATTAAGGGGAATATTTCAGAATGGATATTTAATAATAAGATCTATAATCTATTCTTAACAAAACTACATGAAATATTTTAAACCATAGTAAAACTTTATTTTTAAGAAACGAATAATCAAAAAGGAACAAAAACTTTTTCTCACAAAAGTTATCGTACACATGTAAAAAATCTCTACATATTATTAAATATTCTAATTTTTCATTAAATTAATATTTAGTAGGATATCCTTTAGCATCTACAACAGCTTTTAAACGTCCGGGAATAGATTGCAGTAGTTCTTTGGTAATTTCTGCATCAATGTTCATCCATTCTTCCATCACAATTGTTTTTAGTTCGCCTTACGTGTGGACGATAATATTAATTATGAATTTATCCAAAAATATTTCAATGTACGATGACTTTTGTGAGAGAAATTTTTCGTTACTTTTTGATTACTGGTTTCTTAAAAATAAAGTTTTACTATGTGATGTTTCGCCCCTCTATTTCTCGTGCCCGTGATATTTCGGGGACTGGAGTGTTCAAAATTAAAACACCAAAAAGAATTTTAAAAAATTCAAATCATTCACCCTGAAAAGTTTTCATTTCTTTTTTTAGATACCAGATGGCAGCACAAGATTATTCATAATGTAAGTGGGGAAGGCTTTTTAAAACTAAACGTGGCAAATTAAGAAATAAATGGAATCCTCCGGAAAAAATAGGCACTTTTTTTTACTGTTTTCTTGAAAATTATTCGATTGTTAAGGGATTAACATGCCCATATCAGGCATAAACCAGGAAGTATTTAACAGCGCTTGTCGGAATTCGATTCGAGGAACCCCAGCACTGAAAGCCAACGCGTACCTCTAGCCCCTTTTGAACTTAATCCTTACTGATAGTATTTCCAAAAGATAATATTCTCGGACTTGACCGAATTCATTGAGAAAAGCAACAGTGATGACACTTACAGAATATTTATGTAAATCAGATGGTCCTTATGAAAACAAAAGGGCTATATAGAAGTAAGAAGGATAAAATGGAACATTTAAAACAGAAATTAAGAATAAATATTAATATTCTCTTCGATTTGGTGACAGACAGATTCAAACTACCAGCATCTGTATAAATGATATAAGTAGTAATTGTAATATAATGTCAGAGAATAATTCGCATAATAAAAAATAAAAAAAAATTTCAGTGAACTTTACATATAATTGCTTCCTAAATATTATTTTACAAAACTTAAGCAAAGTATAGCAGTAAAAATTTACAATTAAAATATATATTTCTTCCCAGATGTAATATTGCTGAACCTTTTTTGACTTGATAGTATAAATCCAGAAACCGATTTCAAAATTTAAATAACGACTTCAAACTGTAATATCAAAATTCACAATGTAAGGAGAATAAAGAATGTATTTGCATTTTCTTACAAGGAGTGCTAATTAATTAACAAGAGAACTTTTTTTCTAAAACAACTTTCCTCTAATTACAAATTTTCTTAAAATATATATTTCTAATTTTCCATGTTTGCAGTTAGTGCTCTCCAAACAGGCAAGATCCTTTTAACTCTATTAATATATTTCTGAGAGTGCAATGACTCAGGGTAAATAAACTCCCAGATCAAACAAAACAAAGCTTTTCATCTCCCTTTGAGTGCATGGTGTGAAAAGAATATGCATTTAAAATATCATTTTCACTAACGTCCAATTTTCAGGCATTTTTCTTCAACTTTCTGCTGATGTTTGTTAAAAAATGCTTTGAAACCATCAGCAAAGGTACTAGAATGCACTTTCGCTGATAAAAATACGAACAAAAAGCCCTTAAAAATCTCTGAAGAGTATTAAAATTAATCATGACAATATATTAATTATGCTTCTATATAATGAATAATTGATAATGGCAGAAAAAGTAATTTGAAATGCTTTTGTGTTACTGGAAACTTAACACATAAAGATTTCTACCTTTTACTTCAATTAAGTAAAACCTACCTTAAATACTATCGTTTACTTCAATTAAGAATTTCAGAAAATTCAGAGGTTAATTTTCCTGTTTTAGTGCCAAGCTGCAAATTAAAATAATTATGCTAGAGAAATATTTATGTTCTGGTGATAAAGCTTTATGTACCTCAAAATATGAAAAGCATTCAAGAAAGTAACCTAATAGACCATTTTGCGACGGTAAAATTTTAAGTCAGATCAAAGATAATGTAATGGTTAGGCTATCGATGACGCCTGCTCCTCCTTAAAAGAAGAAAAGTAGTTTCTCACATGCTGCATATATAGGGGTACTTAAATTTCGCAAAAAAAATTACAAT
Source organism: Dolomedes plantarius (assembly GCA_907164885.2). NCBI lineage: Eukaryota > Metazoa > Arthropoda > Arachnida > Araneae > Dolomedidae > Dolomedes > Dolomedes plantarius. The sequence continues at coordinate 96,302,018 of OU015500.1, read as the reverse complement.
ATATAAAGTTTTGCATTTATTCATAAATATCTATGTATATATATATGTATATATATATGTATATATATATATATGTATATATATATATATATATATATATATATATATATATATATATATATATATATATATATATATATATATATATATATATATATATATATATATATATATATATATATATATATATATATATATATATATATATATATATATATATATATATATAAATTCAAAAATTCACACTTATTAAATTAATCATGATTTTATTTACTTCGTTAGGTAAGTATCAAAATTCTTAGTTAAAAGCTAACATTGTAGCAGTCTCCATATTCTCTTCCTTAAGTCTTTAGAAATAAGTAATAAGCAAATTTCGAGAGGGATATCTCTCATTTAAAGACCGTGAATGATCTTAGATAAGCAATTATGTTAATAAATTATTACTATTACCTAATTTTGCTTAAAAACCCGTTTATCACTAAGTTTTCGCCGAAAGTTTCGCCAAGTTTTCGCATTTATTCGCTCATATCGGCAAATTTTGCATTTATTCGCAACTATTTCGTAAATACGAAAATTACGTATCCCTATGCATATATTATTATGAATAACTAGGAACATTCATTTCTGTGCTAATTACGAATAACGTGAAAGTTATTCAAGATACTGTCATTAAGACACTGTTGAAATCAGCTAAATTTATTGAGTTAAATAGAAAAAAATTATATAAATAAAAGAAAGCGAGAGAAAATCTAAATGGGGGGGAACAGGGATTCTAAAAATTAAATTAAATAATTACTACAAGTAATGGAAAATTTATCTGAAAATACAGTGTGCGTGTCGGACAGATGTAGTGATTACTATACGAAAATAAGCTGTTTTACCATTTCTTTTCTAAAGTAAAACGATAATTAATGCTTGATTTCATGAAAAAAATGAGTAGTTTTATTGGAAGTTTTTTCTTAAAAATATTTTTATTTTTTGCATTTTTATATTTAACTGGGTGCGTACTTATAATCTTGATGCCCAGACAAGAAAAAAGAAATGAAGATGGATTTTCTAATTTATAATATTTTTAAATATTGTTGTGCGAAAATGTGTCCATCTTTTCCCTAATCACCAAATAACGTCTTTTTGTTATCTTAGTTAACCTTGTAATTACGGGGGGGGGGGGGTATAGCATATATTTTTGAAGAATACAGGCCGAAGAATGTATATGTATATATATATATATATTTATAATAAATACGACGATCAATATATACAATTGATGTAGGAAAAAATATATATTTATAAAAAAATCGTAAGGGATATTTTTATAGACAAAATAATGTCCAATCGTCTGCCGCATTAGCAAGAAAAATTTTTTTTGTCTATTTAGTTGTTATGCACATGACGATAAATTTATTTAAAGTACCAGAAAAAGAAGTCACGTGATCAGCATTTAATAAATTAAATTCTAAAAATGAATCTTTAAAAATTCACCAAAAATCAGAAAATAGAGGTAAAGATTCGAAAAAGTTCTCATTTCCAAGGAATTTTTATGATCTTTCTCGTAATATAAATTTTATAACCCTCAAATTATTATTTTAAATGCAAACTTAAAAAAAGTTACTAAAACAGCTTAAAAATTTAATTTTAAAAAATCTAAGAAGAATTTTTCAAAAATCTCTCTTAGTGCACCCCTACACTATAAGAAGAATCGCCATGCAAAATTTCAGCCCTTTAGGTCCAGCGGTTCGGTCTGTGCGTTGTATGTCAGTTAGTGAATGAATGAATCAGTCAGTTACGGAACTGTGATATATATATATATATATATATCCGAAGAATACAGGCCCAAGAATGTATATATATATATATATATATACATTCATACATAGAAATAAAACAATGCGATATTTTATTATGATATATATATATATATATATATATATATAATATATATCATAAACTGGGCAACTCGACTTCCTTGCCCAGTCTATTTGGATAGCATGCCGAACTATGGCTAAGTCCTAGCCGTCCTGTTCCCTCAGGAATCACTGAGAATACGCTGTGTTCATAAACGTAAAAAGCACATTTATTCAACTATCGTATTTGCAAAATATGTACATTAATTCAGTTTTGCACCTCCAGTGTATTCATGTCCTCCACCCAAATCTAAAATTACACATGTAAGGCACTCTGGCCCAAAATCACAATCCTTTTCCACGCGGCTCTTTGTCCCGCGAAAAATCCAGCTGATCCGAGCAAAGTAGTCCTCGTCAACGCCGGACCCATGTCCTTCCTCTGTCTGGCAACTTCTCTCCCTGGCCACCTCAAGCCGAGACCCATCCAAACCGGTTCTCCCTCGACTGCATATCTCGGACTAACACGCTCTTTGTCCAAAACCACATGCAATCTAGTTCCCGTTGTTCGTCTGTTTACTGTTCGCAGACAACCGGCACGCCTCCTGATCGATGGACTTGAAATCGCCTCTGGTAAATGCTCATTCAAAGCTGTAAAGAAACTTCACCATATTTCATATATAACACTGGGAGTTAAGTAGAGAGTCCGCAGCCATCACAATATATATATTTATACACACACACACACACACACACACACACACACACACACACACACACATATATATATATATATATATATATATATATATATGTATGTATATTTATGTATAATCAAAATCACGAAGTCCATGGTTTCTTAAAAACACGTAATTGATTAAAGAGGGTGAACATAAGTTTCGCTGTATCCTATTTCATCCTAAACATCGTTAATCTGAAGTATCCTATTTCCAAAAATTATTCCTCACTGCGGACATTAAAACTGTTAGATTCCCTTTATTATTCGTTTGCGAGATCATTTATACTATTATACACCCAGTCTGCCATGTTGTTTATTGTATCGCCTCCCATCACTTCTTCTGGTGAAATTTGTCAGCGTCAGTCTCTCGTACGGAAATGGATGGATAGGGTGAAATTCGTGTTATTCCACTTGATACCGACACACTATAATTTGGTTGGAAATGAAAAGTTTGGAATTTTTTGGCTAAAAAAAGTTTCGGAGGTTGTACAGCAGATTCGTTCAAAAACGTGATTCCGTTCATCTCAACTTTTATACGCAGAATACTGTTCTTGAAACTTCTAGAGGGTTTAAAAGATTCCAAAGACGTATTGTAATTCATTTTTTGAGACTAGAGAACATGAACAATCCCCTCGAACAATGGTGTATCGTCGACCCCCCCCCCCCTGAACAAAGGTCCTATGATACAAAGATTACGAATAGGACATGATTGCCTTACGGCCCATCTAAACCATTGTAGAATTTCTCTTAGCCCCCATATCCCTTCCAGGGGTAACAACCACCCCCATTTTCACGGTGCAGATATTTCTCCTGATTTTTTTAACCTCAATTTTGAAAACTTTATCCAATTAAAGGTTGCAAAATGTTTTTACCATTTTAAACTGATAACAGATGGCAGCACTAACTATTTTTCTGCTCATTTAACTGGAAGACACTGAATGCAAAGGAAAAAAGACTAGATTCAGGCGTTTGCACTGTGTAAATGGAGCCCATCAAAGGGTAATGCCACAGTTATCAGGACATTTGATTTTCCATTGGTAGGAAACATATTCATCAGTGTAATACTTGTTTAAAAGATCTGAGAAACATGGATTTTTGGAAGTACTTCGGTTAATTTCCTAACACCAGAAATTTAAAAAAAACTATCACTTGTAACTAGATTATAGATTCCTCTACAATTCCCCCTACAATTCTGCTATTGTTTTTAAAGATTAAAACAAGTTAGTACATTATTAACAAAACAATATGTCATCGTAAAATGTTTATTGTGGTTCAAACCCCGATAATGAACTTCGGTTATAGAGACAAATATAATGACGCGACGTTTTGAAAATACTAACTTTGAATACCACACATACATTTAATTTTAAAAGAGTAGCCAAATTAATAGCACATATCAGGAAAAGGTTTTCTAAGATAACCTTGTATGAGTTATATTTAATATTTTAAGAGAGGGGAGCATAAACCAAACTTCCATTTCTACAGCGGGTATGAAGTCTTTTAAAACGAAAGTAACGACCTGAATATCCCGTCCTTAAATATTCCTCTTTTTGTAATCGAGTCATTATTTTTCGAAGTTGACAGCTGAATGGTACTTATAATGGAATTTCTCCGATCTTAACGACTTTCGGGCATACATAACATCGGTTTGATTGCTGTTTTATTGGTGTAACCGCATATTCTTATAATACGCTTTTCTCCTCTACTTTAAAGACAATTAACTTTCGACAGCACCAGTAAAGACACAATTTTTGATAAATGGAAGCGAAGAGAGGAAAATAAAACGCTATTTATATACGAACTAGCTGAAAACCCGCACTTCGCCACGGAGTACATTAAAATTAAATACAACGGTCAATGTATGCAATTAATGGCAAAAAAAAAAAAATATATATATATATATATATATATATATATATATATATATATATATATATATATATATATATACATATATATATATGTATATATATATATATATATATATATATATATATATATATATATATATATATATATATATATATATATATATATATATATATATATGTATATATATATATATATATATACATATATATATATGTATATATATATATATATATATATATATATATATATATATATATATATATATAACGATTATATATATAACGATCAATGTATGGAATTGATTAAAAAATATTTATAAAAAATTCGTAAGGGATAATTTTATAGACGAAATAATGTAGAATAAAATATTCAAATTAAATCTAATAGAACATACTAAAGAATATAGTACAGTTAATGTAGTACAGTTTGTGGAACTTATCTTTTACTGTATTTTAATATTTTTTGGATAATGTCCAATCGTCTGCCGCATTAGCAAGAAAAAAAAAATATTTTTTGTCTCCTTCGTTGTCATGCATGTGACGATAAATTAATTTAAAGTACCAGAAAAAGAAATCACGTGATCAGCATTTAATAAATTAAATTCTAAAAATTAATCTTTAAAAATTCACCCAAAATCAGAAAATGGAGGTACAGATTCAAAAAAAGATTTCATTTTAAAGGAAACTTTATGATCTTTCTCGGGATATAAAATTTATGACCCTTAAATTATTATTTTAAATGCAAACTTTAAAAAAGTTACTAAAACAGCTTAAAAATTTAATTTAAAAAATCTAATTAGAATTTTCAGAAATCTTTCTTAGTGCACCCCTACACTATAAGAAGAATCTCCATGCAAAATTTCAGCCATTTAGGTCCAGCTGTTTGGTCTGCGCGTTGTATGTCAGTCAATCAGTCAGTCAGTCAGTTACGGAACTGTTTATATATATAGATAGTTGAACAATCCTTAAAAATGTCCTTTAAATAAAGTGTATTGTATATATCTATATATATATATATATATATAGGGGGTGGTCATAGAAAAAAAATTGCCGATATATGAACCTCTAGCGCGGCTGTTCCGTTCAACTGATCAAGATGAGCTTTTAGATATAGTTATTCTACGGTATGAGCTCAGGATTCTGTAAACGGCATCAAAGTAGCGCTCACAGTTAGTGTTATAGGTATGGAAACTAGAAATTTTCGAATGGCAACACCCACTTTTTTGTCGTCGCAAAATACTCAGCGCATGCAAAAACTCTAAAGAACGTTGGAATGGTACGTGTATCACAAAAAACGGACGTGTTATGCACGCACAAAAAACAGCTCTGCGAACAGCCTGTGATGGCACCCATGTGGAAAATATGCAATCCAAAAAAAAGTTTTCTTTTGTCCGAACGGTGTTGTCATCAGTGATTGGTGTCTTGCCTCTGTCCTATGCAAATTTCCTTCGTGGGCTCCGATCGTGTTTTTGTTGGCCTTTCGCAGAGCTGTTTTTTATGCGTGCATAACGCGCCCGTTTATTATACAATTACCGTTCCAACGGTTTTTAGGGTTTTCGCATGCGATGAGCATTTAGCGATCGGAAAAAGTAGGCGTTGACATTGAAAAAGTTTCGAGATTCTGTACCTATAACCATAACCGTGAGTCCCACTTTGTTGCCGTTCACAGAATCTGGAGCTCATACTTCTGAATAACTATATCTGAAATCTCATCTCGATCGGTTGCATGGAACAGCCCCTAGATGTCCAAATATCGGCAAAATCTATTTATGACCTCCCTGTATATATATATATATATATATATATATATATATATATATATATATAATATGGTTGTTTACTTACTGACAAGTTGTTGAATTGAGATGCATGCAGGGGGTTAAGAATAAAAGGAAGCGTAACCCCAACTTTTAAAATTTAAGATAATTATTTTTTATGACAATGTATTATCCTGAAGAAATATTTAATTTTATTTGCGTTAGGTATTGTAAGTTACTTCCCGTAAGAAGTTCTTCTGGCTTCAAATGGCTTTTACCAGTACAAAAATTCTGATGCCCAATTGATAACACATGACCAGGACAAATGAACAAAAGTTTCATTTTAAATATAACTGATCTCCATTTAACTTAATAAGGAAAATGATTAAACAGTCAAGCAATGAGTATTATTAATATAGGACGAATTTTCATGAAATGTAGTCAAAGAAAATTGATTTTGTTACATGCTGGATAATTTGAAACTAATATCAAAAGGTTATTTAAATAAAGATATTGAGAAAAACGATTAGACATGCTGATAGTAACATACCTTTGTTAGCTGAAGCAGAAAGAAAAGTCTTGACTTGTTGATGCAGAAAATGGACTATTTTAAGAAAAAGATGTTACTTATATCTTTAAAAAGAAACACTAATGGATCACTTATTAGGCTTACCACTTTTGGTTTGTAAACAAGAAATTGTACTTCATTTAAGCGAAAAGTTCCCATAAAACATTATCTGTAACCATTGCATGAGTAAATGTAACAAAATGTTCTCTGCTTCTTGAGGTAATTACTTGCAATATCAATGTATCCAAACACTGCGTTTGTAAAAATTAAAACTGGAAGATAGAAATAAAAAAAAGAAAGAGTCATCTTCAGTATTAATCCAAAGCTAAATTCCAAAATGTAAGGAATATGCATTTAATACTTCATCTACAGTGTGTAGTGGTTCTTCCGCAAGTTTCTACCACATGGTGTTCGGGTTTGAACATCAGCTAAGGCGTGGAGTTTCTTGGGCTACTCATCAAAGAGTATGACTTATTTTAAACGTCTAGAGTTATAGAGTTTGAACACTTCATCCCTACCTAGGGTGTATATAACTTGAAGTGGCACTCTGATGTACTGAATTGAATACTCTTATGAATTATATTCAAACACAGTTCTAACTTACTAAAACTGTTTATTTAAACATTTGCACATAAAAATTTGCTGTTCACCATAAATGATGCGTACTTCTGATACGAGTTGTATACACATTTTTTGCAAGGAAATACAATTCAATATACTCACTAGTATAAGTAATTACTGATGCAAGTAAAATACAATTTGAAATACTCACAGATACTTCGAAAGTCAACGAGCAATGCTGCTTCGTAAACTCTAGCCTCTGACCACTAAATAACTTTCGCCTAACAAGAACTCTCGTAGGTTTTGAAGCAACCCAGCTATACGCCTCGTGCGGCTGCTCGCAAAACTCAACCATACACAAACCAGACTCTAGGCCTAGCTCCAGCTCGATACTTCGTTTCGTCAGCTCTACTCCTCCTTTCATTTCGTTTGACCCTTCTTTAATTTGGCTGCTCGGTTTTTATAACAACAGCCTATGCTGCAATTAGAATATCTTAAGCGGCTTCTTTAAATTTATTCACTTAAAAGTTCAATTATTCTGAATCGAATTTTATGTAAACCTTACAGAGTGCTCCTATAAAACAGTAACCAATAAAAAGTATAGTATGTAAGGGCTTTTCCTACCGCATCTAAAAACCGTACAGTTATATTGTTTGCGATGAACTGGATATCAGTTTTATTATTAAATTTATATTTCTGGGTTGGGAACAAAAGTTGTATTTTTCTTCCATTTTGTATTGTGATATTACATTTTTTACGAGCATATCGTAACTCTGCTAAAAGAGTGTTACATCTCCGAAATTTTCGGTTTTGAGATAATTGCACCATGATGCTCTATAAGAAGTGCTTCTCATTCTCGAATAATGTTATAAGTATTGTACCAACACAATCGCCTAGATGGCGCTTATTACCCTCTTCCACAACTAGGAGGGGGAACTTGCTCATGCGCGAAGATTTATGTCAGTCCCTAATGTATTAAAATGTTACTGTATTAAAAATGTTCATTAAATTTTATTTGGAAAATAAATGTTTGTATTTGGAAAATAAATTTGTATTTTTTCTAACCTGCTGTTCATTATCAAGGTTTTTTTCTTTGTATTGTGAAAAGTTTAGACAGATTGTGCATTAGCATAGAAATATGATAGTATTCCCTCAAGCTTTTCAGTCCATGTTGACAAAATGAGGTTACTAGAAGATTGTTATATCTTGTAATTAAAATTCAATATTATGCTTTAAAAATTGAAAACATCTTTAATAGTATATAGTTTTGCCTACTGAAGTGATTCGAACAACTTTTTTTCAAAATTATCATAGGCATTCATAAAAAAAAGAAATGAAATTTCGACATATAACTTCTTTAGATCTTCCTGAAAATATGGCTATTTTGAGATGTAACACTCTACTAGCAGAGGTGCGATATATCCTGTAGCTCAGTTTTTCAGACTTTATTATTAATTATAAACTGTATATGTTTGAAACATTCAGTATTAAAGAAGAGAAGTTTTTGACGTGCAACTTTTTACACTTGCATACAGTCTTTTATTCAAATTCATCGAAATTTCACTGTAGATATAAGTGTTTTGTATTCACTATCCCATCTCCTAAATAACATGCTAAATCTTATTACTGCCCTCTGGTAATGCTACGCATGTTATAAAGCTGATATGAATCATAAACTTCTGCTAAATATTAATAAGTAAAAATAAAAAAAAAACGACGCAGTTTTGATGAAAACGATCATTCTTTTTTTAATGCAGTTTTAATGCCTTTTTTTAATAAATAATACTTTCCATGCCGAAATGAGAGGCCAGGAGAGATTCAGATAATTATGGAAATAACTTGAAAAAGAATGATTCAGAAAATAATTCTTTAATGAGATTGAAAAAAAAGGAGATGATTAGCTTTGATAAATTTCATTTTAAAGACTATTTACTTAATTGTTTCGAAATAAATAAATTTCGAGGAAACTTTTATTTATTTTAATTTTTTTAAGTGCATCCAATATTAATACAATATATATTTTTTATTTTGCAAGTGTATTTTAAAAAATTATCTCATTTCCTAATTTTTTTTTCTTTTATTCGAGGTAATGTATTAAATCCCCTAAAAAATAGATTTTTTTCGTACTTAATGGGAATAACGAATGAAATAAATTTGAATAAAGCATGCAATATGATCATATTTTAAAGTTATGTTCTCTATTTTAATTTTATAATGTTACTTATACAGTGTTTTCCAGATGTTAAATTTTCTTATGCCTCACCTTTAGCGTGTTTCCAAATACTTCCAGATTTGTAGATATACTTTCATCACTATATACGTAAATATTTAATGGATAATTTTAAAGAAAGATGACAGTTATCATAAGGAAACATTTTACACGTAACATACTAAGACGTTGTACGCACGCATGGTACAGATCTACTATGTTTTCAAGTGATCGCAGTTCTAATATAAAAAAATTACAAGTGTCCTACCCGGATATCGTCTATTTTCAAGACAATTCAAGGCCTTTTTTCCATGTATTAGCGCTGTTATTTTTAATATCAACAAGTTAGAGCTGGTTGTCTAGACTTGATTGAATGAGACTTTTTTTACTCAAATAGGAGTCATATATTTTATTCTATTAAAATTTTGAAGAAAAAAAGAAAATATTTTTACCATCACAATAGGTTGTAAAAGACTACTCTTTTCTCTGCAGATATAAAGTATAAGTGGTTAGTCTACCGTTGTAAAAATAATGCAGTGACAAACATAATAACAAACTGCAACTGATTGCGTGACAAGTGGTTACAAGTAAAACTAGAAAACACAATGCATTGCAAAAGCGCTGGACGTTCTACAGGTCTCCAAATCCGAACTGAGACAACTAAACACCTACCGTTAAATTACAAAATATCTAACCCGATTCTCAAAACTCTCTAATTGCTTCCTACAATAGGTACTAAATCTTTTTATTCAATATTTATAGTTCCTTATTTTTTTTGGCTGTTTTTAGTGACTACTTCATCTATTAAAGGTTGATATTAGCTGCGTGCTTCGTTGACTTGCTCAAATACTCAAATACTCCTGCCTAACCGTAAAAGTACACATTGCCTGGTACTAACGCCGCTAAACCTAATTTGCGTAATATCTGTCTGTACCTTCATCTTTGTTCTAAGTTCCAGATGACAGGGAAGTGTCAGATCATTTTAAGATTTACCTGCAGACGTCGAAAAATTGGGATGGTAGGTTATTCAACCACTTAGCTAAAGTTAAATAATGGCACATTACCTTTTAAGCTACTGCACATAATTTATTTCTAACGAAAAATTTTGATGCATTTATTATTTCCAGCTTTTTGTCATCTGAATATATATATATATATATATCTGTGGCTTGGTACAAGAAGTGCCTAAGTATGTTTTCTCTAAGATGACTTTGTTTGATTATGTATCTTTAAAAAAATATTATTTTCAATGTAAGAAGTTCCTAAATCTGCCCGATGCTTTAAAAGTGTTTTCTAAACCATTGTACAGACTTTAGTACATCTTACATTGAAAATAATGTTTTTTAAAGAGACATAAACAAACAAAATCATCTTGAAGAAAACTGACTTTGGCTCTTCTACCAAGTCACACATATAATTATTTATTTATTTTTATATACTAATCGCTGAATATAACTGAATATTATTTATTAGTACTTGATTATTCTGTACTTTTATTAACACGCGTTAAAAAAGAGCTATTTAAAGCTACCCATCCTGTCATATTTTAAGACAAAATGACTTCCAAAATTTTTCAGTTCATTGCGCAGTTTTTGATAGGTATGAAGAGAATCATTTATCATGGCACAACACATACGGAATAAAACACTTTATAGTCGTAACATACTTTCCCCATACGCAATGCTCCCATGCACTAGGAAAAATGAATCACCATCCACTTGCTACATCTTCTCTACTGACAAGAATGAGAAACTGTCTCACACAACGATAAATCAGAAAGCGCAGAGCTGAGGAATTTTATAGTCACGATTAATTTTCAGAAAAGCCGGCTACCATATTTAATGGCACTACTATATGTTAAGTGTTAATAATATTTCATTTTACGAGCGATTAGGTCGAATTTGTCTGCGAATAAGCTTCTTTGCGTCAACTTAACTCGTTTTATTTTCTCTTTTTCTGAATCTGATATTTAAGTAGAAATTTGTTCTTCTATTTTGAGGAATTTCTTCTGCACGGGATGCTAAAACAAACACAAATATTCGAGAAAGTGAATGAATCAATTCCGACTTTCACCGGGGAATTTTGTTTAATTTGGCCACGAACCAATTTTTACTTCTTCAAATGTTCCTATGGCGTGATGCATTTTCTATCAGATAGTTTACTTTGGACTGTAGGAATATCATTTTGGTAGGAAAAGTAGACGTTCAGTGTAGATATCCACACCAGCAGCCAAGAAAATATGCAACAGTGAAAGGCTTTGTTCCTAGGATTGGGAAAGAATTAGGGAATTTTGAGAATATTAATGTTAGGTGTTTAGTTGCGAGACTCCGTGTTGAAGACCAGGTGTAAACAAAGTACTTTTGCTTATATTTTGTTTTTCTGTTTTAACTTTAACCGCATGGCATGCAAGAAATTGACATGCGAGATTCAGTTGCCAGTTCTTACAATTTATTTTAATATTTTATTATGTCCTGTCATGCTGTAACATAGAGAACTTGAATGTTTTTTGGGCGCTTGATGAGAAGCATTTAAGGAGCTTACAACGATATTAATTAAAATCGGGTGTGTCTTTAACAATAGACCCTTAACGTATGAAACTAATGAGTTGGGTGAACCCCGCCCTCTCACACCTTCACAGTTTTTACTGCCAGGTCGTAATATCATTAGCTTTCCTGAACATTTTTTAAAAGGTATCAACAAAGTGTCCAATAAAGAGACTTTGACGAGATGTAAATTATACCTGTCAAGACTTTTAAAGCAAATATGGACCAAGTGGAAAGAACAATATTTGTTGCAGTTGAGAAATGCTCACAATTTTGTTAATCCTTCGACTGAGCGTAATCTTAAATCTGGAGATATTGTATTAGTAGAAGGACCAAAGAAATTTAAACTTTTTAATGGGACGTGGGTGATGTTGAAAAGATAAAAATGGGAAGAGTGGATATGATCGAACGAGCTTTGTTCGTACATCTAAAGGACAATTCAGAAGAGCCATTCAATTGTTGTGGGGAGTATGTGGAAAATATCCCTTATAGACTGCAGAGGGCGCTGTGAGTGTTGAGCGCAGATGAGAGTTTACGTTGTCGAGAGAGGTTGCATTGAGAGAGAGAATTATCAAGTTAATATTATTTTCAAAATGTATAATGTATAGTTGCAAATAGCAATGTATAGTAATGTATAATTAAATAATCAAGATTTAAAAAGAGAGTGTGCAATTATTTAGAGAGTCAATTAATAACAAAACAAGAAACACCGATAGAGACACTGACTGAGTGCTTAATGTATGGTATGATTTCCACAAATGTTTAGGGAAATATTTGAACCACGAATTTCTGCAGATACGCATATTTTGAGATGCTAGGTTTGTTAAAAACACAGGTACGCTCATTTAAAAAAGTGCTCCGTATTGAGTATCAAAACGCCGCAGTTACTGGTATACAACTAGTACTAAGGCTTGAACCTCGAATCTTTCTAAATGCATATTACTGCTCTGATTCAGTCCTTCTATACTTATTCTACCTTGATGCTGCATATTCAGCCCTTATTTGTTGCTGATGTTCCTAATATCCTCTGGCTGGAAGTTCCACATCAGGTCGATTTAAGCTTTTCTCTCACAGCAATACGGCTCCAGTTTACAATGGCACCACAAGGGTCTAAATCCCACTTGGCAAGGTGTCACCACATGTTTTGACAGTGCAACCCAAGGGGTGACATCTGGAGGGAACGCACCGTCTCCCACCATCTCTGACATAATATAGGGACTCTTCTGTCTAAGGATTTAACGTTCCCATTTCTGGCCTAGAACCGCATGTATTTAATGGAGCTTACCGGGATTCGAATCGAGCATCCTCGGCCCAGAAAGCCGATGTACTCCTACTAGGCTACCTCGGTCCCTCAGCCCTTATTTGGACGTACCTCCTTTAATAACTACTTAAACGGGGAACTTCGAAAGTTAATCTGATTTTTTCCAGTAAAAATTTAAATTTTCCTAGAAGGTGTGGCTGTTTAAATCGAAATGATCTTATATCCTTAAACCCCGGTTAAGAAAACTATTTTATCGCTTTATTCTTGAAGGATAATTACGCGTATCTTGTTTTAACAGAGTGTAATAACCACGAGAGGGATTACTTTGAACAAATCGGGAATTTACAGGAAAAAGAGATTTAACTTCAGTTCGAGGAATTATGTTTGCTGTCACGCCTGATGCACAATACTTCTTATAAGATGTTAGAAGTAAAATGCCATAATCGAAGTAGAACAAAGGCCAGCTTCAAATACGTTTGGTATGTTTAATGTTTAATTACAAGATACCCTCGCTCGCATTGAGCAGCTGGGAAAATAAAATACTCTATATAAAACAGTAGACTGGACTGCAGTATATAATATAACATATGACGGCTATTCTTTTTTATACTCTGTATTTGATAGGTCACAGAATCCCCTGATCTCGGTTGATAAATTGATACTTATTATTGCGCAGGTAACCATCCTTTCGATTTTTTTTTCTAACTTAGATGCATTTATCTAGAGTTGTATCGAATGATCTTCATATGCGATTTATTATGGTCTGATCTTTTCTTAACCACAAATATTTTTCAATCAATTATACGCATGAATAAGAGCTTTAAACGAAAATATATTTAATTTCTGAAAAGGAATTAATTTTTTTTTCAATAATCTTGAGTTCCAAAGTTGTGCATATTGTTTTATAATACCTCGTACAAAAATGTAGTTTCTAACAATTATTTACTGTAAGTTTTTATATCGAGTACTTCCCGGCTCAGTTTTAGTAACGTTATTTAGGACATTAAAATTCCCCTTAATGGGTATAAAATTCATTTAAATACTGCTCTGTGAAACGTTTGATTCCCAGGAGAAAATGTTATTAATGAGACAGCCATAATTTAGAAAAGAGCTCTCAAACGTTCATTTTTCAGGCCATTGCGAAGTTCGTGATAAGAAAATCATTTTTCATCAACGTATCCATTTTTCAACTTTCGGGACTTGTGATATAAATCATTTGATACTTGAAATATATCATTTAGAAATGAAATACTTACATAAAGGGAGAATAGAATGTTTAACCGTCTATTTGTCATAAATTTTGTGTGCTGTCTCACATAAAATGGTATGTCCCATTGCGAGAAAAGGAAACTATTAGGTGGACTTTATATTCATAATTAATTTTAACTAGACGTAAACATTTTTACTTTTGAAATTTTTAAAACGTATAATTTATCAATACTCCTAATTATTACACTATTAGTTTCATGCGTCATTCACCTGTTTCATGGGCTTCTGTCTAATGTAATTTTTATATTATTTATATTATTTATTTATTTTTTCTGTTATGGAATTAACTTTTTTTATATTGAACAAAAACTCAATGAGTTACTTATTGAATTTCATTGCGATTTAAACTGCGGTTGCGATTTGCCAAGTACTTCATTAAGGGAAAAAGATGTTCGATCCATTTCTACCTGACCTGACGGACTCTATCTGTTAAATTAGCGCAAAAACCCTTCATCAGAGTTGTTGCATTTCGATCTTTCTCTTTGCGGATACCGGCAGGTACGGACTCGATTTCAGATTTATCATTTTGTAACAGAGCCCCAGCAAGGAGTAAATTTGATAATTTGGACCTGTTCAATATCAATGCAATATATCTTTTCATTTTTTCAACTGTGAACGGACTGACAAGTCATTCAGGTCGCAGTCCTTGTTTTCTACTAATAGAGGTATTCCCCGATTTGCGCTCATTAGCTGCTTTCGGTCTTTGTTACACCAGTGTTTCTGATTTTCTGACGATTCTTTCTGACGTAGTAGTTTCCTTATGCCCTTGGGAGATGTCAACTCGTCTCTCTACAAACTTGTGAGTTTTGACTACCAGTTGGTACATTTCACCTTTCTTTCACCCTTTACTTTTCAAGAGTCACGAGAGCGCCCGTTCAGTGGTCTATTTCTTTAATTTCCTTCACGCTGCCCTGTTTTTGGAGGTGGAGGTATGATATCGATGGAACTTCACTAGCACAAAAAGGAAATAAATTTTACGACATCTTCGATGACGGAAATAAATGGTATGGCTATCCCCATATCTATAAGATAACCCTGTACCACAGCCTGCAGTTCTTTTGACTAAAGTGAACATAAGATCCCTTCAGTGTAACAGGGTATATTCTGAAAGGCTGCACCCCTGTTAGTGATTAACCCTATTTTCGATCAAAAACTGTATATATATATATATATATATATATATATATATATATATATATATATATATATATATATATATATATATATGTATATATATATATATATATATATATATATATATATATATATATATATATATATATATATATATATATATTTATAAACTGTATATATATTTCTCTCTCTATCCACCAGGATTTGATATTTTTAATTTGTTAGAGTAATCATGTTTTCTGCTCTCGTGTTTTTGACGTGTTTACAATTTAGACTGAAATAATCCAGATTTTGGCAAGAGCGGGTATCGGTGTTACGTTAAAGGATAATTAGCTGTTAACAGGACTTATTTATTAATACTAAAATTTAACGAGGAGTGGACGGTTGTATGGTTTCTTAACCATATATGGCAAATTTTATTGAATTTGGATCATTGATAACGGAATTGCGGTAATTCAAGTGCCCACGAAAGAATGGCGGCGCGGGACTTAAGGGCTAGTATAATTTATCAAATACGTTATTCCTAGATCACGTTTTGTATAATGGTATGTGCTTAATTCGAAAACAGAATGTGAAATACACGTTAAATGAAATTTAAGAGCAAGAATGTTTTCTTTACACACACACACACGCATATACGTGTATGTGTGTGTCTGTATGTGTGTCTCTTTGTAACATGTTGATTGAATGAATACGCAGAGTTGTTGAGCAACGTATTTAAGATTTTCTTGACGCGTGTAACGGCGAAAATTTGTGTAACTCTAATTGTTAAGACTGTGAATTAAACCTAAGATTGCGGCAAAACATGAGACGGAATATACTTATTGTTTGCTGTACTGAAAGAACACAAATTGAGCAGATGTTAAAACATTCTGCTTGTTCAAAGCCACAATAATATAAATGGCAGGCATATAGGGTGCACCGAATAGGAATTAAAAACTTTGTATTAACCCATATGACGACACCAAAACCTAGCCGATGGCTCAAGTTCCATATATGTTCAGCTACACCATTGGTTAAATTCCTCAACCAACGAATTGAATATTGTTCAAAGAAGTTCCATTCGGTCTAAAATTTAGAAATGTGCAGGTATAGGAAATATAGATCTTGCTTATACCGGGTTGATGGCCGAATGGCTAGCGCGCTGGCACTCGGTGGCAGAGTCTATGGGTTAGAATCCCACACTTGGAGCAAAAGTTAATCGTAGCGCTTCAAATTTTGTCAAGCAAAATCTATATATTTAAGTTCTAAGCCGTCTTTTTGGGCTGTCCGTGAGAGAAAACTACTGCACCAATTTACATCATTTTGGTCTTAAACGAAAGATTGTAATCTGTAGATTTGTCAAATTTGGCTTTTGTAACCGCAATTTCTATTAATTAGCGATAATTTAGAGTCAGAAAAATGATTTCTGCGCATGCTCAGTGGCATGTTTAAATCTGGCTTTAGAAACTCACTGTTTCTGCGCATGCTCAGTGACATCTGAATGATAAACACGTTTATTCCGAGGGATCTCTCTAGATATCTCTCTGCCATTCTTATTTTTATGATAATTATGTTTGTGAAATATAAGATTAAACCTGATGGAAACTGTTTATTTCGCGCTGTTTCATTAGCGATCGTTTACAATTAAAAAAATATGCTTTCTGTGCATGCTCAGTGACATTTTTAACTCTGGCTCCAGATAGTCACTAATCACTATGCCGCTTAAACACATTAATTTGTTTCTGAGCATTATTATGATTTTTAACATTTGGCAATGATGTGTTGAGTATAATTTTTGTATTAGTACATTTATTTACTATCTAGCCGTCTTGTTTTGACGGGTACCAGCTAGTAGAATATTAATTCTAGTTAAAAGAGTAAAACTGATCTATTAAAGTCTTGGAAGGGTAAAATATATTAATATGGTGATAAATTTGTATATTTATGGGGCATCTTCTAAATCTCAGACAGTGATTACTTAGAAGTAAAAAAAAAGTCATTTTTTCAGTCGATTACGTATCCTTGGACCCTGAAAACATTGTCAGTAGAAAGAATAATTTTTCAACGTACTGTAGATGCGACATGAAAACTGCAAGTCCGATAATCCATCCACAAACAGAACGATTGCAGAAATAACAAAAAATATTTCATCTGACGCTTGAAATATCTTTCGCGCCGAAATGAATGATTCATGTTCCCTATGAGCAATGAATCATAGTTGCCGTTTTGATATTTTATTAATCATATTCTTTTTTTCATAGTTGTGTTCTAGAGCCTGCAGGGTCATTAAATACATTCGGTGAGGATAATTTTTCATTCTACGTGTGGAAAAGAATGATAGGCATATCACCTCTCGTGAAGATTTTTTTAGTTTTCCACTTTATTACATAGATATTTTATATTCAAGCAAGAGAGCATTTTTTCCGATTTACTAAAAATCGGTCATTTCATTTTAAACGAATTCGAATTGTGTAAAGACTTGTGAACATCATGGAATATATCTGTGCAGCAGTGATATTTTTAAGCTCTAAATTTCACCTGGGATTTCTTAGATGCCACTCTAACATTTGCGTTGTTTACAACATACAGTTTCTCATGGTTTATTACTCTACGATATGAAAATGAGGAATTTTAATTTATTAAGAGCCATATGACTTTTAAACACCCAAAACATTTTTTTAGCTTAAAAAAGAAATCTGTCTGGTTACAATAAATGCGGTAAGTTTCGCATGTTTATTTTTAAAAATAAATGCAGTGTGCTTTTTAAACAAGCAGAAATAGTTGGAACTAAAGAAATAGAACATAAAACATCGTTAATATTTTAACTGATTAGATCGGTAAAAACAATGTAAATGTCATTAGTTTCCTATTTTTAACTTAAAAGTTATAAAATAAACAAACTGTAAAGCACATTTAAAAAAAATCAATACAACTCTCAATATTACTCAATATTCTACAAACAATATTACTCTCATCTGCAGATTTTTCAACGAAAGTTTTAATTACTATAATTAAAACACATTTGGTATGGATGCATTTGATTAAATAATTAAATGCCCAGAATTTTTTCAGTAAAATATTGATTAGATCGTTAGAAACAATGTAAATGTAACTGTTCTTTTAATTTTCTATAGAATATTTTTTGCAAGCAATATTATATTTAAAAGACAGAAAACTGATGATGCCATTTGAAAAATACAGAAATTCAGCGACATAAATGTAACCTTTTATCTTATATTAAGCAAAAAAATACTATTTTCTAAAAAGAAAATACGAAAATTGTAAAGGACTGTATAAAACGATCTAACCATTACACATCTTAGTCCTGTGAAGATTGCTCCTCTTAAATCTGAAGCATTTATAGATAATCTAAACTATTACACTTTCTCAATCTAAGATTTGGAATAACGATTGCTTTCTGTTGAATCTAAAAAGGAATGATCTGCTCTATCATGCTAAACTACTCGCCGAAACAAAGAGCAAAGAAACTACATTAAGAAATACAGATTATGGTTTGCTGAATTTTCCCTCTCAGGACATATCGAGAAATTTCAGCTTCGGATCTTTCGGAAACTTAAAACTTCTTCCTACGAAATGAGAGAAAAACAAAAAGAAAGCAAAGCGGAAAGGCTTTACCATGAATAGTTCGGCGTTGAAAAGGCCTGAAACCTAACATTTATTTGAAGTTGAAGAAGCAAATAACAATGAACTAAAATTGAAATGTAATGAAAAATAATCAGTCTTCAACAAAGTAGCTTAAATGAAGGAAGTAGTTTTAAGGCTGCTATGTACTAACCCCATTGGATTCGCTCACCTCAATGATAAACTATGAAGAAAATTTGTCCACGGATTTTCGACTAGGATTCAAAGATTTTTTTTAAAAAATTGTACTCCGTCATAGAGAAAGAAATTTTACATTTGTGTGCATTTTTCGTTTTTTTGAAAAAATACAATTAATATTTTAAAATTTAAATTATTCGGGGGAAAATCTGGCATAGTGTGTTTTAAACGCTCATAAATTCCTTCGGTGGACGAAATTTATAAAATGAATCCTGTAGCGCTTTGCAGAAAAGTTCAGGCTATCTGACAATACCAATTTTATTTTATTGTCAGCATTACGCACCTGTAAATAGTTGACAAAAATATATTTTAAATAAACAAATTGGGGGCAGCGCTTAACCCCCCTATAGAGAGATAGCAATTACAATCCCCCAAAATGTCAATCCTACGGGGGATGGAATTCTCGAACTGTCAACTGGACTCCTCCCACCACAAGAGTCTGCAAGAAGAGGAAAAGGAAAATACGATTTTTTCTTAGTACATAGCAGCCTTAAGGGACCTAAAAGGGATTTATCAAATATAGTTCGCCCAGTTTAAATATCAAAAATATAAGAGTGGAAGTATTTATGAAGAATAGACAAATACAATAGCAGCACAAAGAAATATATTTATTCATTCAATAAAGTGTAGGTAAATAACGAAATGAAATTACGTATAAAAATAAACTATAGAAAAATAAATAAATAAATAACAAAATATTTCCCACTATATACTGGAACCTCACAAAATTATATACTTCTTTCACATCCTACTGATTTTTGTGTAATCAATAATGGATAGATGTAATACATTTTTGTTTTTAAATTATACTTTTTATGCATGTTTAGTAGCATTTTCTCAGTTGGAGGAAGGTGTTTTTAGACTGTAAAGGGAAAGTTTTATTCTATATGACATTTATAGCATATTTTTCTCTTTCTTTTACATTAGCAACACACGACGATCAAAGTGCACAAGTTAATTGATTTTTCTTTAATTCCATATTCTAGAATTGTCAAAATGTATAGTGGCTTTATGATTTGTTTGTATAAAATCCTTGTGAATTTCCAACAGCTGGGTAGTCCTCTATCATTTATCGTACAGAGCGAAATCGTAGAATCATTCTAATCTGAAATTTCAAGACTATAAATATACCAGATATACTTTAGATATCACTGAATCTATAGAGAAATTTGAGGTCTCAGAAATTCTTAATTTAAGAGACTTTTCTTGCGAGCCTCACAGACAATTGCAAGCCATCCACTGCAAGATTTTTCATTGCAAGCCCTCCAGTTGTACACTCAAAGTCACGACTTAAATTGAATAGTTTATAATAAGGTATGAATAAATTTACTATAAGTATTTTATTAATCTTACTTCATTATGCTGCTTATACTTCCAAATACCATTGTTGATCAACAAACATGATCGTTTATCTCCATCAAGTACCCTATTGCAAAAAGTAACCGTGGCATATCTTAAAGCCAAAGAACCATTTTAAGTGACATTGAACACTTAGACCTTTATGCTATATGTGATTCCAGACGTATGTGAGATCCACATACGGCTGGCAAAATGTTGTCTAAGCTCAATATGCCTTGTATTTTATTTCACGGGATTGTTCCAGTTTTTAGGAACTTCCATGGTGCCCCAACTGATTTGTCATTTTGTCCCACATCGGGGCTTGTGCTCCGGACCTTGTGGTTTTGCCACTTCGGGCACTGTTGCTCCGTTTTTATAAAATTAAAACACGTATAATATCAGTAAAAGGTGGAACAATAATAATATTTAGAGGTAGATACCTTATATAATTGAACTTTGAAATGTCAGATTCGGGGAGGAATAACAAATTTTGTGAAAAAATGAGTAATGATATTTCATGGAATGCTATCGAAAGATGCAGAAAAATATAAATGAAGCATTGGAACATAACTTAGAACTGTGATAAACGTAGACAAACTGTTTGATGAAGTGGTTGGTGTTTTAGCGGTTGCTGAAGTTTCAAAGACCAATACAATAAAATATTGGTCTCTGAAATGTGAGACGCAGAAAATCTATGAATCTAACAATAACAAAATGGATTCAACTCTTAAAGAAATTTGAGAATAGTAATATTTTACTCATTCTAGGTCGTAGCATGAAGTAAACTTACTTTTTTTACTAAAAGGTGTTTGATCTCCATGTACTTCAACGTTTGGTCAGGTGAGAGAGTTAGATTAGATAAATCAACTATTAAATGTTCAATTTCTGGTAACGTTTGCAGAACTATGCATAAATAAATATTCTATTCGTTAAACATTTTAAAAAGTTACGGCAGCATAATGGTCCAAACAAAATAATTAATTGCTTGTTATTTGTTAAAGTACAAATATTATTTATTTTCATATTGTCCGAGCTTAATTTTGCTCCGTAAACTTAATTTTTATACGTGTAAGCATGATTAATGTGTAATATTTGCGTCACAGTGAACTATTAATCTATATTGTTCGTTTTCGTTCCCCTAAATAACCCAAGCAAATGTTTCGTCGTTTTAAATCCTATTTTATTAACTAGCACGAAACATCAAACAGCTATTTATATAGCATTAAAGCCTTGTTATCTCATTAGGAGAGAGGGCAAATACAGATATATTCTCTGGCTTTAACTGGCAAGGAACTAAATCCTTATAATTAGTCAAATCGGCGTTATGGGATTTTCACTAGGGAAGCAAAACATTTGCAGAAAATATCCACATGAAAGTCCCAAATAGTTTATGCTATAATAAAATAATGACGGATATGTTGTGTTCATTCTAAATTTATGTTACTTATTTAATGACTAATATAATGATTTTTTTAATTCACTAAATTTGAAAGAAAGCAATATTAGCGAAGTAGTGATTTATGTTTCAAAAATCCAGGGATACCTATGACATTATATAGGGTGTCCAAAAAACCCTTGACACATTTAAAAAATTAACCCAAAAAAAGTACACAATGTAGGAACTAGGAATCCATATATGTGTTACCTTATATATTAGAGTTTTTTTAGTATAGTCAATGAATTTCAATATGTGCAACTTTCGTGGCACGTAGAACATCTAGATCAGGGGTTCCCAACCCCTTTCCTACATCGACCCTTTTTAAAAGAATGATTTTCTTCATCGACCACCTCACATTACTCTATATAATATACAACATACAATATAATTATAGTACTAATAATTGCACATAAAATGCTTAAGGATAACAATTTGACTACGAATATGAACAAAATATTACAAAAAGTGGTTCATTAGGTTTATGTTTTATTATTTTTGTACAATTTGCATTTTTAATTTCACAAATATAAACAAGATTTCAGAAAAACATACCGTAACTACACAAACATCGCCAAGAGAAAACGAAACCGCTTCTGATTGGTTGAATCGGGAGTACCTATGTACTGTTTAAGGTCCAGTGGATTTCCCCAGTTCTGCCGAGTGTTGGTACACAAATAAAAGCTGACGGCGGCATTCGAGGCATAAAAAGCGTCATGACATTAGACTTTAGATCAGTAGATCAATCCGGCCTATGTAAATCTGTATTTATGTATATTAAAACGGATAGTATTCTCTAATAATTGCATTCCTAAAATATTAAATTAAATTTTATAACAGAAAAAAAATATCATAAACTCCCAATAGACCCCTGGAATACTATAAAGACCCTTTTTAAACTTCCATTGACCCCCAAGGGTTCCACCTGTAAAAATGAAGATTCGTGTGCGCCATATTTTAATTGTTCTGTTGGATTGTGAAATTCATATTTGAGTTAAATCTTTAGTGGATCTGTCCATGTTGCATTACGCATTAATTATACACAATTTTCTACTCACATCATTATCTAATTATGTGTGTTCTGTCTGACATTAACTACTTTATAAAGTCGGGGTATGTATGTGGTATTTTCAGCCTATGCACAATTACACCAGAGAGAAAGATACCTGTAGAGGCAA
Source organism: Dolomedes plantarius (assembly GCA_907164885.2). Classification (NCBI taxonomy): domain Eukaryota; kingdom Metazoa; phylum Arthropoda; class Arachnida; order Araneae; family Dolomedidae; genus Dolomedes; species Dolomedes plantarius. Next base: position 96,278,492 of record OU015500.1, on the reverse strand, counting down.
CGTTTCTAGAGACTGAGAGGTAAGCTTGTAATCACAGAGTCTTATATTATCAATATTTTTGGTATTCACGCAAAGTAACGATCTCGCAAAATCTGTTACATCACCCTTTAAAAATACTAGTAGTACAGAATGGTATTAAAACATCTCTTTGTATTTCCGGTATAATTTAGAGGGTAGGACATCCTTACAAATTAGAGACCTGACTGGTAAAAGATCGTTGCATTACTTTCCAAGCATTATACGGAATACTAATGAAGCAGTAAGTAAACATATCACCAGGGTCGGATTTTCCTATAGGCTAACTAGGATTCAGCCTACGGCCTCAAGATCAAGAGGGGCATACATTCAAATTGTTAGCAAAATTAAAATTACACTATTCTAAAAACAGTGAACACTAAAACACTGGACCGAAAACAAGGAGAAATTCTACGCATATGACTAATAAACAAACATAAAAATGTATTGGTTAAGATCAACGCGTTTGGCTCAATGGGTCTGTACCGAATACAACTTTTTTGAATCTCATTACGGAGACAAGTCACTTGTGACGCGGGGCCTCGAGGTTAGTACCAATACCTCGAGGTTAGTACCTCGAGGTTAGTACCAATAACAACATGTTTCATTTAATATATTGATATATATCACAGTAATGATGTATTTTATTATCTCTCATGTAATGTACAAATTTAAAAATGAGAGGTGAAAGGGCCTCATAAGTGGAATAGCCTAGGGCCTCTTTTCATCTAAATCCGGCCCTGCATATCACAAATATTCAAATAGAAAAAAATAGGTATTTTAAAACAAATAAACAAATGGTATATGTACAGGCCAAATGAAATATTTATAATGTGTACCGTTGATTTCTAAAAGAAGGATCAAATACGAGAAAAGTTAGTAAAAATGCCATTTCTTCACGTTAAGGAATAATTCCCCTGACAATAGGATTTGACCCCCTGCTTTGAGATACTGTTGTTAAATGGTATAGAGAAACATTATTAGAACTGTACGGCATTGTATTATCTAAAAGTAATGCAATGATACTTTGATGGGGTTCAGTATCTAGTATTTAACTTATTATTGCGAGTTATCTTCCTTTTAATTATACACATTATATAATTACGTATTTCTATCCCAGTATTATTTCACAGGTTATAAAAATAATCTACCCCCAAAAGTAAAAAGCTAATACTACAATTATGCATGCCTAAATATTTTACTTTATCTATGAGGCTCAATTATATTTCAATTAATATTTTTAGATATTTTTCATCATTTCATGAGATTTCTAACTACCCTTCAGTATGTTAGTAATAATCCTACCTTTTTTTATTTTTATCTTTCATTCATAACTCCTGGAAACAAATTCCTAGGAGCATCTGAGTATTATTATATCCTGAACTAAATTCTGTATACATGTTTTTAAATGTCACATGAGTGAATATTCCATTTTCAATAAAAACTTTTTATTCAAATTATTTACAACGCAAGACACTCGATAAGATAAAAATCAGACACAATGATCGATGTTCTAATTTAGAATCGATTTTGACGACACTATTTTTTCTTCTTGTTTTTAAAAATATCCGACAATTCCCGTAGATGAAGATGCTTTTCACAGATAGGGCTATTAAAGTAGAGATCAGAGAATATGAAGAGATGTGCTTTTAGATTCCGATACCGTGGCCTTTTTTTACGGTTTGTTATTAGTACATCAAATAAAGAAATATAAAAAGGCCTACCGACATGTATAATTGACGCATTTTATCAAAACAACTACGCAAGGTATGAGGTAAAACGAAAATGAGAATTTGGAACATTAATTTTGTGAAGATAGAATTACTTGAAGATAGAAGAACTGATCTCAACCCAGTTATAATTTTGAAATTTTTCTGATTTAAGGGGATATATATAATAATGCCACACCAGTTTTAATTATATTTCAATCTTCTCTTTCACATTATATAACTAACTTCAGCGTTCTTTCTACACTAGTTATCAAAAATTAAGGAAAAATCACAAAAAGAGGGATAACACATTCAAAACTAGGCCAATCTGTTTAACATTTGAATATGTTGTTACGTAAAATATGCTGAACAATACTACATTATGCAAAATAGTGGCGCTGCAGTCGGAATATGTCATTTGCGAGGAGCATAAAAGTGCATGTCTCAGAGCAAGGCGACAATTGTATCTGCGAGGCTGAGATTAGACATCTGGCAAAGCCAAATTGTAACAATGACCTCCCGGCATCATTTGACCGAAGAACTGCGATGGCGAGCTATTGGGAGACTAGAGGCAGGACAAAGTCAGACAGAAGTGGCCAGATAGATAAATGTGAGTCTGTCTGTGGTTCATAGAAATTTGGCAACAATTTCTAACCATGGAATCGGCATCCAGGAAGTTCAGCCGAGGACGGCCATATGCTACGACGAGGGCCGATGACCGATATTTGTCATTATGCGCACGAAGGAATAGAACCGCAACTCCGTCTGAACTCAGATCCTCCCTCGCTGCAAGCTCTGGAAGGTTGGTATCAACGTCAACCATGCGTAGAAGGCTTCACGAAGGTGGTCTTTTTACGAGGTGACCAGCCATTTGCATTCCGCTCACGTCACGCCATAGGCGGGAACGTTTGCAGTGATCACGTCAACATGTCCACTGGACGCGTGATCAATGGAGGGCTGTTCTCTTTACTGATGAGTCCAGGTTTGGCCTCCAAAGCGATAGTAGGCGTATTTTGATTTCGAGAGAACCTGGAACTTGTTTTCATCTATCACACATCCGTGAAAGAGATGCATACGGATCAGGCGGTGTCTGTGTTTTTTGGGTGGTATGTCTTTGAGTGAACGCACGGACCTCCATGTCTTTCCCCCGTGGAAATGTGAATGCTCATACCTATAGAGATGACATCGTTGATGCTTATGTGAGCCCTTATGCCGGGGCAATAGGTGATGCTTTCGTGCTACAGGACGATAACGCGAGACCGCACAAGGGCTTGAATCGTGGATGCTTATCTTGAGCAGGAAACAATTCAGCGCATAGAGTGTCCAGCTCGATCACCGGACCTGAATCCTATCAAGCATGTTTGGGCCGCTTTAAGACGACGTATAGCTCCTCTCAATCCTCCTCCTAGGACCCTAGCCACGCTTTCAAATGCTTTGCAAGAGCAAAGGCTCTCACTTCCTACCGAACTCATAGACTGCATAAATGACAGCATCGCACATCGCTGTATGTGCTGCATTGCTTCTCGGGGGGATCATACGCCATATTAAAGGTACTTTTCCTATACCAAACTGACACATCCGATTTGTTCATTGTATACATATGCTAGTTTGTATAACACCATAATTGTCTGGCGATTTCTTTTTATGATATTTTATACCTACCACTGTTGCATAATGTGTATAAGTTTTATTAAATTCTACGCGTATCTTTTTGAGTAATCGGTATTTTTGTGACCTTTCCTTAATTTTTGATAACCAGTGTATACCAGTGTAGCGCATTAGGGCGGAGCGTAAAAGAAAGTTTTCGATTTTGTTTTTGCCCTAGTGCGGGAAAGTTGGGTACTCGTGGGTAGGTCACGTATGCAAAGTTTTGGGAAAAACAAAAAATATCTTCCGTCTCCATTTCGGCCGTGTTTTTTAGCAGATTTTTACCATACAGTTAAAAATGTGTATTTCCATTGTTTTGTATTCAGCTTTTCGCTTTTTCTGAAATAAAATTCAGAAAAAAACCCAGAACTCACCACAGGGAGGTGGCTGCATTGCGAGTTCCACCCGTGCCCACCCATCCACCCAACCATATTGGCACTTAACTCCTTTGCCCTTGTAGTTATTCTGGTTTTACTCGATACTCGCATTTGGTTTCAAATGATGGCATAGCTTTTCTCTGTTCGAGTTCGAACTAAACCGTCACGCTTACTTTCTCCACACCCAGCCTCAGAAACATCGGTTACTAGTTTCACGAAAAGTTCAAAACTTTGGGTGTGGCAAGGAAATTTTAGGCTTCCCAGGTGTTGAGCTACAGACTCACCACTGGAAATCAAATTTCTCAAATCATCATCTGTCAATTGGGGGTTCCGTCAAATTACATTTCTGCCAATCAATAAGGTCTGTATATGAAACTGCCTCGAAGTTGAGTGACGGAATGTTATAGTGTCTGATTCCTTCCTTTTTTTTTCCTTTCTTGCTCGTAAAATCCTTCGTAATCCAAGTTCTCGAATGGACTGTCTGTCGTCTGTGATCATTGACAAGATTTTGCTTCCGGGTGGTCGAAATAGCCATTTCTCTGGATAATGGGATCGACCACAATCTTTAAATCGTTTTTAAGATAGCATGAGACGTTTGTTGTCTTCCACAAATTTCGTGGACTATACGTGCAATATGGATTGAATTTGACTTCAAACCACATAGGTGGGTACACTTTCATGATGAACTCTGCCTGAGTTTGAAGTTGGTTTGAAGGCTCTGACGAGCTAATGTGTAAACGCATTATTCGATTTTTAGTTGTTAGCCAACGTGCATGAGACATTTTCCAAGGATGCTTTTGAGACAAACTTGATGAGCAGTTTCTATTTGTGACAGCTTCACAAATATCCCAAAGCTATCGCTTGTGTGTCCTAAGATCCTTTATGTCGATTTTCGGAAATTCGCTCGAAATGTCTACAAATCTTACAACTGGGAGGTTTTTACAATTTGCCAATGCTTTCCCAGTAGGACCAAAAAATGTTTTAGGGCCACTCGTTTCACCATCCAAATGCTGCACTAAATGTCGGAGTGGCAACTCATTTGCGTGTAACTGGCAGATAAACCAGTGCAAGGGTTTCCCAATGGCTTCCCCAGAAAGGCGAATCACGTCTATTTTATAGCCAGTATTAACGATTGTTCCATCGCACCCTATTGCTATTAGTTGATGAAAGTCAATATTCTTATTCTCCATGAATTGCAGCATCATTTTAGAAATACTCCAAGCTGATGATGAGGTCAGTGCTACGTGTCGAAGGTACTTGCTTCCAGGTTCCTTAATCATTGTACGTGTTCTTCCAGGACTGTTTTCTGGTACATCTTTCCCCCTACGCTCTGTTCCATTAGAGTTTTGTTCTTCCTTCCATCAAAATAAAGTCCCTTCAGTGGTTCCAGCTGTCTTTCATTTCCTTGCTGATATTCTTTCCGAATTTTTTCCCTCTCTCTTCTTATTTTATGTCTATCAATTACATTTAAAGTATCTGTTTCGGTAATCATCCCCAGATCTTCCAAAACAACTCTTGCAATGATGCCTCCAGCCCGATCTGAAACTCCGGTTCTGTCACAAGCTATAGCTACTGCTGGGTATCGGCTTGATCGTAACGCCTTTTTCCCTTCAGATTGAGTCATCCTGGATGTGGATGGGGAAGGCTTGAAGTAATCTATGTCACTATCGGAGTTATGTGGATCCACGTCAGAATCTGGATCGGGAAATATGAGCCTAGATGGAGTAACAGATGGCGAAACGTTTATTTTAAGACTTACATCTTCTGTCTCTTTCTGCTTACTATCGGCTCGTTTCCTCAGCTTTCAGTTTCTTTTAAGTCAACTGCGCCTATGGACATTTGCCTAAGTTCCCGTTGGTTTATAAGAAAAGTTCTTTCGATTTCAGGCATCCTTTTATGCTTTGGGTAAGAACATTTGTTTAAAGAAACACACTTACATGAAGAAATGTCGAACAATTTCCTGAGTCTTTCAAGAAGGTTTTAAGCTTCGTTTCTAAAGTTGTTGTTGTTGACAATGTTTTCAAGCCAAAATATTTCTTTACCTTTCTTCACGCAGTGTGTCAGCTGCTGCCTGTATTAAGTTTCGAATTACCTCTGCATATTATTTAAGAACAAAATGACGAGTTGCATACAAAACAATGGAAATACACATATTTAACTGTATGGTAAAAATCTGCTAAAAATCACTGTCGAAATGGAAACGGAAGATAATTTTTGTTTTTCCCAAAACTTTGCATACGTAACCTACCCACCAGTACCAACTTTTCCGCACTAGGGCAAAAAACGAAATCGAAATTTTTTTTACGCTCCGCTCTAATGCGCATGGATGTCGCTTGGGCGTATGACACAACAGGAGGTCACGTAGAAAACAAAAACTAAATTTAACATTTGCTGGTGTGAGCGTCGGTTCTATGGACTTTAAGATTGAATCAGGGAATGACAGGATGTCATTATCAATTATCTCTACTTATTATTATGCAAATAGCTTCTACTCCTTCACATCCCTCATAATATGTTGAACTATTGTATATGCATAATGTCTTTAAAGTAATAAAAGTATTATTCAGTTTAATTTAAAATTGATTTGGAGATTCGTGTTCAAGGCCCGACTTCAAAGCCGAAAGCCGGTTCGGCTGTTTTCCCTCATAACGTCGTTAAATGTAGTCTATAGATTCGGTATTTCATATATATATATATATATATATATATATATATATATATATATATATATATATACATATATATATATATAAAATAAAAAACACCCCACCATTACTAATTGCCTTTGAAAAGCTAAGGCATATTCTAAATTTCTTTACCTCAATAAAGCACAGCCCCTATTTCAAAAACAAAAGAACGGTCTATTCTATTCTCTTCAATGAACGCACGTTAAAGTTATTTTTAGACATGAGTCAGCGTCCCGCGTCTATCTCGTCCCGCCGCACCTGTTCGGAAAGTCTTGCGACGTTGAATCATACCCTCCTGTGATCGGTTCTAACCAATTAAAAGAATTTTAGACTCCTAGCGCCCCCTTGGTATAAAAAGCTTCAGAAGCGATTTTCGGACCTCCTTCCTACCTTCCTTCCTTCTTTGCCTTGTCTTCTGGCTGGCGCTCTCTTGTCTTATTCCCTTGTCCGCGTACTGCTTTCAACTATATAATGATGTAACGGTATTCGATACTGAAGTCCCGGCAGCTCTGGGCTCTCCATTGACGTTGTTGATAAACATAATGGTGAAAGCTTGTGCCATTTCGTACAACTAAGAATTGCTGTGTACCTTCTCTGATATCTTGAAGTATAATTCCATAGAATAAAGTACTCCAGCTCTTCAGTTTGTTCCTGTTCTTCCCTCGAGTGTGTTTATCACGGCATCCACGGTTACCTGTGTGTGAATCCATCACCTGTACCGTTAAAGTTAAAGCCGTTACATTATATATATATATATATACAACGTTGTTCTACGCCCTCTCATTGCAGTTTAATTGTAGTCTTCTTAACGATATGTGTGTCGAGTGGAAGGAGAATAACACAGAGAATCCGTACATCCAAGAACATGGCGTTTATTCCTTTCATATATACCAAGGCTCCAAGGTAATCTACTCAGTATTTGCCATTTTGGGGATAGAGACGCGGCGAAGCATATGTATGTCCTCAATAAATTTCTCCCACGCTCTGACAAAAGTTCGCGCGCATCTCCGCGCATCAACGCTCCCTGCACATGCGCAGAGCCCAAACCAGACATCCTTCAAGGAGAATTATATAATTTTCCTCCTCGAACGCAAAACCCACAGGCGCGCCAAGATTACATAATGAAAAGGGGTATTTCCCTTTCCCAATTCGCGTCTTGAAATACGAACAATAAGAGTTTTTAAGAAACGGTATATCTGTGAATATACTTGTGTCGTACTAAAAGTAAGTAATTTTCGATAATGCCTTTAAGATATTCAATCTGTGTTATTCGACAGGGCGGGATAGTTTATTAGATACCGAAAAGTTTGAGTTTGACTGATACCTTCGCTATGTTTCTCTGACAAGAGAAAATTTTTGATTAGGGATTTGTGAGACGGGGTACTTTCAAAATATAATTGTTTAAATCATAAAATTTCTTCTCCCTGTTGCATGGTCACTTATCATACTGATGACCTTATTATCTATCTTCTGCTGAACTCGAAATTTATGTTAACATTATGTGGAAAATATTTCACACACACACAGTCCGTTATCTGATACCGATTAGTAAAATACTCCTCATAAATGATTTTAATTTCCCCTTTCAATCTAGCATTCCATTCATGAAAGCAAAAGTTTATAAACCAAAACAGGAACAAAGAGCTTCTTCAAATTCACAAAAAATATTACTATGAAGCAAAAGTTGACCGACTCATCCAACCACAATAAATATTAATTAATTAAATGGTTTTGTATTCACACCTGATAATTTTCTCATTTCTATTGCCATGTCGTAACTAACGTTATCTCTCAATTAAGAAATCACCAGATTTTAATCTTGAGCGTAATTTAATAATGTTTAGTCATTATTTAGATTCCTATCATGGATTTGTTTATCCAAATAGAAAACAAAAGAAATGCAGATACTCGTTGATATATGGTCCAGCTTAGATAAATAACTTCGGCAGGAAATAAGGTTATAATTCCTTGGAGATTTTACTCAGGGATTTTTATAAAGTGTATATGTCATTAGTTAAAAAAAAATATTCAGCTTACGATTAAGTTGTGAGTGTAGAGCAATTTATCAAAGTATGGCGAGCTTTGGCGGTCTTAACGACTTTACTTCGAGAAATGCTGAAATAGTCATTATTGAGGTATCAGACTTAAAAGAAAGTGGAGTAAGTATGAATTACTTTCGTAGATATTTCTTTCAGATGTTACTTAAATATTATAGTAGGAATTTTGCTGAGAAATATTATTTTTTTTAAAATCTAGAGAAGGTCGAAACAAACAATTTCAAATGAAGTTTTATGGAAATATAAAATCAACGGAACAAATTAAATAAAAGACAGTTAATGATAAAATTAAATCAAACTAATACCGGAAAAATTGATATTTACAAGATCATTAAAACGAAATAACAAACTTTATGGATCTAATGAGCTGTAAAATTACTAATATGTATAAAAGAAGAAATTATGCTAAAAATTATATCTATTTTTTTCTGTTTATACGTTTAATGAAGCAAACGGTTTGGAATATCCGTTTAATGAAGCAAATTAGTTTCTCATAAATCATAAGATTTAATCTTGAGATTAAAAACATGTATTCTCATTAAATAACTAATACCTCAATCAATTCTAAAATTATTAATTATTTGATTGTCATTGTTCCTTAATTTTCGCACTAATAAATTAAATATAAATCTGCTTCTTTGTTACTTTTTATTTCTCTAAGTAATAAGAATTTTTTGTTAAAATGTATTGCATTTTATAGAAACTATAATTGTTTTTAATTTAACAACTCTTGGTTCGTTGTATTTTTATAATAAAGAGATGCATTGATGTATTTTGGGTATATTCGACTTTATTTATATTAATCCTTGGGTATTTTTCATACTTTAAAATTTTCTATAATATATAGAGATATTTTAAGAGTACCTCTACAGACGAGTGAAATCAAATGAGGTATAAAAAATTTTATATAACATAAAGAAATTAAACGTTGAAAAAAATTCAACTGTTTAGATGTAAATCCTTGTATTAAAAGCAAAAACTGACTTACAACTTCAACCAATGGTAAATCTTGACTTTTACTTCAAACAAATTATTTTTGGAGTCAAATATTTGAGTTCAGTAAAGACCCAAAAGTGTGTATGAAAATCTGTACGTAAGCTGTTTATACTCAAGACACGTACGTCTTAACCTTTAGCACATGCAACTGAACCTAGGCCACCTCAATGATAAATCTTCCATTCATTACACGTTAGGGTGTTTTACTCATCTCTTGCCGTATTTCAACAACCACGTGCCGAACTTTCATACTCAGCCTGCCAAATCAGTCTTGCAATTTCCCAACTTCAAACAACATATCATCTCCAAATTTAACTCCAAAGTGAGAAGGTTATTAAATATTAATAACATATATTATTTAACATTTTCATTCCCTAAAAATGTAGGAAAATGCATCCAAACAGAGCATAGCAAATCGTTACCCATTAAAACAAATTTCTATGGATAATTCAATTGTTAGTGCTCAGCTTAAGAATACATTCATCCAAGCTATGGATAGTTAAAATGAGGGTTTGCAAATCATGAAATATTTTATTTTTAAAAGTGCAATACATCTGAATCAAGTTTATGGAGTAAATAAAAATTGCGTTGATACCACAATGTATGTAGTTAAGTAAATGAAAGATATGATTCCCTTTAATTCATGCAATTATTTCTTAAAAATATTTTAGAATCGTATATAAGTTTGACCAGCGTTTCTTAAACAGTAGGTCTCGACCCCTAATGGGGTCATAAAGCGAAATTGTGGGGTCGCGGAAATTTAATTCTGATACATGAAATTAATTCTTGTCGCCCTCCGCGAGTATCTAAGACATATACTTTATTTTATTTCTTCAAATATACTGGAAGCATATTCCTCATATTTTATGCAAACTTTGATAAAACATCTATCATTTAAAACATTTAAATGAAAACATTGCGAAATAAAACTAAGGATCAGTATTTATTTATAAATAAAAATTTTATAATAAAATCAGGGAATTACTAAAATAGCATTAAATAATGTTCTTCTGCCATCTAGCACCACATATTTATGCGAAACGACTTTTTAAGCTCTGATGCTTATTAAATAGGAATATCGATCAACGCTGAAACACATTGAACATGCTTTACGTCCAGCAGTGTCAAATATTGCACCAAGGTTTACTTTTTTATGCAGAGAAAAACAACCACATTCGTCTCATTAAAACGTGATTTTCTTTCATTAATTTTTGTATACTTGAAACATGTATCAAAACTACTATTTTTCATAGGTATATTGTTTACCAAAGAAATAAATTATTCATGAGGAAATATTTATCTCTATATCCTTATTTCCTGGGGTCGCGAAAAAAATCTCGATTATAAAAAGGGGGTCATGAATGAAAAAGTTTAAGAAGCGCTGAGTTAGACTCATCATACATTTTCAATTAAAAATGTTTTTAAAGTTGATATATTTTATATTTTTCAGTGAAATTAAACTCAGTTTTCCGTATTATTTATTGATAATTGCAGATGGCTGCATATTACAGTAAATGCATTTCGAATATTATTTTATTTATAATTCATAATGAAACAAAATTAATTTTGAAAGAAATCACTATAGAAGTGGATCAACTTTCATTTTAATAATATTACAGAATGCAATAACCCTGCCATCTATCAAAAGAGCTGTTTTCCAGGGGCTGTCTAAAAGCATTAGGTTATATACTAAAGTTTGAAAAATGGAAAATCGATAATGGTAATGCACTTTGGATGGTTTTTCGCTTAACTTTAACCAGTATAATATACCTTAATTGCTAATTCACAGTTGGAAAATTTATGAAAAGGGGTAAAATTGAGAAAATTTATGGGGTATCAAAAGAAACTAGCGTTTGAAACTAGCGTCACAAACTATGAGCTATTTTTATTACTGCTAATGATTATGTGAAACCCCTTTCATGGAGACGTTCAGAGTTCACTGCTTTCCCGAAATGAAAGGTGTATATACTTTTAAAGTTAATTTATAGTTTTGAAATAACTACTGAATATTTATTATTTTTTCTGGATTAGAAAACTGTTTCATATACGACAAATATAATAAGATATATATATATATATATATATATATATATATATATATATATATATATATATATATATATATATATATATATATATATATATATATATCTTATATATATATTTCTTCTGTCCGTGTGTATGTAACTGAACTTCTCCTAAACGACTGGACTGATTTTTATGAAATTTTGTGTGTGTGATTAAGTTGATTCGAGAATGGTTTAGATTCACAATTTGATCCGATAGAAAATGTTTTTATATTTTTAATTAATTAATAAAAATCCAACAATTTATAAGGGGGCGCGTCCGGTAAATGGAAACTGTTACAGTTTGTGGAATCACCCCTCTGGATAATGGCGTCCACGTTAGGTTTAGTTAGTAAACAGCGAGCGAAAAGATAAAAATAAATAAAATCAAAAAGTTTCAAGTCATATATTAAACCAGAATAATAAATGAAAATAATAATCTTTGAAGTCAGATTTTATACTCTAAAATGGATCAGATCCAACGTCATATTGATATTCTCGACACGCGATGGAAAATTCGAATCAACCACGCTAAGTGACACGAGATCTTTTTTAATCGCTACTGCAGTCCCCCTCACCTATATCTTTGTGCCTATTGAAGAACTAAAGACTAAGATTCTATCCTGCTAACTTATTTCTGACTAAAAACTCCTCTGACACTTATAATCACCAGCCCACAACAACTTTCCAATAGCGAATATGTCTCACTTTACTCAGAAGAACGCCGTGTAATCGTGGCGCATTCAGAAGGTCGCCCATTCGGAAAGTACCGTGCTCTCGACCCGGGTTCGAATCTAGAGTTGTGAAACTTTTGCTAGACCTGTTATTTCAGCTTTTTTTTTTTAAGGCTTTTTCATTTCTGCTTTTATTTTATTATTTTTTCAATTATTATTTTATTTTATTTTATTATTTTTTTAATAATTACTTTATTTTATTTTATTATTTTTTAATTTTAATTTTAATTTTATTTTATTATTTTTTAAAATTATTATTTTTATTTACTTTTATTTTTTTTCAGCTTTTTTATGATGAAATACCGAATATAGCTGAAATCTGAGGAGTTTATTATGCATTTATACATTTTTTATTGTGTTTTCATATTATTAATATGTATAACATTTCGTATGCTTTTTTTTCTATGTTATTTATACTGCGTTTAGTTTTTTAATGGACTTTTATAGGTTTATTATAAATTTATATATTTTATGCTTTACTTTTCAGAATTTTTTGCTCCAATAATAAAGGGTAAATCTTTTCTATGTTACTTATACTGTGTTTAGATTTTGAATTGATTTTGGTTAACAAACATTCGACAATTTGACATTTTTACTTTTCAGCTTTACTTTTCAAAATTCTTTACTTTCCTAAAGAAAATTTGACATTTTTCCTTTTCAGCTTTTAGCGGTTTATTATAAATGCATATATTTTATGTTTTACTTTTCTGGGTTTTATTGCTCTAATGATAAAAGGCTAAATCTATCTGAATTCTGAGGAAATTTTTGTAAATTCATTTTTTTTTATATTGGGTTTCCTTTTTATTCTTGCGTATAACATTTCACATGTTGTTTTTCTATGTTATTTATACTGTGTTTAGTTTTTAAATTGATTTTGGTTGACAAATATTCGACAATTTGACTTTTTAAGTTTTTAGTGGTACAATGATGAAAGACTGAATCTGCCTAAATTCTGAGATGTGTATAATATTTCACATGCTTTTTTCTATGTTATTTATACTGTGTTTAGTTTTAAAATTGATTTTGGTTAACAAACATTCTTAAAATCCAGGGCAACGCCGGATAAATTATCACCTCTGTAGGTGATAATTTATAATAATACTCTTTTTCAATTATACTCTGATTTTTAATTATACTCTGATAATTTATAAATCTTAAAACTGCTCCCACATGTATAAATACCGACCCACAAGAACTTTCCAATATTTTTAATTAATAAATAACCAACAATTTTTGAAGAATGCTACTTTCGATTCACAGACGTGCAGTAGATGGCGCCACTATTTTAAACTTTTAGTATTCCAACCCATCTGAAAACACGCACTTCGCTACGGAGTACATTGAAATTAAATACAACGTCAATGTATGCAATTAATGCCAATATATATATATATATATATATATATATATATATATATATATATATATATATATAATAAATAAGACGATCAATGTATACAAATAATGTAAAAAAAATATATATATATATATTTATAAAAAATCGTAAAGGATATTTTTATAGACAAAAATAATGTCGAAGAAAATATTCAAATTAAATCTAATAGGACATACTAAAGAATATAGTACAGTTAATATAGTACAATTTGAGGAACATACCTTTTACTTTATTTTAATATTTTTTTTGGATAATGTCCAATCGTTTGCCGCATTAGCAAGAAAAAAAAATTCTGGTCCATTTCGTTGTTATGTGACGATATATTTATTTAAAGTACCAGAAAAAGAAATCACATGATCAGCGCTTAATAAATTAAATTCTAAAAAATAATCTTTAAAAATTCACCAAAAATCAAAAAATGGAGGTAAAGATTCGAAAAAGATTTAATTTTAAAGAATTTTTTATAATCTTTTTCGTGATGTAAATTTTATAACCGTCAAATTATTATTTTAAATGCAAACTTAAAAAAAGTTACAAAAGCAGCTTAAAAATTTAATTTAAAAAATCTAAGAAGAATTTTTCTAAACTCTTTCTTAGTGCACCCTTACACTATAAGTAGAATGGCCATGCAAAATTTCAGCCCTTTAGGTACAGCGGTTTGGTCTGTACGTTGTATGTCAGTCAGTCAATCAGTCAGTCAGTCAGTTACGGAACTGTTTTATATGTATATAGATTTTTATTACTATCTTTATATCGTAACCTTGCCTTCATGCGCACGCATTACTTTCCTATGCTTTTTTTATTATTATCTTTATAATAGTGTAATTTTCATATGATTTTAAACAACAATCGTTTTTACCTCGCATTCAATTGGCTGTTAAAACTTTATACTTACACCCCATTTAAAAGAAGTTGGGTGTAAATTTGTCAAAGAGGATGTTTCAACACCCAACTTCAAAGAAGTAGGGTGTAAATTGTAGGGTTGAAAGTTGGTAAAATCAAAATTTTGTACAATATATTTAATTTGTCGATTAAAAGTAGTTTTTTCTAAAAATTAATTTATTTCGCTTGAAAAGCTAAATATGTTATGCGCGCGGTTTATATTATTATTACTATCTTCATATTGTAACGTTAACTTCATGCGCGAGCATTATTTTGATATGCTTTTTTTATTATCTTTATAATAGCTTTATTTTCATATGCTTTTAAACAACTATCGTTTTTATTCATATTATGTTGAGTTTTTATGAATTAAAAATTAAGGGTAGTTAATTTCGATTCCGAAAGTTCTTATTATCTTTATTTTCATATGCTTTTTCATTTACGAATTATTCAAATGTTGGTTAAAAAACTTTTGTGCAATTTATACATTTGTATGTGTTTAATTATTGAAATTAATAAATTTATATTTCTGGAGAGGATGTTTCAGTTTTTAGTGGTACTATGATGAAAGGCTGAATCTACCTAAATTCTGAGGAGTTTATCATAGAGAGAAAAGGACTTTAATATATAGAGGATGTTTATAGGAGTTAAATGTGGAGAGGGGTTAAATGGTTTGCAGCCCTCAATCAAAAACTTCATTTTTTAAGACGGACGCTGGAATCATATCATGGTTCTATTGGAAATTTCTGCTAAACCTGTAATTTCAGCTTCTTTTTTTTGCCCCAATGATTAAAGGCTAAATCTTGCTGAATTCTGAGGATTTTTTTATAAATTTATATATTTTGACATTAGGTTTTCCTTTTATTCATGTGTATAAGATTTCCCGTGGTTTTTTTTCCTATGTTATTTATACTGTGTTTAGTTTTAAATTAATTTTGGTTATTCAAACATTAGAGATTTTGACATTTTTACTTTTCAGATTTTAGTACTACAATGATGAAAGGCTGAAATTCTGAGACGTGTATAACATTTCACATATATTTTTTCTATGTTATTTATACTGTGTTAATTTTTAAATTGATTTTGGTTAACAAATATTCTTAAAATTCCGGGCATCGCCGGGTACTTCAGCTAGAATTACAACGTTTGAACAGGACAACGTCTGTCGGGTCCGCTAGTATATATATATATATATATATATGTGTGTGTGTGTGTGTGTGTGTGATATATTCCCTGTGCAATTTATATCAAAAAAATTCTATCCGGACAAAACAATGGAAATCATATCAGTGTGTTACTTTTTTGTCATTAAAGAGGGAATATAAAGATTTCCATTACCTGAATAAAGAGTTTATTGATATTCAGAGAACAAATTACCTGGCCCTTCCACCACCACAACCGAGTTTTACCTCCTCTAAGACGCTTCATTTCCGGTCTATTGAGACCCGGAAATGAGGTTGCTATCTCCAGTAAGATGACCTGTTTCATGAATAAATGTGGAGAAAACGATACTTCTTCGAAATGGTACGCTTCTTTTCAAAGCAACTATCATGAGTCAATGCACTGCACAAATATAACAATACCGTAAGGAAGGAATTATAACAAAGCAACATTTAGAGAAGGACGTGAATAAAGTTCTCCTGAAGTTATATAGAAAATTCTGAAGTAAAATTATATTCATATCCAGTCTGTTCATTACGAAGTCTGATCGTTCTACTGAATAATATACGTTGTAAAAATATAATGTAAGAAAAATGAAAAAAATGAAAAAAATGCTATTCATTGTACAAGGACAGATGATTTGTACTAGGTAATTTATTTCTTAGAAATGGTAACAAGTTTATGTTTAAGATAACAAAATTAATAGGATAAACCATATATATGTATAACATGTATATATAAACGTAAACATGTATACTCACACTTGCACACACACAAACAAACACACACACACACATATATATATATATATATATATATACGCACCCAATGCCCCATAATATATATACATATACTTGTCTGTTGATAAATAAAACCATGGTAAAGAACGACTATTTTAATTTATCAGTGCATTTCCCCTTCGTATCTTGATTGCTACAAAATATCATTACAATTTATTGATGCCAAAGAGAAATACTATACGGAAATTCAGAAATTTATTTTCCCATAGTAAATATACAGGTGTAGATTATTTGATTTGTAGTTAAATACTATGTTAATTAAGCTTTTGAACAGTCGGTGATTCGTATTTCGTTTCAACCCATACACATAAGTAATTTAACTGTCAGTTTCCCATCGTATTTAAGTTGTTAAATTTATATAAAAATGGTCATCATAATTTGCACCAGGCCCAGTCTCCTCTGTTATAATAAGTAGGAAAATATTCTCCCTTCCTTAAAATATTCTTACGGAAATCCGAGATACAATCAATCGAATGTGTAATTTCTATCTATCTTGTACATCAGTTCCTTTTTATTTGTAATAAATAATCATAAGTAGTATTATCATGATGCTAATACTTCCTCGTTTAAAATTTCCATGAAATGAAACGGAGATACCGCTTACAAAAGTTAACAGATCGTAGAGAACTTTATCCAATATATCTCCACAACTGAAATTGCGTTTAGTTTAAAACTATGTTTAAACTATATTAAACATAGCTTTAAACTAAACGCAATTATTTAGTTTAAAACTAGTGTTCATATAATGTCTTCATGTAAAGTGCTTTGATTTAATTTGTAGTAATTTTTATGTCGATCGAAACAATATTTTTGAGAGGATTTGGATAGAAATTATTTCTTTTTTTTTCATTTTTATTTCATAGTACCAAACTTAAAACCTGAGAGCATAAGTTTATAAATATAAATATTATCTTTGCTAAATTAGCTTACATATTTTTATTCATGTTGAAAAGGGATGTATTTCCTGAAGATATCTTTGGTATTTATCATTTTTCATCCATTTATCCAAAACTAAGAAGCTAGATAATCAATAACTTCATTTCAGCTCTGTGGGTTCACTTATAATCCTGCACATAAGGATGCCCGCAAAAAGTTGTTAGAAGGATGTATGTTTTTAGGAGGATATATACATATATGTACGATTCTGTTTTCTTCACTTTAGGTTGATGCTAGGAGGGCTGTGCAATGGAACTATCGTACCCAGCGCCTTAAAGGCTGTCAGAGAAAAGACTCATCATCAAACAGTGAAGATAGTCTTTCCAGAGCAGTCTACAGATGCAGTTATTTACGTAACAGTAAGTAATATTGAATCAAGCACTTTCTAAAACAGGAAAATATGTCAAATATATATAGTGTTAGATAAGTTAAGGTTTCGCAATCGAAAAATTTAAAAAACAAAATTCCCTCCGAAACTGGTTTAGTAACTCTCCATTTACAGAATTCTCAACATATATATGGTTAGCAACTAAGCTTATTGCTTTTAAATACGAAATATTGTATCAAATAGCGACCTTTTGGACAGCAAGAAATTGACACGTGCAGTTTCTAAAGGCTCTACTAATACATCCCCATCTATACAGCCAAAAGATTTGACTGGCTGAAAACCAAGTGTACTTGAGTATTCAAAATAAAAGAATATACAGAAGTAATCAGAATTTTCAATGAAGGATGCATATCAGTAGACTTTCAATTCCCTGTTTAGCTTTCCCTGTTTTCCTCTAGATATTTTAAAATTAAACATTAGCAAATGTATTGTTTTGGATTGGTTTTTCAGTCTGAAAGGAATATTTTTAAATGTAGAGCTTTTCCCAATTTATTTAAATTAACCTTTTTCCAAAAAAAGAATATATTTTCTAGTTGCGGGTATTAATACTTTACATTCCTGTAGAATATTAATAAGCCTTTCAAAATTTTAAACGCTTCTTGCACTTAACAAAAATTTCTTCTTTCTAACATTGATATGAAAACATTTTCAGATACATACATTTTGCTGATATGTAACGAAAAAATGGTAAGTGGAGAATTCCTTATACCATAACATGTATAATTCAGACACGGGGTCAACTGATGAGTCCCTTTAATTTGGAGAGTTCACATCAATCGCTATATTGAAAAAGGATTCCTTTGATATCTAGAAAAAACGCATTAAAGAACCTCGAGTGCCCGTGTCTTCAGCTGTTCTGTTAAATACTCCCATCCACCTCCATCTACCATCCTTTTCGACAATCAAAAAGCAGAATTCGTCAAAAGACGCAACAACTGTCCAATCGCTGATGCTCCAATACCTGCTGATAGATTAAATCTCACGGAAGTTCATCGTTGGGCAGCTGTTTGGCTTTCATCTTATATGTAGCAGTCAATGATTCTTTTTTGAAAGTGCGTGGTTAAATGTTCCAACGTGGGCATTCTTGATACAGACAGGGTTTCGCAACACAGCTTTCAGAGCAATATGGATTCTACTACTGGCACTTCACAAGCACCTAATTTTAATAACTCAAATTCAAAACTTATGCGACTCAGGTCCTCTTAGTAGCAAAATTGATGTATACAATTATTGAGCCACAGGAGATCATTTTCTGCAATCATACCTGTTGGGATATTCAATGCTCATTCCCCGTTTGTCGCCAAAGGCTGCGATAGAGCTCAGCCGCCGACAAATTTGGCGCACTTATGTCTGCACTTCACCTGTTGTCTCATTAGCATGGGGATGTGTTTACATGAGGGCTCAGTAATTAGGCACTCCTCGTTTTAAACCTTTTACTAAATAAGTATAGTTGCTGCTATAAATAAAGCTTGATGTTACAACTATGCTAGTCATCTTTCCTAATAACCTAACAATACCTATTTTAACATATCTCTTACTGCACTCGTTTATAGACTTATAATCTGTCACGTCACAACTTAATTTCTAGCTAAGTGTTCATACATTTCTTAATATCCGTAGAAGCATATTCATTTCAATTGAAAATTTAATTTTATTAAACTCTAATTGTTTGTGTCATAATTTTTTATCATTCTATTCAGCCATTTAGAGGCGAAACATGGCTGTTAGGAATATATTTTATCGCACGAGGTTATCATTTTTTGGACTGAACCATTGCTTCCTTCCAATTAAATGTATGAATGCATGGTGATATCAAATTTTCATATCCTCCTATTTAAATGTATTTTTAGATTAAACGTATTTTGGCATTATTCTAAGCAATATGCATAAATATTTAAGACATCATTTGTAACTGCATTAACATTTGTTCTGATTAATTTCTTAAAACTTCATGTCATTACTTATGATGTCATTATACAACATTCTCTAAATCACGTTTTATTATATACAGTGATACCTCGGTACTTGTCGTTAATTGGCTACAGAAAGCACGACGAGTACCAACAACGACAAGTACCGAACGAATTTTTCCCATAAGAAATACTATAAACTGAATTAATTCGCTCCGGAAAACTAGAAATATCTCATTTTACTGGGCAATTTATAAATGGACGGGATCGTTTTTTGATACAAAATCTTTAATCTATACATACAAAATTTAAAACAATAATTCTATCAAATAAAATAAAATTTATCTTCACTCAACCTGTACTGAAAGAAGTTGATGGCATAATGCTATATAGGGCCGAAGTAAAGGAGGAGAGAGGTTATTGCTTGGAAGGGGAGTCTCATTGCAATAAAACTTCAGGCGCTTGCAGAGGCATTCTGCCACTTTTCTGTCTCTTAACACCTCCTATCCTTGTTGTAGACTCAGATTTAGAGCGTTTCACTACAAACCTATCAAAAGAAACTTGCTTCTGCTTATGTTCAATTTTTTTGCTTTTCCGAAACATTCAAAATGTTTCTGAAGTGAGACATTGTTTGATTTACAAAGAAGTGCACACTTCGGCTTGCTAGAGCTTTCTTAGGGTGATACATTTGAACAAAATATTGTAATTAAACCCATTTAGAAAACATTTTAGCATGTGGGACGAGCTAATGTCGAGTACCGAAGCATTTTTTCGCATCAAAATGCGAAGAGTACTGTGGCACTAAAATGTGAGATGTGGTACTAACAATTATGATGCATTGGAAAGATGAAGGTGGAGCCACATTTAATACTCTGGCGTGGAATTACAAATGGCCATAACTTGTTATTCTGAAAAAAATACAAAAAGAATGTGACAATAACAAGTCGATTTTTAAAATGAAGTACCTCATAATTTATTTTAAATTAAACTAGATGGGGCTTAGGCCGGTTACATTAGGTTAGTTATCTCCATATCAGCCATGAAGGATCAGGAGGCCGGGATCGAATCGCCGATATTTGCCGGAGAACTTTCGGCCTGGGCGACGGAATCTGGAATGGTAGAAACATCCTTAGTTGGCAGGGACTAGACGATATCAATTTCTGCAATTCAAACTTCGCTCCAGTGCTGGCCCCGTCACTTGACGTGAAGAGGAAAACATCTGGAACTCGGCGACCCAGCGGTCGCCAGCAGGCTCCGCCAAAGCTATAAGACAAAGGGTTATTTTGTGTGTTCTACGAGGGGAAGGGGATAAATGGAGAATCTTTTAGCCAAGCGTTAGGCAACCCCTTTTAAGGGATTAACATTGGTATTTTCTGTTTCCTCTGATAAGCGATGAATGCTGATAACGTGACCAAAAGCGTGCACATTTTTTGAGAAAGAAGTGAATGTCTGGGGGACTATATACCCCTGGAAAATTATTGAGGGAACAGCTCCCTAATGCGTTTAAGTATTCGAATGGCAAAACAGGCTTTAATAGTAATATTGTAGCAAAAGTTAATAAGCGTTTTAAAACGTTACGACAAGTACCGAACAAACATCGAGTACCGAAGCATTTTTTTGCATCAAAATGCGACGAGTACCGAAAAAACACTGAGTACCGAATCAATGTTTCGCATCAAAATGCGACGAGTACCGAACAAACATCGAGTACCGAAGCATTTTTTCGCATCAAAATGCGACCAGTAGCGAACAAACCTCGAGTATCGAAGAATTTTTTCGCATCAAAATGCGACGAGTAGCGAACAAACCTCGAGTACCGAAGCAATTTTTCGCATCAAAATGCGACGAGTACCGAACAAACCTCGAGTACCGAAGCATTTTTTCGCATCAAAATGCGACGAGTACCGAAGAAACATCAAGTACAGTAGCAAATTTTTCGCGTCGAGTTCGACGAGTATCGAATTCGACAAATACGGAAGCAGACGAGTACCGAGTTATGACTTCATATACATGCATAATCAAAACAAAGATTTCTCGAAATTTCTACTCATTTTTTTACGAAGCGTTTCTTAATCGTGCGGAACTACAAATTATGTTTTCTCGCATTTAGATGCATAAAATGACATTAAACAACGTTCTTTTTTACCTACAGGTGGTAGTCGTCTTTTACGCAGCCATTATCCTCATCTTGGTTGGAACCAACATCCACCGGTTTCGAAGATCTTCGCCAGATTCGTCCGGAAACGGAGACCCGAACAACCCACCGAAACAGCAGATAGTTGTGCGTCTGGATCACAAAGAGAAAGCTTACCAAGTATCGGCTACAACTGAAGAAATAAAGGCCGAAATTGAAAACCAAGAGACTGACGGTGCTCTGGTCTGACGAAAAGCAGTCTTCCAACAGAATCTTTTGTGTCGACGTTTCGCGGATCGTTTGGATATTCTAAAAGTCATGTTGATGTTCTGATGGTCATCCCGTATTGTGCTGTTTGTCAAAACAGTTCCAACTGCAGTTTAGTAATAACCAGATGAATTATTACCACAATATCGTGGTTAGTATCTCTGTTTCAGAGAAATAACTTGCAAATTACCGTAATAAATGTTAGTTCAGTTTATTTTATAGTTAATAGTATTGATCTCTTCTGAAAATTTGAATATGGTTAACTATAACTACACACTATTCATAACCATTTATAGTTAGACTACGACATTTCATGTAAATATTTGTAGTTCATCCATCAAAAAAAAATTAAAAAATTAAAAGTGTATTCCTGTGCAGAGAGTCAATGTAAAATAGTGAATATAAAATTTAAATATAACTAGACCCTTCATTAACCCATGAATCATACACTCCGACTGTGATGAAATGGCACAACCCACGTTTAAGTCCTTTTGTGACCCAAATGTAAAGAAGGCTTTTTGTGACAGCGTCTGCATTACAATACACATCCTTTACGTGTACAAAATTTTCAGTTTTAGCTTGCTATACAGTATTGCCTCAATATAACGTTTCAGAGATTGGTCTAAAGCTGACATTTTTACGTTGCTACAGTGTAGCTACTATACAGAAGTAAAGTCCCGCGAGAGACATATCTGAAAATGTAAGAGAGAAGTCACGTCGAGAACATTTGTGATTATTTAATTTTAAGTAAAGCTTGATTACTACTCATTTTTTAAGACGATGTCAACTTTCTGTCTGAGTTAAATTTTAAAGAGTGAAAATAAATGATTATTTAGACTCCAAATTCCGTAAGCATTTCTATTACTCGAAATAGGAATTCTTGCTGAAATATTTTTAATTCGAGAGTATATAAAACAAAAGTGAAAGTTTCAAACTTCATGCCTCAATAATGTATTATTATTTTTTAACAAAACGGTACAGAAGAGCACTGATTATCAGGATCATGAAAAATAGATGCATAAATATTAATGAAGATACAATCATGTATTAGATACAAAAATGTTCATAACCTTAAAGGTAGAAAATTATTGTGAAGTAAAAGAAATTCATAAGACTATTTTACATCGTCTTAAATACCGTGATTAGCTAGCATCAACTATAGTTAAAGCTCAATTTATTCATTGCAATTATCTAGCAAATTGCCCTTCTTCTAAATATATGAAAACTTTAGGGATAGATAAAAAGTGGGTGTAGCCAAATTTAGATTTTGACAAAGTTTGAAAGAATCAGGTAAGAAGTTACACAATTTCAAATGATATTTTCTAATTGAATTTGGCGATTTCAGCCAATACAACTCCAAGAAAATACGATAGAGTCAGTCTGCATTATCGGCGCAAATTTATGTGGAATGAAAGATGTGGGAATTAATAAGAGATGAAATGCTTTTAGAGAGTGAATTAGGCCATAATTGAATAGCTTTGAAACGCAAGTTACGTTAAGCCCATGTAAGTTTTATACATAAATGGTTTTGAATAGTTAACTAAAATCAGTATACCATGGAGATTAATATTTCGTACCACGAAGGCTTAAATGGTTATTTGTCTGGTTATGGCTAATCTAAGGTTTAACTTATCCAAAACTCATAGAAGTTTATAACGTCAGTTAACTTTGTGTTTAACAATTACTTTCCAAGAATACTTTGTTTTATTAGGTAATGGAAATTCAGTTACTCGTCTGAACTGTATACAGAAATTTGTGTTACTACCATTTCATATTGCACGCTTTTTTTTCTAATTTTCAAAATAACATATGATAATTGGGACCATTGCACGTCTCGAAACCGAAGTATTTGGTTTTTCAATTTAAGTACGCTTACAACGAGCAGTTTGTTATACAAATAAAGGATACCCAGGTATAATTCTGAAATTTATATTATATATATATATATATAATATATATATATATATATATATATATATATATATATATATATATATATATATATATATATATATATATATATATATATATATATATATATATATATATATATATATATAGGGTGAACAAAAAGTCTTGCCCTGATTATAAATATTTATCGTGCTCAAACTATTATAATTAGACCTATGTTTGTTTGGATATATTGTAAGTACAGTTATAAATTTTTTATAAGACCATTTACCTCAGTAAATTTTAATGTGTGCCCCCTTGGTAGCTCGGAGAATGTCGAAGCGGTATTCCAGTTCCCGCCAAGTGTTATTTAAAATGTCTTCTGTTACAGTACACACAGTACATGTTTCGTCTAGGAAACCACGCACTAAAGATCCCCAGTGTGGGGGTGCGACATCTTTCTGAAAAAGTTGCAATAAGTCTAAGTATATGTTAGGGGTAACGCTTTTAGGGCTTTCTCTTGAATCGATGCTATTCCGGCCGAAAATGATGTCCTCCTTTCAAATATTCCCCTGAGTCCCTCTTGAAGGAGCACTAGTGTCATTTATTTCACAAAAAAAAACTAATAAAACTGACCTATCCAACGATACAAAAGTTACATTATTATATAAAACGGTTATTTTGTAATGAATTATTATAATCAGGGCAAGACTTTTGATTCACCCTGTATATATATATATATATATATATATATATATATATATATATATATATATATATCTGTGTGTGTGTGTGTGTGTGTGTGTGTGAGTCTTGTTACAAGAAGTGCCTAAATGAGTTTTCTCCAAGATGACTTTATTTGCTTATGTCTCTTTAAAACAATTTTATTTTCAATGTAAGAAGTACCCAAGTCTGTACAATGGTTTAGAAAACGATGTTAAAGCATCGGCTAGATTTAGGTACTTGTTGCATTGAAAATAATATATTTTTAAGAGACATAAACAAACATAATCATCTTGGAGAAAATTGACTTAGGTACTTCTTGTACCAAGCCACAGATATATATATATATATATATATATATATATATATATATATATATATATATATATATATATATATATATATATATATATATATATATATATATGTATATATATATATATATATATATATATATATATATATATATATATATATATATATATATATATATATATATATATAATCGGCAGCTAGTAACACGAGAAATTAATTATGCTCCTTATTTGCGAACCTTACGGCAGTAAGTCGAACAACCATTATGTGGTCCGTGTACTGCAGACGGACCATAGTTGTCGAACAATCTAATGACATATAAAACTTCTGAGAGACTAAAAGCAAAAATATATATCTGCAACGTACAGGTTGCCTTGGAAGTAGGTTTTGCCCTTGTTATGTGTTTCTCATCAATGCACAACTGGTGAGTACTCCATTTTATGACATTTTAAGAAAGCTGTTATTTCTCGACTTCCGTTTAACATCAAGAGTATTAGCATTTACCTGTCTGTTTTCACCTCTTGGAAAGGACCAAGTAAATTCATTTGTGCATACGACTTATAAAAACATCTATAAATGTGGAGTTTGAAGGAGACGGAGGAGGCTGGGTAGTTTTCTTTAATATACTAGCAGAGGATACCCGTTTCTTATTTCGAATTACTCTAAAATACATTTAAAGTAAAAAGAAAATTACTCTATAGATGTATATAACATCTGAGCGGTTAATATTTAAAGTTTATATATAAAAAGAAAATAATAAAAAAATATGTCTGAAACATATCACTGAGAAATATGTCAAAATAAAAATTAAATCTTACTGAAGTGTATCATAAGTGAGATAAAGCCTCTATCAGATAAAAAATAAATCTGCATTTATAGCTTTATGTTTCAGACCATGTTGCCTTAAAAGTTATTAATTTAAAAACGTAATTAAAAAATCTTTATCTCGTAAAAAAAAAAAAAAAAACTTCTGTAGATAATGAAAATTGAATGATTGAGATTTAAATTATATTTTGTGCTATCAGATTTATAAAGCTAAATAATAGATGTGACAGAATAACTGCAGTAGAAAAATTTAAATAGTATTTTTAAATTGAAAAAATATTTTATATAATTAGCTTATAATTACTTTATAAGTAGAATCACGAGAGAATAAATGTACTTTTATTTCTTTAATGCACCTCGTTAGTGAAAATTATGATAAAATTGGTTCTTGTTGAATTTTATATGAATGTATTAAGTTGTTAAGTTGTTTTTCTGAACACACATTATAATATATAAATAGCATATACTGTTTATTAGCATTCAAAGTGTAAATGTTTTATTGTTACATTTAAATTTAGTATTCTGATCAGGGCTGTGCTAATCAAAATTTGTACTTGATGAATCGCATTATTCATTGATGAAATGTTATTAAACTTTGAGATCACAATATCACACTTATGCAATATCGTTCATAAAATGCTCCTTTATCGCTAATTATCATGTGCAATAGAAAAGGTTATCGGAAAAAAAAATTCACTAAACTGACATTATATCAAACCGAATACAAGATTTCAAAACCACGTACACACCTTACAAATTTCTTGAACGGAATTATTTACATACCTACGGGTTTTAGACAGTTTTACTTTAAAGTATAAGCTTAGTAGAATTCTTTAAAGAGACACTTGTAAAATTCAGTGTTGTAATTTTGTCGTGTTTTGTTCTTGAAAATAGTTTTTTTTATCCTAGTGTCAAGTGTCACGTACAACGTTAGTGTTCCCTTTACAAAAAAAAAAATGAAAGTCATACAATTGTGGAAAAATGTTACTTTCAGTAAATCAACATATATATATATATATGCAAAGCATTCTGGTCTCCATATATTTAGGAAAATCTGAATAAAATCCGTGCATGATCTGCATACATTTTGTTTGCAGTCTCTTATGTGTATTTCATAGTCCGGATTTCCAAATGAAAAAAACAGTATTTTCCTCTCCCTATTGAACTGTTTGTTGATTAGTTGATTGAGTTCACACATCTGGAAAGGCAAAAAGTCAGTATTAAAAATGA
Source organism: Dolomedes plantarius (assembly GCA_907164885.2). Taxonomy (NCBI): domain Eukaryota; kingdom Metazoa; phylum Arthropoda; class Arachnida; order Araneae; family Dolomedidae; genus Dolomedes; species Dolomedes plantarius. The sequence goes on along the minus strand of OU015500.1, from coordinate 96,251,347 downwards.
TATACCAATGGGACAAGCAATCCGAAGATATTCAGCTCACCATTTCGGCCGTCTAATCACCTCTCCGTGTTCCAGTGCCCTAGCTGTTCCCCCAATTTTTGTAATAAAACTGCAATAATCTGTAAGCGGTATTTTAAAAATATAGACCGTAAAATCATGAGTACAGTACGCACTTTTTTTCACATTTTACTCTGCAAAAATGAGGGTGCGTATTATACTCGTGTACAAAAAATGTTGTTTAAAACATTGAATAAACGGCAAACAATAGATGAAATGTATTCTAGTGAATGTGATTAAGACTGATAATTTCACAGTATTGTTTGTTTTGAACTAAAAATTTAAGTTTTCCCCCCCTACCGAATTTGACGCTTTCGTTTATTTTTATTACAAATTTTATTTATGTTAATAAGTATTTGTGCAGTTTTTAAATAACATATTGAAAAGTTATGGGTGCGTATTATAGTCGAATTTTAATTTATTCCGAAAATTTCGAGCAAAATCAATCGTGCGTATTATAGTCAAGATTTTACGGAACGCCATTCCTCTTTTTACTATACATCGGTTTTGTTTCAAAACTAATGTGCTGTTTGTGTTTGGAAAGTTTAACATTTGTTTTGGGATATGGGAAACCTAAAAATTTACTTCTATCCCATTTTTCGGTGTATATTATATATATATATATATATATATATATATATACAAAAGTGTGCGTGTTTGTGTGAGGGCGTATATAATCGTCGCTTATATCTTTTTCTACAAAACGTATAAGCGACGAACAACCATAAGAGGAAAAACAACTCAGCATTGTTCCTCCACTGACTAGTCGCAGCACTGCTGTAGAAACTCTACGAAGACAAAGTGAGCGCAGTTTTAAACATTAGCGCCCTTTACACGTACGCTCTTTCCCGCGTGAAACCACAATCCCGCGCCATTGAGTGCACGTGTAAAGGTGTCTGAGAGGAAGGGAAAGCTGCTTTGGAGAGTACTGCAAGTTTTCCTGCGCGCAATCGCATACGCTCCATTCACTCGCGAAAGAGCGTACGAGTAAAGGGCGCTATTGATCACATCATGTTATTAAACACAAATCAGTATTCAGGTTTTTTACGACAGAAACTGGGTACATCCTTTTAACGTTAATTACATCAGATTGAATTATTTACTTTTTTTTTAAGTAATTGTTTTTTAGTTTAATTTCAATCATTCCATTTATCAAAACGGCAAATGCTCATTACAATCCATATCTAAGGAAAAAAATCGTCTAATAGGTCTGAAAATCACGTCTGAAGTCATAAATACTATTAACCCATGTCTTAGCATGGCCCTGACTGTATATGTATGTTATTTGTATTTTGAACACGTAATTGTCAAGCAGTAGTTTTCGTATGTAATTCTATCTGAAACAAATAACCTCTTAGACAACGACCGGGTTATTTTAAAATGTATGGTACCATACATATTTTGTAACTGTTTTGTTTTTCTTTTTAATTTTTCTGTGTGAACGTGCCCATGATTTATGTAGTTTGCCTTCAAGCGATTTCCACCGTAAAGTATATGTCTTTTACAAATAACTGTAAAAATAAATTATGTTTTTTGGCAATATGTGGTTTCAGTGTTCCGTCTCACCTCGATTACGGAAAACTATAATTTGACTCAGCTACATGGTTAAGTGGTTAGCACTCGAGAGGGCTTGGGTTCAAGTCCCGAATAAGGCTTGGTCTTTAACTTGTCGTCCCCCTCATAGGGAATAATGCTGGCTCACTTAAATGGTGATTCCATAATAAAGTAGCCAGAAAGACTGTTAATAAGGCAGTTGTCCCAAATATCGCCTACTCTAACTTTCTTTCGACATTTCATCCACTTTTTAGTTTCTGATTAGGCTGGAAACTCTAAGAACTATTTTCTTTGGTATCCTGAGATCAACCAGATCCAAAACCAGTGCCAGTTTAAGTTATGTAGCTTAACTGGAAAAATTGAAATTTCCAGTGACCTCCAGAGTGGTTCCTAATATCGCCTACCTCTGTTCCTCTTACCGCTTACCAGGCGAAATTAGGAGCACCTGTTAAACGGCGTTGCTAGCAAAGTCTCTGTTAAATGAACTTTCAAATGGTATAAGCAAAATTAGAATTTGGATGCACCTTCCTGGTAATTCACTGGATTCTGATTCTTTGGAGCCAAATTTTACAAAGACACCAGCCAAAACAATTTCAGACGCCATATAGTTTCTGTTGTCAGTGATAAGAGCGTTGTCGCTATCGCCGCTGTTAGTACAAACCCAGAACTAAGAAGTTATTGCATTTTCTCAAACATAGCGCGAATCATACTATAGAAACACGAGTAGGCGATATTAGGCACAGGGGCTATATTTGGGACACTCACCCTAACAAAAGGCGAATATTTTAACGACATGTACCTCCACATTATGAAAAAAAAATTAACACAGCGGAGGAACTGACCTTAGTCAAGACTAATTTGATCATTTTGCATAAATAAAAGATATTTGTGAGAAGAAAGTAGTTAAAAATGTATACTTCCACATATGTTATAGTAACGTCATTTCTATTTTCGGCATATAAACGTAAATTGTGGAGGTAAAAAGTTGCATTCACTGAACATTTTAATGCAATTTTAGCAAAGAAATATTCTATGTTATTTTCCACGAATTTCAGTATAATAATAGGTAAACATTTGAAAAACATTCTCTGAAAACTCCTTTACGTGAAGCGGAATGCCTGGGGCGCTGGCATTCGGTTCAGATTGTGTGGGTTCGAGTCCCACTGTTGGCATGGATGTTTGTAGCCGTTCGGAATCGGCTTTAAACTCTAGGTCCCGGTGTAATTAGCCCTCGAGTAACAGAAAGTTGACCGTAGAGCTCCAAACCAAACTAAACTATTCCAACCCTTTAAGGGAAATTTTCAATAACTTTAACACCGGAAACTGGTAGGGAGTATATTATTATATTAAGCACTTTCTTTCCTAATGCGGCAGGCTCTTACCTTGACGACATTCGCCCCACAACACCTTGAAGTCTTGCTGGTGCACACAGCAACAGCTCTTCGACAAATCTAGTGTTCTCGACTCGTGGTGTTTTGAATCAGTTTTGACAGCTACTTTACTATGGGAGCATCATTCATGGGAGCATCATTCAGGGGAGACAGCATTTCTCCCTATCAGGGGGCAAGACGGGAACGTCCATGCCTTAGTAGGGAATCGAACCCAAGCTCCCTGCGTGAAAGCTCACGACGCTATACATTACCACTATACATTAAAACTGGAAAAATAAATATATAGCGACAAAAGAAATTGTTTTTCCTGTCTATACCAAAATATTCAACTCCTTATATTTCCCATGATACTAAAACAGGTATTTGAGATATATCGTAAGATAAACATGTACTGTAAAACCAATTAATTTGCAATAAAATGAGAAATTCATTGGAAAGAACAGAAGTAAAATTTCTTATTATTTACAAGCGTTTAAATTATTTATTCTTGTCACAGACATATGATCAAAGTAATGGAGGTATCCTCATAAAACAACCTCAAAAAATCTCACAGTTATTACCCCGTCGATATATATTTAATGAAATATATAATGTTATTTTTCATTAATTCAATGCCGTTCTAACTCTGCATTTGCATCAGAATGGAATTTATAGAAATGATTGGACTACAATGTTAAACCGATGGTGAAAAATTATAGATCGCACTATCAGTGAACGAAGGGGGCCATATGAAAACTGCATTTTTCATCTAATATGAGAATTGCACATGGTTTCTAAATACTGTGGCAACTGTATCAAGTCATACTAACATGGAAAATGCGTCTCCACAATAAAAACTGTTGAATAATGGCTGATTTTGTTACATAGTTTAATAAAACCTGGAGTTTTCGGCCTTAAGAAATATTGGTCAGCTCGGTTCTACTTATGGTTTAGCGTATTTCCTTTCTTTGAATAATGATTTATGTTCTGCCGTTGTACAATGCCAACGTGCTGGCTTGGTGACACGCAGGCCGTGGTTTCGTACCCCGACGGTGTCCCTACGTTTTGGGGTCTGTGGTGGCCTTGTGGTACCGCTCGGTACTGAGGGTGCTCGGATCGAATCCAGGCGTCACGCCACTAAAATACCTCCGTTTGTTCCGTCCCTTCATAGGGGGTAATGGTGGTCCACCTATATGGTGCCCCCATAATAAAATGGCGAGCAAAAACTGCGGATACTGCATTTGATTTCTCGATATCAAATGTTTGACTTAGAAATTAAGAATATATTAGAAATTTCACTGTCTAATTTTAATTGTGTGGAACATTGCATATAAACCAATAAAATACTCATGATGAAGTGTAAAGGAATTTTTTTTCCCAGCCCACTTCAACAAGAATTGTTTGGACAATCATGAAAACGTACCACACTGACCACCTATGATAGAAGCTAATTTACTCAACGAATTGATGCAGGACGATCTGCCTCCAAGATAAGAGGACTGATTTGTAATACCAACAGCACCACAACTATCGCACAATCTCTTATTTTTACGTTGCATTAATCCAATGCCGGGGCATTTCCTTCACAGTTTATTCAGAGAAGTGACAGATAAAAATACAAAAAGAGTAACCAAAGTAAAAGGAGATTAACTATCTCAAATTATATTATTAGTGTGTTTGGGTTGTCGCAGATATTTAACCATTTATCTTGAAATGTAAAATTTCATTTTTTTTCTAAATTTAAAAAATTTAAAGATAGCCAAGTGTACATTCCATCACAAAAATTAACGAGCACTCGAAAATTTCAAAGGTTAGTTTATGTTCTCTTATTTTAATTTCAAATCTGTGGCATTATGGCAGATGTTGATATGTCATTTTTCCATGTGTATGACAAATTTAAAAAGTAACTTCTTTTGTGAAATATAAAATCGCTCAATTAAGTTTTTCAGTCCAAATATTCTTTTGTTTATACTCATATTCAACTCAAGCATATGGCTGGTCTTCATTGAAAATTTTCAATTAGGGACTAAAATATTCAATTAGGAACCAAGTATTACCTCTTTTATACATAACATTTGTCAATACGAATAACTATTATTATTTTATAATTCCCCTATCAGCTTTTCCCCATTAAAGAACCAATTGTAAGTGTGGCATATCAACTTAAAACATAAAATTGAATATTTCGGACATATCAACATCTGCAGTAACTCCACAGAAATATTTTGTCTCTAATCTTTCTAAATATTTTCAGCTGTGATACAGAGAGGGGAGAGGACAAACTTTATTATGTTTTAATCGGTTTTCCTTATTATTGCCTATAAGTTCTAGTCGACATATTTCTGCGAAAATGTATTAAATTGTAAGACTAGGATTTTATTCAAACAGAAATATTTTTAACAACTCTAAACTCATTTATACGAAAAATAGCCATAACTGAAAAAAAAAGAAAAATTCAGTATAACATTAACGAGTCTCGGCAGTAGCAAATAATACTTATCCATTTTAGTATAATTCAGTAAAATACATGTTTGACCGCGATTAATTTGAATGCCCTGTATAGGCTGGAAAATTGATGGAGAGCATTAAGGAAAAATAATACAGTAGTTCTACCCCAATTGGCAAGTTATTATACTAATGGCAGAACAGATGACTATTCAGAATTCCTGTTTTATCCAACTTCTTCGAAATTACGTGTATGACCGAAACATGTTTTACTTAGTTCGACTGATAGGTATAATTCAGTTGGATTAAACGAATGTAATGTTGAAGGGGGATGTCATACAATTAATTGTAGCCATTATTCACACAAAGTAAAGAGACAACTGTTCCGTATGATGCATTAAAGTGTTAACTTGTATCTCTACTTGCAGCAACAGAACCATTTGTTATGCCAAAAGAAATAAAACTGGCATAGTCTGTCAGAATGAGGGATGTGGATCTAGATATTTCAATAATTTTATTATATTTATTAGTTGCAGGCTAAATTTTTACGTATATCGAATTAAAAGTGAAATAAAAATTGCTCAAAAGCACTAAGTTTTAAGGTTCTCTAAATGAGTTAAAATTGTAATGTGTAGGTTTATTCACTTCAGAATCATATATTTATGTACACGCAATCCATAAAATATAAAGTACATCTTTTCGTGTCGAAATAAAAAGAGAAAAATGAATATCTAATACACCATCCTAATGAATAAATCCCTTTAATTATAGATTATTTTTTAAATACCGTTTCAAATATATAATTGCTCATAGAAATGAGACTGACATATTACGTCTTTTACTTTAGTCCAGCTTGGATCATTAACTCTAAAACTACCAACGATCAAGATATACCTATTATTTCTAATGCCTGTAAGACTGGCTTGGTAGTTTTGTAGGGAGTTTTGTAGCAATTATAGCCCTTACATATTTTCCTCTAGCATCTTCTGCTTCAGTAATGAAATGCTTAATCACTATCATCTCTCTTATTAAGGTTGCTATGTACTAAGAAAAAAAAATCTTATTTCCCTTTTTCTCTTCTTGCAGACTCTTATGGTGGGAGGAGTCCAGTTGACAGCTCGAGAATTCCACCCCCCCTTAGGATTGACATTTAGAGGGATTGTAATGTCTCTCTCTGCATAGGGGGAGGGGTTAAGCTCTGCCCCCAAATTTTTTATTTAAAATATATTTTTGTCAACTATTTACAGGTTCATAAATGCTGATAATCAAATAAAATTGGTATTGTATAGGCGAAGGATAGGCTAGAGATTGTTCGAATTTTATACAAGTATTTTCTGCAATTTCAAATTCAGTTGCAGTAAGTGGACCATTTTCATATTCTAAATGTTTCAATTTCGCGATAAAACGTTTAGTGTCTATTTTACGAGATATAAATTTCACAAGTTCTGTGGTGGAAAGGTATATCATATCACAATCTGGATCCCAGGCCAAACCTAAGACCTTCGACGATAAGCCAGAACGAACAAGATTGTCCGGCTGTTCGACTTCAATGTTGTTGGCTCTCCACAATTCACGAAGTTCGGATGAATTAGTTGTCCACTTTCTGAGTACCATTCCAGCATCGCTGAATATTTTTATACTTTCTAATGAGGTTTTCAGAGCATCTGAAACCTCTTCTCTTCCTCCTATTAGATCGTCGACGTAGACACAATTCGAAAGTAGATTCGATGTAGCTGGCAGTTGTTCTTGGTATTTCTGAAAATGGTACTTCAGAGTGGCTGCAAGAAGGTATGGACTCGATGTTAGCCCAAAGAGAACCCGCGTGAAGTTGAGCACAAATGGTTGTTCATTAGGATCATCAACCCAGAAGAAACGAGTTAATTGACAGTCTGATTCATCCAATTCAATTTGCAGTAAAGCCGACTTTACATCAGCTGTGAACGCAACAGCATTCTGGCGAAATTTCAAAAGCAATTGGAATATGTTGGGATGCAAGTTCGGACCTGAGTGCAAACAGTCATTGAGAGATATTTTCTCTTTGTCATGTGCAGATCCATCGAATACTATGCGTACTCGACTAGTTGTCTTTCCGTATGACAGCATGATGGGGCAAATAAAATGATCTTTCTTCCGGATTTTTTAGAGAAGTTTTTTCAACGATACCTTCTCTCAAATATTCATCAACAACACCTTTGTACTCATCGAAAAAGCTGCTATCCATCTTAAGGGGGCTCACAACCTTTGACTACGGGGAAATGACCCTAAACATGATCAAAATCGAGCTACTGAAACTCCAATAATATTAATATATATATATAATTTTTTTGTTTTATATCAAAATTACAAGTCTTCAGTTATATTTTATACAAAAATAGAACTTCTAAAGCCATAAATAATTTTTAGGTTTTATTTTTAAATGTACACATTACTAGAAAGGGAAAAAAATCACTGGATGTTTCGCGCATCATAAAATTAAGAAATATGCATACAGAAACTATTTTTTGGTCAAATTAAATTAATAATACACTCAAGTTTAATGTAAAACCAAAAAATATACAAAAAATATAGTTTAAATTGAAAAATTTACATAAAATTTAAAAAAATTTAAAATTTAGCAATTTTTTAAAACATTTTCAAGTGTAAAAAATTAAATTTTTTTTTTTTTACTTTTCTGGTTTTAGTGTGTAAAGAAGCTTATAATACAAATCTGATAAAAATTTTGTGTGTCTAGAGCACATAGTTTGGGAATAACAGTGCGCGCAATCCAAAAATTCACATATTTGAGAAAACTGAAGTTAAAGTTGGAATAACATGGCTATGGCAATAGAGTGAGCTTTACATAAACTCTCATAACTCGAGAAATAATGCAAATTTTTTTATGCGGTTTTTTGCATATTGTTCAGAAATGTCCCAAAAATCAGAATATAGCAAAAACGAAAAATCTATTTTTCGAAGTTTCAAAGGTTGTGAGCTTAAACTTGCGAGCCCCCTTAAACTTGCGAGTCAATCCCTCAAACCGTTTACGAGCAACTCCTATATTATCCTCTAAACCATCCTTCACACCCGACCTCCACGGCAATTTTACACGATAGCGCCCATCAACAAAACGAATCGACTCATTGAACTCTCTAATCATCTCCTGATCCCTAATATCAACACCTGAGTCACAATCCTGTACACCTAAACTCTCCAACTCCCAAAACCTTCTCAATTCTGCCGAAATTGACTCTTCTTGATTGAGGACCAGATTGACAGATGTAAGTTCGTCAGCCTCACCACATCTCCCATGAAGCGACCACCCTAAACAAGTTTCAACTGCCACTAACGAAGAATTCAACCTTTCGACACCTCTAGTTAAATTCCAGTAGTAGTCCGATCCTATCAATAGCGAAATAGACTTGTCTGATGACTCATCTGAACATGTCAACACAAATCCCTTAGACTTCATTTTTTCCGACACCTCTTTACTAGGAAGTTTCACAACAGCGTTTGATATTTCCTCGACCTCTAGCGCTTCCACGATAAAATCCTCTTCGTTCAACACATTTTTTAAAACTATCTCTACTCTGCGACAAATTTCGGTACTAGGAGCCTTAGCACCAAACGAATAAATTTTAAAATTTTCGGAACCCAAAACCTTTAAACCTAGTTTCTCCGACACACTTTTTCGGATAAAACTACGTTGTGCACCATTATCAAACAAAACTAAGGCTAATCCCGATTTTTTCCGACCCACTATTTCTGCTTTAACGCACTGCAAGAAAACCCCACTCAAATCATTCACCACATGGTTTAATGACACGTCATTCTCAACCTCCACTCTCGGCTTCTTGTCATTCTCCAGTTTAAAGCAAATGGCTTTGGCGTGGCGACCCTTACAAAAGCTACATGTTGGCCCCTTGCATCTTTTTACGAAACAGTTAATCTTACAACACATCAGACAACGTTTTTCACGGACTAGCTGATCTCTCCTCTCCTGGAGAGTCAAAATATCACACTCTGAGCTCCCATGCTGTGAGTCATTGCAAAAAAGACACCTGCTAGAATTCGCGCTCTTCGAAACATTGGCGTGAAGTTCCAAAGCTGACTTATTCGTGCGATTCGGCTGAGAGTTGGACCCCCCTCTGAGTAGCAATGGGGAGAATTTAGGCGTGGAGTGACCTTGGATTCGCTGAGCCTTCTCCCTCGCACTCACCGCTTTGTACAAGAAGCTCATTAACTCTTGAAGATCATGACATTTCTCTGAGCTGACTTTAGCAAATTCTAACGTTATATCATGTAGGAGATTTTTCAAGATTATGTTTGTCAAAAGAGTAGTGTATGTTTCGGAATCTATTCCCAGACTTTGCAAACACCGAATCTGTGTTTGACAATCGAAATACAAGTTACGCAAAGCCTGAACGTTAGAAGAATTTTTGACTGGTTTAATAGTAAGCAAATTTGAGATGTGAGAGTTTATTAAAATATCCCTTTCGCCAAAAGTTTCAGAAACCAGCTTGATTGCTTGCGCGTAATTTTCTTTATTAATTGAAAACCCCTTTATGCTGCAGAGAGCCTTCCCGCCTAACATGGACTTTAAATAGCAAAATTTATCAACTTCATTTAAATTTGGGTTAAATTGTGGATTGAATTTTCAAATTGATTCCAGAATTCAAGAAATTCGTACGGCTCTCCATAGAATTTTGCAATAGACAATTTGGGAAGTTTAGCAGTAATTTCTACACGAGTTTTCGATGGTAACGAATTTTCGGTGGTTCTATGTTCAGTGGTAGAATTTAAGTTTAACGATTAAATTTTATTTTGCAATTTAATTTTTGCAGAAATTACCTTTTCACAATATTCATCTACAGTTAAAACTCCAGCCCTTATTTCATCCTCATCATTAATTAGTTTATCTATGTCATCATTTAACATACTCAAAATTTCACTTTTACTAATTAACTGTTCAAACAAAGACTCACAGACATCAGGATTCAGATCCGGTTCTAACAAATAATTATCAATTTTGTCAATTATCTTTGTTAATTGTTCTCTATGAACATCCCGTTTGGTTTTGAGCTTTATCAATTTCGACATTTTGACAATCGCTAACACAAAACAATAAATAATACAAAATCAACCTCAACTACAACAATTTCTAACACAATTACTACAACAATTTCTAACAATTAAACGAAACCAAACTAACGAAAACAGAATGGCAAAGTCAACAAAATAACTAACGGCAATCAAAGCAAATGTCACAATAAACCAATTCAACAAAACTTTCAACAAAAATTTCTCACCCAAAACGACGACTTGAACACACTTCGAAAACGAACCGATGAGCACAAAAAAATCCTATTACGACAGTCACGATTCTACACAAAGGCACAATGTCCACTTAACGAATTTTTAACGTGGAACGACAACAAATGTTCTTGACACTATTTAGTAGTAGAAGGCGACTATTGGGTAGACGAAATTTCCGGCCGACACACCACTATCGAATTTATGACGAACTACTACAAAGTGTACGACTACGAAGCTTTGTCTTTTGGTTTTATTGTAACATTAACTTTTGTAAACATAAATAGAAAAATGTTTCCCCAGATAGGGATTCCAACGGGGGGTTACATAACCCTGATTTTCGAGAGCGAGGGACGAACTGAGCAGAGAAAAACTTCTCCCTCTCTACGGGCGTCGCAGCGCCCTCTCGATACAATTTTCTACAGAGGGAAAGACGGCTAAGTGTAAGTGTATTATGATTTGTAACTTTTAAGATTCTTTTTACTACTGTTTTCATTCATTTTCCTCAAAATTGCCATTTTTGAGTTGTCTCTACCTCTGGGTTCACCTTTTAGAAGTCTACATTTCGTGGGTAAAGGGACTGCTCTAACTACAATAGGTGCCGTGCGAGGTCGCAAATCTCACTATTACACTGACTCTTGGTGGGGAAGACGGGTAACTCTAAGTGTGGTTTTCTCAAAATTGCCATTTTTGAGCTGTCCCGTTACTCTTGCTGGAAGGCGACAGATTCTCCTAAGTACGCAACTTCAGACTCATTCTGAAAGTACGTGCAATTGTGACATTTAACCGCATTCCTATTGCGTCACGAATTTCGAAGTGAAATACAAGGTCTTGTTTAGAACTTATCAGTTGCGTATCTGTATCGTTAGATTAATGTTATGAATGAACCATGCTATGGAAGCTCGGGCACTTCTTTGCTTGTATTTAGTATTATTTCTTGGGGTTCACGGATATTTTTCGTATGTAATTGTAGTTGTTTGTCAAACCGAAATCGGGCAACGGTGGACTCGCCAATTTCGTACCTATATACCGAAATGCGATTACTAACGGGAACGATCCACATGTCAGACCATGACTCAATTACGCGAAATCACACGTGATAAAGATAGAATGAGAGACTCCCGGTAGGGCATAGATTCTTAAACTGTGGTCCGCGGACCCCTGGGGTTCCGCGTAGCCATTACCGGAGATCCACGAAACAAATTTTACATTAGCATCTATGCTTTAACAAGATATTCTCATGGAATTATCATGCGATACGTCTTTGAAACTACAATTCAACAAAAAATGAACTCACAAACTTTTGGTTTTTTTCTCAGATCTGATTATCTTGCACTTGCAAATGAAGCCCTCTAACATTTGATTCCGCTCTGCACAACATATATATGCATACAGGCTTTTTCGGTACTGTTATATATATGAAATCAAAGTATAGAAACATACTCAATGTAGAAGCGGACCTCAGAATAAAACTTTCCAACATAGAGCCTGACAGTGCAGTTCTGGTTTCAAGAGAACCACTGCACCCATCTCATTAAGTAAAAATAATTTACAGAAAGCATATTATAATAAGATAGATCTATTTTGACCAATATTTGACCAAGAAATGTTTGTATGAGTTTAATGTATCATGATTTGTAACTTTTAAAATTCTTTTTACTACTATTTTTATTCATTTTATGTTTTCTATTCTATTTCCTAACAAAAATGTTCGCCTCTATAAATATCAAGGCCATTTATTAAAATAACCAGCGATACATTTTTACCAATATTTATTATAACATAGTGCCTATGAGATTAATGAGCCATAAATTAAGTCTAAAAAACGACTTAAAATGTCTATAGTTGGGATGGGGTCCGCAAAAAGAAATGTTGTTCAAGAGGGGGGTCCTCGGACTACATAAGTTTAAGAACCCCTGCTGTAGGGTAATAACAAAACATATTTGGATCATATGCAAACGTGCAACAGTTCTTGTATCGTAAAAAAGATACATGGTACGGATCATTAAAAGATACTAACGCAACGTTACTACGCTTGAGACACAACTCTACATGTTTTGACGGAAGACAAAATGTTTCAAAGTTTGTTACGCCGACATGATATGATACGATACAATGCCATAGGTCCAGACTGCCCGATCTTGAAACATATTTTGACAAAAATACGGTTTAACGGATTAAAAATGCAAATGCCAACTAAGTTAAAGATTTTATCGAGCACTTACGTATTTACGCTACTTTTCCCAACTGCGTAGTTTGAATTCACTACCACGAGAATTTAATATAAATTTAACAATTCCAAACCACAAATTCGTCAATTATTTTTCCTCCATTCATTTTATCACTCTACCAGTTAAAACATTCAAAAATTAATTAATTAAGCTTCAAAATTCAATGAGATTAAATATCAGGAATTTTTTAAGCTATATAAATAATTATTTTTTTTAAATTCTATATAAACCTTCTTCAAAGTATAAATGTTCAAACACAAATCCTGATTGAAAACATTAGTTTTTTTTTTTTTTTTTTACAAAATAAGATATACATGACACATTAAAGAATTTAAAGGTTTTAAAGGGTAGTTAAAAAATGAACTCATTCAGCTAGAGTATACTAGGAAATATATATTACATTTGATAATTGCACGTGTTAAAAGCTTCATTTTTCTGTTAACTCAATGGTTCTAAATCTTTTGTCTGGATCGTAAAAACAAATTAAATATAGATACGAAAAATGTATTGCAACAATATGTGGTATTTGTCAGGCATGCGATATAAATGGATAAAAGCTTAACATTTTCCTTTATTTACATAAAATTATTACTAAAACGATCAAACAACGTTTTTTTCCCACATTTTCAATATAAAATGATTTTTAGACATGCAAAAGGATTTAACTTTGCTTTCTAAGTAACTAAGCAAACAATTGTAATCAAAAGTCTTTTAGCATAAAGGTGTATTGGTTTTAAACACCAAATGAAAAATTTCCGAATATTTTAATTCAGAATACATCTCTAGAAATGTTCATATTTGTTTTTTCAGATCACTGATTTTTATTCCAACACCCACTTAAATTCTATTCAATTATGTACCTTAAGTACTTTTTTATTCACATAATTTCAAATGAAAAAAAAAATGAAACTCAAGAAAATCGATACTTTTGAAGTATCACTAAATAATGTTTGAATTGAAAAATGAGCTAAAATTAGGTGAAAAGAATGGATGTCCTTTGAAAACGTTTTCTTCGTTGAAGGAAAAATATCTTTCTTTTCAGAGAATAAAATGTTTATTGATATTCATTTTTATATACGGGGGGAATATTCAATGAATCCTGAAAATATGTTTTTAAATTTATGTTAAATTATTATTTTTTTAATAAATCCTAAATTTGTATAGGGCATTTCTTGATTCCTTAGCTAAAATCATAAGCAAATCTTGGCAGAAGAGCTCTTTGAAATCAAATAGATTATATCGCATGATTATATGATGATTACATTGGAAGATACAACATTGCTTATTCACGTTATTGTATATACGTACTGAGCAGAACATATATACAGGGTGAATCTGAACAAGTGGGCACAACTTTACGGAGTGATAGAACGCATCTACACGAGCAATATTCGTCATAGAAACTATGGGCGGAACGCAAACAGCGAGGCGCTAGGTGGCCCTGTAAATGGTACCCGCATGCCACACGTCCTCATTCGTTACAGCGGCGGTTTTCCGTAAATGTTTGGGCAGGGATCCTCCATGACCATTTAGTTGGCCCATACCTCCTGGCACGCCGTCTGGATGGTGAATCGTATCACATATTCCTACGAGAGGTGTTGCCGGAGCTGCTGCGTCCGATTCCAACCCCTATCAGTTCGAGAATGTGGTTCCAGCACAACGGTGCGCTTGCACACTTCAGCTTGGATGTGCGGAACAATTTAGTTGCAGCATTCCCAGGGCGAAGGATTGGTCGAGGTGGTCCCATTGCTTGGCCACCAAGATCGCCGGATCTCTCATGTTTGGACTTTTTCCTGTGGAGACATATGAAAATCCTAATCTACGAGTACCCCATTGAAACCAATATGGAACTAGTCACCATGATCGCCGTTGTTGCCGTGATATTCAGGAAATGCCTGGTGTCTTCGCAAAAGTGCGTCAGTCCCTATCTCTCAGGTGTGAAGCCTGAATTACAGCTGGTGGATCTTTTGAGTAATTTCTTTGACCATGTAAATCAATTACGTTCCTGTTAATAAAATCTTTTCTTCAGTATATCCTCTCATTCTTGTGTTAATTCTTTAAATGTGACAGTTGAAAACTACCTTTTAACTTCTCACCATTTGCGTTCCGACCATACATTCTATGACCAATATTGCTCGTATAGATGCATTCTATCACCCCGTAAAGTTTTGCCCACTTGTTCAGATTCACCCTGTATATATATATATATATATATATATATATATATATACACTCATGGACAAAAAAATTAGCGCACCAAGAAGGATTCGTCAAAATGAACCGAAATTTTACATACGTAATGACTACTTTGATATAAGTAAATGATAAGAAAATCAAAGAAAAAGGATAATTTATTTCAGAGAAAAAGGCAAAAGAACGGAGGATTTAATATTCCTTTGGACCCCCTCTAGCGCGAATGCACGATGCGATACGATCGGGCATTGAGTCATACAAGTTCTGTATGATGTCTTGAGACATTTCGTTCCATATTTGCTGTACTCTTGCCTCTAGTTCGTTCAAACTCATGGGATGCCCAACTCGTCGTCCCAAATGATCCCAGATATGCTCGATTGGAGACAAATGTGGGGATCGGGCAGGCCAAGGAAGGGTAGTAATAGTGCGGAGACAGTCTTGTGACACCCTTGCCGTATGAGGCCGAGCATTGTCTTGTTGAAAAATGGCTCCTGGGAGCCGTTGCATGAGTGGCAACACATGTGGTTGCAGGATTTCATGAACATACCGCTGGGCTGTCATGGTGCCATGGAACAATACTAGGGGTGACCGTGTATTGTAGGCAATGGCACTCCATACCAGCACACCAGCTGTGGGAGCGATGTGTCGCTGTACAGCATAGGCAGGATTGAAGCGTTCACCACGGGCTCTCCACACACGAACACGATTGTCATCACTGCCGAGATTGAATCTGGATTCGTCGCTAAAGACGACCTGGTTTCATTCCGCTGCAGTCCAGTTTCCTCGTGCGCGGCAACTCCAAACGGAGGCGTCGATGGGTGGGCGTCAAGGGCAGCACACGTAATGGGCGCCGCGATACCAACTGTCCTTCAGCCAGGCGCCTTTGTATGGTTCGAGAAGACACAGAGGCCCCTAGTGAAGGTGCTACCTGTGCCTGGATGGCGGCCGATGAAGCAGTTGGCTGTACGCGTGCATTTCTTACGATGTGGCGGTCTTCTCGACGACTGGTCTGTCGAGGGCGTCCTGAGCCTGGTCTTCGTGTACATGACATCTCTCGGGTCCACTGGTCCAAACACCTCCTCACAACACAATCAGAGCGGCCTAATTGACGAGCTACTCGCCTAGCTCACCACCCAGCTTTCATCATCCCGACGATTCTCCCCCTCTCAAACTGCGACAACTGCTTATATTGTCTTCGAACATGGCGTAATGGCATGTCTATCTCAGCTCTTCCTTTGTAAATGATTCAGCACACTCAAACAAGCTTTGGTTACCTGTTTTATACTCCACAGAGTACGATGTTTAACGCCCTCTACCGGCTATACGTAATGCGCAATCACGCTGCATTTCTAATCATTTGCATATCTCCCCGACATGTACCTTCATTGCAAGTTTCGTTATGATCCCGCAATTGTTTCTTGGTGCGCTAATTTTTTTGTCCATGAGTGTATATATATATATATATATATATATATATATATATATATATATATATATATATATATATATATATATATATATATATATATATATATATATATATTATTTCTATGTCGGAAGGAAATTATAGATGATTTGTAATCTTTAAGAGGCTTTATCAATTCTACCAATGTAATGCTAGAAGGTTCATTTCTATTTTCATTCGTTTACACGGTTCTCATTCGAAAGAAAAATTTTTTACTTTTTCTGAAGAATTTTTTTTTAAAAGAAGAGGAATTTTTATTAACATAAAAATTCCTTTCAAAGGTGATGAATTGATTCGTTTTCGTTTCATGTGTCTGGATTTGATTTTCGTTTCTTCTCTCTGGATCCCAAAGTCGAGATCATCGATTAGACTTTGTGATCAAAGGCTTATGAGCGGCAGCACGACCATGAAAACCAAGCAGATGTGTTTCCTTACGGATGGTATTCATCGAAAGAAAACTCCCGGATGCCTGCTGAAACTTCTGGAGTATTTGTGCCATCGGTTGAGAGCGGTTCTTCCGAATTTCTATGGACAGCACCCGTCGGTCTATCTCCCATTTTATTGCATCTGCCGACTCGGGGCATATTCCGACAATCCCCGCACACCTTCCTCTTATGAATCCCATAGGTCACTGTCGATTTTCGGTAATTCGGCTCGCTAGATGTGTCTGTCAAGGATCTGTCATTTCATCGACAATTTTACCTTTCTCGAAATCACATAACTCTGCACTTCGAGACATCTTGCCCGCAACTAATGCCAATGTTGTTTCCTACTCGATATTTAACGACGGAGGGCGTGGTGTATATCAGGACCTCAGATATCGCCATTTTCATGGTGTCCAAATACTTATTGGTAGATAGTGTGTATATATATATATATATATATTGTAACGAGGAATTCGTTACAGGTTCCTTTATTTTGATTAATTTAATTTAATTTGTGTAGTTCTCTTAAACTTTAAATTATAACTTTAATTTTAATCTTAAATCTGCTAGTTATGTTTCCTTTCCTTATCTGATAGTAATTTATTTTTTTCCCAGGCTCTTAGTCATGGGAGGTCTCTGTAACTTTTTAGTCCGTTCGGTCGGTAATTGAGAATAGCCTATCTTCTAACATCTGGCAGTGCAATTTGCCGTCCTATATTCTTTAAGTCTTTGTCAGCTAGGTCCCCTAATTGCTAGCCTCGTGTCCACGAAATAAGATGTCTTTTCTTCCCTGTTTCCGTGTTTTTGTTAACAGCATTGATGGGTCTTTTTAAGCTATTAAACTCCGTTTATGCTAAAGGCTCCAGTTTCCCTTTTCCGCGCCTGCGGCGAACGTAATTTATTACGATTCTCTTGCATGGGAAACAGTTTTTCTCTGAACAGGCGTTTGGGCTTCGCGCTGCTTGACCAGCTCCTCTGATTGGTTAAGCTCAGGCAGTCTCGGCCAATGAAACTCCTTAAAAGGGTTCTTCTGGCATTTTCTTCTGGCAAGAGGAATGTGGTACTTAAGGTTTCCAGTTTTGGCGATGCTTCGCGTATTTTATTTTATGGACACAAGGTGTTGGCAATGTGTTGAGGCGCTGTTAAGGTTGTCTTTCTTCTCTCCCTTCTGCACGCCTTGGCGAGATTGGTTGTACGGCAACCCTTCTCTCCTTGCGTTGTCCAGGGCTAAAAAAAAAGGGATGCGATGCGGAGATTCAGAATTCTTTCTGGGTAGATAAAAACTTGCTCTAAGAGACCCTGAGCCGGGCTTTCGGTCCTTTTTGTTTGGCCGTGGCTTGGTGAGGGGGATGTATTTTTTTATTGTCGAATAGTGAGTACGAGTGTATTCTATTGATCTGATATTTGTGTATATATACTTTAAAAAAAGAAATTCCTTCAATACTATTATTTTATTTTTGATGCTCTTCTAATAAGTGGTCGTGTAGACCTGAAGCTCTTTTCTATTATGTAGCATTACTGTTATTGGTTCCTGTTATAATTCAGTAGTCAAGATATATATTACTTATTTTTATCTAGAAAAAATAAACTTTTTGTTATTTCTACCAACAAGTCGTTTTTGAAGAAGTTTTCTTCCTCAGTATTTATTTTTATAAAAAGTAGTTGTGAGCAGTATCAAAACCTGTAATAATTCAATCCTGCGGCACAATGATCTTCAACGTTTGTTTCCTCAGCAAATCTTGTACTTCCACTATGCAAAATCTTCCGGTTCTCTACATGTAATGTACCATCGCTAATATTTTTCTTGAAGAACCATTTACGGCTACAGTTGTCGGAAGATCTTTTCTCCGTAAGAGACGGACTTGCGTCTTAAATGTTCCGGCCTGCCTTGACGAACTGTCATTTCTACATCTTATACGATAGACAAATCTTCATTTTTTTTATAGAACTTTCGTGCTGTGAACATTTCTGGTGTACTTCATCTTTCACTCTACAGAACAACGGTCCTTCGTCCATCCAACTAAAAACATTTGACTCTACCAAAATAGTGACCATACACAATAGTGAGTGAATACAATTAGTGAATATGTACCATGCTAAGTTACATTTGTACATATATATATATATATATGCTCACTACTGCTATATATATATATATATATATATATATATATATATATATATATGCTCACTACTGCTATATATATATGTATGCTCACTACTGCTGCATAAATCTTGGAACTAATCATTCGATTAAAAAAATGATTCCTTACTGAATATTCTTGGAGCAATTGGGGATGAAGTGTTGTAAAATAGCTTTAGAAGCCTAATAGTTTTCAATTAGTATACATGTCATTTTCTGTATCTTTGAAACAGTTTAAAACTTTTAAAAATACCCGAACACCCATAATCTATTACCGTCATTTCAACCGCAGAATAGTGATCATTACTCCTTACCAAACGCCCATAATATTTTTAATTTGTGAATATATTTTTGTTTATTTAATATGTTACTAGTTTATTCTTTTTAATACCCCGAATGCTGGAGTGGCGAAAAGAAAATAAAGAAAAATCATCACGGCAGTTATGCTAAAATTATAATTTTTCTGATCATGGCTATGGATAAATTCAAAACAAAATTCCCCGAAATTAACAAATAAGGAAATTTATGTAACGCACGAAAGCACGAATATATATATTCCTCAAACCTATGAATAACTCTCATTTCTCTATTTTTGAGTAATTCTAAACCAAGTTGACAGATTGCGTCTGTATTTTTTAACGTGCTGCCGTGTATAAGAGGTTCTGAGAATAAGAACATTATATTTCTAGGAAGTATTTTGAATTGCAAATGATCCCAGGATCTAACCGCATATTTTAATCAACTTAAGAAGCACTGGTAAATAATTTATTTATTCATTTAGAGCTCGTAGAACCGAAAGAGTGGGATAAAATTTTAACTGCAGATGAAAAACGAGTAAGGTTTATGTTTTTATGTTCCTTTATTTAAAGATTTTTTTTTTCTTGTAGAAGTAAGTTATTACGTTCTTAGAAAAATGTAAGTTAAATTTTTGGTTTTTTAACAAAAGGGTTCATTTTTAAGTATGGCGTGAGAATGAAATATAAAAAATAAATTGACTGTTTTTGGATATTGATTTAGAAATTTGGGGAACGTTAAGAAAATTTATTTTCTGAAAAATTATTTTTCACGCTGTAAGATCAATATTGCATGGCAGTACATTTGGCTGTTCAAAAATTTAGTTATGCTGCTTGAATTGATGTGCTATTATTATAGCTGCATCCAATTCATCGTTCTGTTTTCTACAGAGCCTGCAATTTATATAATGTCAGGATTTGTTTTACAAACATCAAATCCAGATGTTTTAATGGAATAAGAAGTTTGCGTTACCAAGAAGTAATCTGAATTCTATTTATGCCTAACCGCGATTTTAATCAGCTTTATCAGCACTGTATGATAATTTATTCCTTCCTTTTAAAGTTTTAGGAATAAAAAAACAAGGATAAATTCAAATGTAGATGAAAACTGAGAATTCAGTAAGGATTTGCTTTTTAATATTTTTGTCATAGTTCACTACAGTAGATGTATTTTTGAGTACGTTTTTGATTTAATTAAACTCTTAAAAATATTCATTTTATGTTAAAATGAAATGGTAAAGCAATATGGGCCCGAGGTAACCTAATGGTAGAGTGTCGGCTTTCGACACCAAGGATGCTCGGTTCGAATCCCAACAAGCCCCATTAAATAACTTAGTGTCAAATGCGGCTGAAAATGGCCACATTAAATCCGCTGACCAGAAAGTCCCTCTATAAGGTCAGAGATGTTAGGAAAAGGTACGATCTCCCCAGATGTCACCCCTGGGGATGTTTGGTCAAAAATTAGATGTCACCTAGCTAAGAGGGTCTCCGACCCATCGGGTGCAATTGCACACCGGAGCCGCACTACATGCACCTGATCTGGAACTTTGGCCATTAGCAACAACATGTTAAAGGAATATTGTTATATTGGAAAATATTTCACATTTTTTTTATCTATTCATAGAAAAAGTGTTTAAAAGATAACAAATTTAGTTTTATAAAAATATTACTTCAGGTTGGAATGTTGTCTGAGTGTACATATTTAATGACAGCATATTTGGTTGTTTTAAAATCAAATTTTGTTACGTAGATTCCTGTGTTTTAATTATAAATGGATCGCAATTCTAATTTACTTTTGAAAGAAATATCTAGATACTGTGCAGTGTAGCAAACTGCTTTACTAACAAAAAATCTAGTTATTTCGAATGAGATACTTAGATTAAGATGCTCGTATTACGAGGAAGTAATTTCGATTGCAAATGCAACTATTTCCGTACCCAATTTTGCATTCAACTTCAGCAACACTCGTTCATAATTTGTTTTCTATTCCTTCACTTAGACCAGAAAAAGGTGGATACAATTTCAATGCTAGCGCGAGAACTGTGTGTTTTTTCTTTGTTTATATCTAATATTTAATGTATGATTTACGTAAAACTTATTTGTAGAGAATTTTGGTTTAATGCGATGTACATTTAAAAAAAAAAAAATTTCGGTATAGGTTGTTGTGGCTCCCTGGTGGAGGTCACTTATAAATGAAGACAATCCCTTTTTAACCGCGAGGATCATTGGTTAATTTCAATGGGGGCACTGTGTAGGTGAACCAACATACCCCCTGGTGAGAACTCAAGTTTGACAGAGGATCTGGCGATACCGTACGCCCCCCCCTCTCTAACCTCATAGAAGGACTTTCCGGTCTACAGATTTAGTACACCCATATCCGGCCTAGACACGAAGTTATTTAATGGTCTCCTTTCCACGCTGTCTTATTAAAATTCACGGACTAGTAACGCCATCTGACGACTTTTATTAGCATTTCTTCTTAATTGCGTCCCAGAATTAGTGCTTCCAATTAGTGTACTTAGTTTTAACCTAACTAGATCTAATTTACCTATTTCTTACTATAAATTCGCTGACATATGTAAGTACTGTCCGACCACGGAAGCAAGGTCCCTGGAAGCTGTTACGCATGCGAGAGAAAAGCTAGTCTGCTTAGAAAATAGGGGAAAACGTCATATTTTCGGATGTGTTTGTGAAATACGGAATGTATTCCAGACTGTTTTTTGTCCGCATTTTTAAATTATTTTTTAAAACTTTAGTTTTGATCGAATATGTGAATAATAATTTCAAAATAATAAAAAGAAAGAAGCAAATCTATTTAAAAAAATAGGAGTTTTATAGGAGTGGATATTTTCGGATTACATCATAATCAAAATTATCTAAAGCTACGTTTTCGGTAGTTCTTTTTTTCTGAAGTTTCCTCGGAGATTCAAATTTTGGAGTTTCTTCACCCTTTGCTTCTCTGCGTATTCTTTTTACACTGGACATTGATATCCCGGTCATTTCAGTAGCTCTCTTTAGGGATTGCGAAAGTGGAACAATAACATTTCCTTGTAGTGCTTTATCACACAATTTAATTACATTGTGTATTATACGTTTACAATAACTATGGAACGGCTTATTCCGAGCAGTTGTGTTGGGTAAAGGATCCATTAATTTTAATATAACAATCAAAATAACAGACGAGGAAAAAGCAAGCAAGTGCAGTTAGTAACCGATTCTAAAGAATGTCGAGAGACTACGAGACTTTTCCCCCTCCTTCCTCGGCAGCATTTACCTACAGCGTGAATAGAATCGTCTTGGCACTATGCCAACCGTGGTTCTTCGTACTGTGGGCGGACTGTATATATGTGTTTGTTTGTGTGTGTGTGTGTGTGTGTGTGTCTGTAAAACCTGACTTTACATTAAAAATATCCAAAAATGAGTGAATTTTATGAGAAAGGCAATCGAAGATTTCTAATACAAAGCAGTTTGAAAAACCTTTCAGCGGAAAAATACCATTTCATAAGTTAATAGAGCAGCAAAGTAATGGTCAACATATCGGAAAGCTTACCCTTTTGGTACTGAATTTTTTTTCACATCTTTTCCGTAGAAATGATTTTCCGTCCTCGACTCATGTTTATATTACTTCCCTTTCACCTCCATACAAAGGGTTATACAGGTCTGAAATTTGTCTAAATAACAATTTTCAATGTTGGTTTATGATCACTTTATGAAAAATATATGTTCATTACTTTTGCACTCGATTTTTCTTTTAAATACAGTATACGAATTTTTCATAATTAACCGTAGTTCTGTTCACATCTTTTTGTTATTCGTACTTATAAACACAACACTTTACGAGCAAAGAATTCGGCACAATCAACACGAGATTCTCTTTATCACCACATGGAGCTAAACCGCGTAATTAGCATAAGTGATATATATAATGCGTGATTACGGAATCGTATATTATATTAATCCTGACTAATTATGCGATTGCAGCATTCTGGAACCTATATTCGGATTGTTGTAAATGAATGATTACAAATCAACCTAGACGGTAAATGCTCCATTTTAATGCGATATGTCTAATGAAATCCTGCTGTAGATAATTATGCACAGGAAAACTGTTGTCTGTAGCATTAGTTATAATACACTGTAAACATCTGTGCATGTGAATATATGTGCAGAAATGGTTTATTCCAAAGGCTGAAAGTCATTATAAAGTTGTTAGCACACGTAAGTTAAAGATAAACTTGACTGGAAGGGAGGGTAGAAAAAAATTCAATTTGTTTAATAAACTATTCTTGTATAAAAGTTGTTGTTCATTTTTATGTTAAAGTAGAGCTTCCGTTCACAATCTTCTATAGGTAACACTCAACTGTAGGTTACAAAGAATTCCATTTGCTTTTATTATAGTTCTTAAATTAAAGTTTCATTTTGAGAGAACTTATTGTACGTAGATGAAACTATTTGTAACAGCGGGGCCACAGCTAACTCAACTGCCTAGTTGAAAATTCCACTGAAGGAAATACTCAGAGGACAGAGACAGTGTTTCTTTATGTACATTTATTTATTTACAATTAAATTCACAAAACTATATTTACACACAGACATATCACATTATTCCTGGGCTCTCACAGCCAATATCTAGTTAACACATTTGAGGCTTCCCAAGCCAAAAGTCGTTGTTTCACGGTTTCCGTCGCCACAGAGCAACCCGTGAGTAATTCTCGAAAGAGAACAGGTAGGCACACTGCCTTTCTCAAACCCGACCGCACTCCGCAAGTCGATGAGCCAAATCCCCCTAGAACTAAGCAGAATTTGACTTTGGTAGCGGAGTACCTTGGCCTGACGGCTTTATCTCCTGTAAGTAAGATAATTGTAATCACGGTGGGAGTGCTCATTAGTTAAAAAATTAAAAGTAAAATAATATTAAGAATAAGAATACGCGATTAAAAAAAATAAATAAATAATTAAGTAAGTAAATAAATAAATAAATAATTAAGAAAATTAATTAAAAGTAAGGAAATTAATAATAAATAATATTAAGTAAGGAGTAAGAGGCCCCAAGAAAGCCAGTATATCATCGTACAAGACAAAAATATATTTTTTTTTCGTTTTTATAAGTTTTCAATTTTTTTTTGTTTTTTTATCAAGTTTTAATGTGTTTTCTCGAAGTCGAGAACTGCAGTTAAAAAAAAAAAGGCCCGCAGGACCATACACTTCGAAAAGAAATAACTATGGCATATGCATTGGGACAGCTAAATATAGCTTGAGATTTGGAAAAAAGAAAGGACTCCGGCTGGGATCGAACCCGCAACGAGAGCGACTCCGTGCCGGAGCGAACGCGCTGTGCTATGATAAGCACGAGAGAGAATAGCAAGGTGCGATTAATGGCACGGTAGGAGAATCCCCCTAGACAAAGAAGGGGAGTCCTTTTATACTTCGACCAATTTTTCCAGAAGAATCCAGAAGACTCCACAAATTGCTGGAACACTTTATACTTCCGGGGCCGATGAGGGTCACTTCCGCCCGCGCCGACCCTTTAGAAGAATACCTGAAATCCATTTGGCCCGGGACATACTCCATTGTTAGCTAATTAAATGCCCCTCGCTGATCTGCAACATGCGCTGATCTACAACGTGCTGACTGCGGGGAGAAGAAAAGAATGTTATTTGGAGACTTTTTCACATTAGAGTTCCTTTTGATGTACCTGCAACACATGTGGGAAACTCATCAATTCCACCGGCTGTGTCGAATGAGAGGGGTGCCGATGTCAGCGACATGACATATTAAAAACTTTATTGTCCTGGTATTATGATTGAAGCATTTTAGCCAATAATTTCTCATTAATTAAAAAAATTATTTCTCTGGGCTGACTAAAATCTGTTTATTGATGTAAACAATCTTGGTCATTCATTTGAAATCTGTCAAAAGTACTAGAACGTTTTATTTTCTTTATCCTAGGAATTGAGCCATATAACCGAGCTAGAGCTATTGTTCTGAAAAGACAATACTTTTGTCATATTTAGGATTTCTCTTTCAGTCGAGAGCACTAACATTCGAAATAAACCCATTTTTCAAGTTAACTCACTTAACAAATGCATTGTGAATAATGACCCAACACTGATCGTAACTGGTGTTTGCTGCGATTACGATTTAAAGTTAAATCGTTTTTCTTTTTGGGGAGAATGGATTTCTCGCCAAATTAAGTGACGATAAAGTTTCATTTTTGTAAAAGTTAATCAAGCGATTTTTTCCTCGTGCATTGGTAAAGAAATGTAAAGCTAGCAGAATATCGCGAAATGATAGGAGCGATTAAAAATTTTCGAATTCGATAACCCCTTGCCTGATATTAACGAAACTTGTTTATTCTGTTTCTACCCATTACTTGGAGACAATATTCATAAAAAATATTACACTTATATATACCATTTTTGATTTTTAGGACAGCTGCAACTCTTAGATTTAGTATTGCATTAAAGTTTAGAGCTACACATACGTGAAAACAAAATTCATGTTAAATTCGGGAAAAAAAAGAGATGAAGTGAAGCCAATTATCCCAATATTCTCAAGTAATTTTAATGTATGGCAGCTTGTTTACTCCCAAAACTGGAGGTTTCATAAACTAAATAATGTTACAATTTAATACTATTTAATAGAATTTAATTTTATACGATAGTTATTGATTCACTATAACACATTTGCGGCTACATTTTTTTTTCCACTTTCGAATTACATAAAAGAAGCAAAATGCCGAAAGAAGAGCTTGGCTATTTTTCTAACTTGTTTTGTTGAGTGTAGGGCAAATCACGAATACCACTAAATGAAATCTTATATCATATTTCTGTGGCATTATGGCAGATGTTGATATGTCCGAAAAATTAGATTTTATGCTTTAAGTTGATATGTCACACTTAAAATTGGTTCTTTAATGTGGCAAAAGCTGATTGTGGAATTATGAAATAATTCTAAGTTATTCATATAGGAATTTGCTGTTATGTATAAAAGAGGCAATACTTGTCCCTAATTGAATATTTTAGTCCCTAATTGAAAATGTTCATTGAAGACAAGCCATATGCTTGAGGTTGAATATGAGTATAAAGAATATTTGGATTGAAAAACTTAATTAAGTGTTTTTATATTTCACAACAAAAGTTACTTCTTTAATTTGCCGGAAACATGGAAAAATGACATATCAACATCTGCCATAATACCACAGATTTATGAAACCACCGGTCAGTCGTGAAATGCAGTTTTACCATCTTTTATGTAAGTAATCCGCCCGCTGTGCTTTTTGCTTTCATTTACAATGTATTTCCAAATATATTGAATAAATTTTATTTAATATGCAATAAATAGTAAACTTTGTAGCTCTATATAGTACTTTGTGAATATAAATTAAACTATATACTCATAATTTACAAACTTCTGGACTGACATTAAAAGGTATCCATTGGGGAACTGATTTTCAATCTGTGACGCAACATCAGTTCCCCTTACCTGTTTGTGCATGCGTATGTTCTGACACACAAATGCATCTAGCTACCCACAAACACATATTTTTTAATTTGTACTAATATTAACCACTAAATTCCCTGCCTTATCTCCATGAATGACATTATCAAATTCCAAGATTTTTACAGCAGTGAAATTTTTTAAAAAATGCAACACTATTTCATATCCTAGCACGATAAAAAAAAAAAAATTATTCCTAGATATTCATTACAGAGCGAGAGCCTGTAATATTTTCTTACTGTCCTTTTTTTTATTATTAGATCTATAATTGACAAAATATTCCCTAATAATCCCCTGTCTCACTCTAGTTACTTCATTAAAAGTAACTAGCTCAGAAATAGCAATAAATGAGAGATAGGATAACTAAAAAAGTGCATTACGTAACAGAACATAAATAAGCAACTCGAAAATATGTGCAACAGACTCGCTCCAGACGAAAAGATTAAAAGTTTACGGACGAATTTGTTCGTATTGAGTTTATTCTGTTATATATTCCACTGATAGGACTGTAATTACGACAGAAAAATATCAGATTTTAGTCGATCAATTAGCAAATGTATATTCTAACTACACTGCTAAAAAAAATTAGGGGAACAAGCAAAGAAGTTAAGAAAACCGTGCGAGACAGCCACGTATTGGCATAAAATGGATAGCACATGCGTATCAATGCGCAATACAGAAAAAAAGACATAAAAATTTTGTAATTAAGCTTAATTCTTTGAAAATATGGAAAAAACATGAAAAGATGATTTAGGGCAACAATTTGGTTACATGTAAACGATAAAAAAAGTATTGTTTAGAAAAGATGCAAGATTTTTAATATGGCATGTGGTCTCCTCGAACAGCTAAGACTTCTGAACACCTGTTTTCCATGGATGCAATGATTTTATCGATAAGGCTTTGGGGAATACTGTCCCACTCCTCAAGAAATGCAATCTCCAAGTCTCGGAGAGTAAAAGGAGACCTTGGTCTCGCAGCAATGCGTCGTCCGAGCATGTCCCAAACATGCTCGATTGGATTCAGGTCAGGAGAACACGCTGGCCATTCCATGCGCTGTATTGTTTCAGCTTCAAGCATGTTCTCCACAAGACGAGCTGTATGCGGTCTGGCATTATCATGCTGGAAAACAAAGGAATCTCCAATGGCTGCAACGCAAGGTATGACATGAGGTCTCAGTATCTCGTCTGCATAGCTTCGGGCCGTCAAAGTACCATTCCGAATGATATGCAGGTCCGTTCGTCCACCTATGCTGATTCCACCCCATACCATAAAACCAGCTCGTCTGTATAGTGACCTTTCACGAACGAATGTGGGGTTATTTCGAGTGCCCCTTTCCCTCCATACCAAAACACGTCGGCTGTCACACTCCAGACTGAATCAGGACTCGTCTGTTAACAGCACTTGGCTCCAATCATGTTGCTCCTAATCTCGATGTTCAGCAGCCCATCTTCTTCGTGCCGCACGGTGGCGTGAGATCAACGGAATGCAGACCATTGGCGTACGTGCATAGAGACCTCCCTGACACTATGCCATGGATTCCGGTAAATCACGTTGTTCAGACATTTTCAAGTCACCTTTTCTCAAAAAGAATAACTGAGCAATCGAATTTCACAGTTAAGACAGTGAAACAGACGTTTCTGCAACATCCCGATTTCTGCAATTATGTTCTTTTTCTGGTTTTTGACGTCATGAACTTTGATTTGCATATGAAGTTTTCTTCTTCCGTTTCCTGCTAGGCTTTAAATTATGGATGATTTATTTTATGTTACTTATCGGTGTAAGGATTTGCGTAATTTCGTTAAAACCATGTGCTCCCCTAATTGTTTTGAGCAGTGTATATATCAATTTCACGTAATGCACTTTGATGCAGTGTTTTAATTTTTAATTTTATATATTATATATATATATATATATAGGGTGTTGATAGGGTGTGACCGACAAATTTAGAGGGGGGATAGTAGGCACCAAGACGGGCAATAATCACACAGGAGTGTATGACCGGAAACGCAAACCTGATCAGCTAGAGGATAAACAAAGATGCAGAAATGAAAATAAGCATTTCTGCATCTCTGTTTATCCTCTAGTTGACCAGGTTTGCGTTTCCGGTCATACATTCCCATGTGAGACTGCTTTGTTTTACCTATTGCAGAAAAAATGCGATATTTCCGGCCGTCCAGTGGGGTTGGTAAGAAGTATGGTCCGATTAAGTAAACAACGCCCTCTAGAATCCGGTTTGCGTTTCCGCTCATACATTATTATGTGATTATTGCTCGTCTTGTTTTTACTATCGCCCCTCTGAATTTGTCGGGAGAATTTGGCAACACTCTCTCTCTCTCTCTCTCTCTCTCTCTCTCTCTCTATATATATATATATATATATATATATATATATATATATATATGTGTGTGTGTGTGTGTGTGTGTGTATATATATGTGATGCTTGAAATTCAGCCTACCAGTATGACGTAATATAATATTTGCAAGATTCCTGCACTTGAGATTGTTTGCACGCGTGATATTATATTTTGTATTATTCGTATTTTACAATAACTGAAGATGGCAACTTCTATATATTATTAGTCAATATGACGGAATTCGTATTTTAGGTTGTATTTAGGATAAGGAACCAGTTATGTACAATTTAACTTCGCTGGGATCGCCGAGTAGGGCATCTCCTGAGATTGTCGAATAGGGCATCTCAGTCTCTTGTGATAAATATTTTTATTTTCTAATTCTCAATAAATGTTTATGTTGTTCAACGCCTGAAGTCTATAATACAAAAGAACGAAACGTCACACTGGCGCTTCAGAACAGGATTTGTATTATATTTGGTATTGTGAACTATATATTGCATCTTTCAGCGAAAAAAAAAAACCCGATAGAAACTTCCGTTTTCCAGTTTTGTTAATTATTAGACAGTTTCATCCCAATCTAACATGGCTTTTTTTAGGAAAAGCACATAAAGAGGATTTAAGGACTGTTGCGGCTGAAATAGGAATACCAGATACCGGAAACCTTATTATGGTTCAATTAAAGAAACTAATTACTGAAAATGAAAACTACGATGAAGAGTTCGTGAAGGGACTTTTAGCAACGTTGAAAGAAGAACGGAAAGGAAAAGAAGAAATCGAAGAACGAAAAAGAAGAGAAGAAATAAAAAGAAAAGAAGAAGAATGAATAAGAAAAGATGAAATAGAAGAACGAAAAAGAAAAGAGGAAATAGAAGAACGAAAATAAAAGATGAAACAGAAGAACGAAAAAAGAAAGAAGAAATGGAATATGAATTGCAGAAGATGCGTCTTGAAAAAGAACTAATGAGTAATGGAGCTGAAACCGGACAAAGAACTGAGTTAAACATTAAACCAAGGTTTTATTTGCACAGCATTTTACAGAAGTTTGATCCACAAACGAATGATGTAAGCCTTTATCTTGTTCTTTTCGAACGCCAAGTGAAGAGAGGAGAGATTAAGTAAGAAAATTGAGTTTCGCATTTAATAGGACTCTTACCGTACGATGTGGCCCAAATAATTGCGAGAGAGAGTGAAGAAATCACTGATGATTATGAGAAAGTGAAAGAACTGTTATTAAAACAGTATAAACGTACTCCAGAAAGATTTCGGCAATTGTTTACAAAACATCACAAGAAACCAGAAATCACGTGGTGC
Source organism: Dolomedes plantarius (assembly GCA_907164885.2). Classification (NCBI taxonomy): domain Eukaryota; kingdom Metazoa; phylum Arthropoda; class Arachnida; order Araneae; family Dolomedidae; genus Dolomedes; species Dolomedes plantarius. The sequence goes on along the minus strand of OU015500.1, from coordinate 96,220,717 downwards.
GATTTTGCTAATGAACTGAAAAATTACTTTAACGAATGGATACGAGGCTTCGGTGTAAAGACTTTTGAAGAATTATCTAATTTGATAATAACAGTTCAGATCAAACGTAAAGTGCCTGTAGATATTCGCGACCATTTCATTGACGAAAGGTCCCAGTTCAAAATTCCAGAAGATATTGCGAATAAGCTGGATAATTAAAAAAGGTTCGGATTGGTATGAACAAATATACAAGAAATTCCTTTTGAAGATGAATTCAACGAGCAATTTTAAACGTCAAAATTTTAATCACGGTGACAGAGGAGAACATAATCGCATGGACTGGAAATATATACCCCCTCAGCAGAGAGAACACCGGTATAAAACTATAAAAAGAGTAGATTACCTAAGTACGGGAAACCAAATAACCAAAGAATGTTATATTTGAGGTTTGCCTCATTTTGCAAGAGACTGTCCGAAAAAATGCAATGAACAAGCAACCAATAAAAGGGAGAAGCAAGGTGACATTTTAACTGCTGAAATAAGATTAGATCATCTTAAACCTGAGAAAGTGGACCTACATATTAATCCGCTTCAGTATTTAACGTTTTGGTGGACAATCAACAGTTAAAGACTTTAATTGATACAGGAACACAAATAGCAGTGATAAGTTTCGAATTTATGTCTCCACAGAAATCGAGCGGAAAAATTATTTTAACGAGTGCCTTTGGCGAAAAGATTGAAGTTCCAAGTTTCATTACCAAGAGGGGAGAGTAGCGAATTTTCCCGCCCCATAGAGATCCTGGCTGCAGTAACTAACAAATTGCAAAGACGGTTTATCATTCCAAGTAAAATTTATGACCTGTTGTTGAAGAATTCCGATGAGGAAATGCACAACCCTGGTTTGAATATAAACAATCAATGTTCCACTAATGTTTTACGATTCGCAGAGCAGGAAGAAATTTTGTGCGCTGAAACAGGAAGTGATGAGTTAGATTGTGGTCGAAGTCAAAGCAATCTGCTACGAGAGGAGCAAAATGAATGCAAAACATTAGAAGGAGTTCGAAAACATTTAGCGCATGGAAAAGGGCATTTCTTGTTGATGGATGGATTAATATTCCATAAAGAAAAACTATTAGGCGAGACTGTGAATCAGCTGGTGTTGACAGAAAAAAGAAGAGCTCAAGTTTTAAAATTAGCTCATGAATCCGTTTTCGGCAGCCACATGGGTTTAAATAAAACTAAGGAAAGAATTCGCTATACCTTTTATTGACCTATCATGACTAGTGAAATTACTGAATACTGTAAATCATGCAAATAATGTCAACAAAAATCGTCTGAGAAAATCCACGATTTAAATCTACAGCATTTATCTGATAAAGACAGAACCCAGATGATTGAGTTGTTGAAGAACCATTAATAGCTTTTTAAAGGAAAGGTGAAGATCGCAAAGATTGGCGAACATAAGATAAGGCTTGAAAATGGCAAGGAAAGAACAAAACCGTACATCTACAAAATACCAGAAGCTCTGAAATCTCAAGTAGACCCTCAAATCGACGAATTACTCGAATTAGACTTAATAGAAGAGAGTTCGGCAGAGATCGCTCATCCCGTTGTGTGTGTAAACAAGAAGGATGGAGCCTTGCTTTTGTGCATTGATTACAGATCCCTCAACGCCGTTACCAAAGCTGATGATTTTCCCATGGAAGATGCCCTTCAACTACTCCACTGCATAGGAAAGGCCAATATTATAACTACACTCGACATATTGAAGGGATATTGGGCTATTCCGATGGAAAAAGGAAGTCGAGATTTCACTTCGATTAAGACCCACAGAGCTCTGTACAGGTTCAAGGTAATGCCTTTTGGTCTAAGAAATGCAGCGGCTACATTTCAGCGAGTAATGAACAAAGCTCTAGCGTCATACAGAGAATTTAGTCGTGCTTATATAGAGGACACTGCAATATTTTCCAATAATATGGAG